>WAAB01025206.1:27826-122644 GCA_013389865.1 Piaya cayana
AACACAATAACTGCAGGATGCTGGCCTCCCCCAAAAGCAAACCAATCAACAACCAGAGGTAAACACGTGAGCCACAGCCTTAAAAAGTGCCCAGTGAAGAATGATTTACTTCTGGAGATAATTTCAAATCATGTAATTATTTGCTTCTTGGAGTTTTTTTTTTTTTTTGTTTGGGTTGCTGTTAACATCACCACAAGGGTCTTAACAGCAAGTTCCAAATAAAAAAGTCTGTCTAATTAGTAATACTTTGGAAAGAACAATCCTTTTTCTGTTAGTATTTGGAGCAAGCAGACTTGGGCTGTGTGAGCAAGTGTGAGCAAGAGGGAGAGACCAACCCGACAGTTGAATTATTCAACTAAATATATCAAGGTGGATGTCAGGGCATGAGGCTCCAATTTAAGCTCACACGTGTATGCTTTCCAGGCACCGGGAGCTGCCTGAGCTCGGTCCCAATGTGTCCCTGAAAAGACTTCCATCACCCCAATGGGGTGAGGAGGAATGAGGCTGTTCCAGCTTCGGACAAAGCCCCATGGAGCAGGGAGGTGTCAGAGCAGGATACATCCCCCAGCTTGGAGCCTGCCCCATCCCCCGCCCTGAGCCCCCCACTCCCTCCCTGCTCTCTCCTGGAGAACACAAAGCTGAGACTTGGATTATCTTCATTTCCATATGGAGAGCGATGTAAGCCCGTTCAATGCATGGCCGGTCATTTTGTTCACAACTTTACAGCAAGCGGGAGCAAAACCCACTGGGGAAATCAACTATTCAGCTTCTCTCACCTTGTGTGCACACGCATGGATCAGGCAATGCCGGAGCCTGGTTTGAATAAAGCTCCTTCCCTGGGCTGGCTCTGACCACCCTGACTCTCTAGGTGCGTTTTGGTTTTTTGGAGGGGTTGAACACTACCCTGGGGAAGGTGGTGGGCAGATAACGGTGTGGTGGGTAGATAACGGTGTCGCGACCAGTATTTTCCCAGCGAGGGGTGGCATCTCTGGCACCGCATCCTGGGATGCTGCTGCATCCCAGCCCAGGGTCCCCCGTGACTCCCCCCTTCTTCCACAGCCTGGCATCCTCGAGCTGTTCCCCTCCTGTGTCCCCTGCCATGTCCCCGCTCCTCCTGACCTGCAGCCCCCTCTGCCGTTCGCTGCATCCCGCAGGATGCAGCCTGCAGGGAGCACCTGCACCTCTCCAGCCCCCCTGGCTGCTCCCAGGTGCTCTGTCCCCTCTGCTCCCACCATTCCTGCCCTGTCCCTTCTGTCCCCACTTTTTTCTTCGGGGACTAAAGCATTCCACGAAGACACTAGCATCCTTCTTGCGGAGCTAGTGGTGTTGGCACTGCCAGCACAGCGCAGCTCCTTTCTTGGACGAGGAGGGGAACCGAGAGAGCCAAACTAAAGAAGTCAACCCAAACCACCGCTTCTCTCTCCCTCTTGATCTCTTTACAGACAGGAGGCGAGCTCAGGCATGGGGCAGTCCCTGCCCAGCTGTGGAGATGTTGAGGGCATGAACGGAGCTCTATGGGGAGCCCGTGACTCCCTACATCCCCATCTCCAGGCCAGAATCCAGCTTGGCTCAGGACACTGATCCCAGACCCTGGCATGAAGCTCAGATGCAGAAGGTGTTGGGGTTCCAGCCATTTAAGGACACCAGGAAAGGTGTTCACTACCTGGATGGGCAGCCTTGATATTTCTCTGCTTCAAAATTTTATATCAGGCACTAAGACGTCATTAACAGCTACGGGATAATTGCGTGTGGTCTGAGGCACAGGCAGAACCCCTTCTTGCTGCCTGCTCAGCTGTGCTTGGTAGCACAGCGCAAACCCCAGGAGCCCTCTTCTTCCCTCTTGCTGCCCTTGAAGCTGCTCTTCCCTCCCTGAAATTTCACTTGTCGTCTTATACACCAATCTGGAGCCCAAGCACCTTCTAGGCTGCTGGCTAACCTGCGTTTGGAAGGGGTGAAGTTGGTGGTATGTACATTGCCCCTTCCAGCTCTATTTGCTATTGAGCTGGTGGGCTTGAAGGCAAGAGGCTGCCAATGTGTGCAGAGAGCTGACAGAGATGAGAAGAACCCCATACTAGCCATCAGAGCATCCCGAACAACAACAGTCTGGTTCCCCAAAGGCTTTTCCCAGCCCCGACCCCGGCTCCCGCAGCTGCTCCCACCCGGGACTCTGCTTCCCCCACATTTTCTTCTTCCCTTTGCCCCCATTTTCTCTCCTTTTTTGACTTGTTTCCTTTTTCTTCTTTTCCCTTCCTATTTTTTTTTCCATTTCTCCATTCTTTCTTCTTCTTTTCCTCCTCTTTTTCCTATTTCCCCCCCTTTTTATTTGCTTTTCCATCTTCCTTTTTCTTCTTCTTGCCATTCTTCCCCTGCCCTCTTTTTTAATATACTTTCTTCTTTTTTTCTTCTTTTCCTTCTCTTTTCTGTCTACTTTCCCTCTTTTCCTTCTTCCTTTTCCACTTCTTTTCATCCTGCCCTCCCTTTTCCTTCTTCTTTTAATTATTTTTCCTTTTTTTCTTCTTTTTTTTCTTCTTTTTTTTCACTTTTCATTCCCCCTTCTTATTTTTTCCTTCTTTTAACTTTCTTCCCCTCTTTTTTCTTCTTTATTTCCTTCTTTTCTTTCTTCCCTTTCTTTTTCACCTTCTTTTTTCTTCTCTTTTCTTCTTTCTTCCTTCTTTTCTTTATTCCCTCTTCTTTTTTTACCTTCTTTTTTCTTCTCTTTTTTCACCTCTTTTCTTCTTTCTTCCTTCTTTTCTTTCTTCCCCCTGCTTTTTTACCTTCTTCTTTTTTCTTCTTTCCTCCTTCTTTTCTTTCTTTCCCCTTCTTTTTTTATTCTCTTTTCTTCTTTCTTCCTTCATCTTTTTTTCCTTTTTTTTCCTCTCTTCCTCTTTTTTTTTTTCTCCTTTGTCATTCCTTTCCCATCCCTTTCCCCACTCCCCCTTCCACGCTGCTCTACCCTGGTGTCAATGCAGCACGGGTGATAGGACACGGTGATAGATCTGCCTCGGCCACACTGTACAATAGCTCTCAGACAGTCTATTAGTCAGCAATTGTCTGCCAGGCAGCCTGGCCCGGCCCGTGTGCCGCAGCTGATAATGGCAAAGAACAAAGATGGCAGCTGCTTTGTAGAGGAACAGATTTGTGGCAAATCGAGATAAAATAAAGAGGAAGGAGAAAGGAGTGTAACAGAAAAAAAAAATTACATATAAAAGGGAGAAAGGAGGGAAGAGGAGAAAGCGGCGGGGGTCAGGGAGGGAGGAGGAAAGATGATGCGTGCGAGCTGTCAGGCGGTGGGAGCATCGCTGTGCTCTGATCTGGTGCGGTTATGGGGAGGTGGAGAAGGAAAAAACCACCACAGGAGAAATAGAAAGGCTGGTGCACATTAAGAAAAAAAATCATTTTCAGGCTTCTGGTGTCAGAGGTGCAGATAAGCGCAGGCACGAAGGCTGGAGATGATGTCTCCGGCTGTGTATCTCTGCCTGTATCTCTGTGTGTGTGTGTATGTCCCCATGAGGAGCGAGGCGATGACCAGGCAGCAAGGGCCATGCCATGGGACATGCCAGCACTGCCTTTGCTTCCTAATGTCCAGGCATCTGGCAGGGCTGTGGTGGACTAGCCCCAGCAGCACTTGGCTCCCTTGGGCATGGAAAGCCTGGCCCTCCCCTGGGCAACATCCCACCAAGCATCCCTCCCGCGGGATGGGATGCAGGAGGGTAACCCAGTGCTGACACAGAGGGCAAAGGGAGTGGTAGATTCCTAGGAACTGCTTTACACCTGGGCGAAAATAAAGATGGGGCTGAGAGCGACCCATGCACCTCCCTTCTTGGCTCCCAAGGGTTTGCAACACACAGATGTGCATCCAAGGATTTGCACGCATGAGCCTGCATGCAGGAATTTGCACACCCTGATTTGCATGCAAAGCTTTGCATGCAGAGTTTGCACACAACCCAACTTTGCTGAGACACTTGAGCTCGTCACAGACAGGGCAATGGCTCTGAGCTCCTCCAGGACTTGCCCTACCTCTCAAACTCGGTCCACAGATGTGGGACTACAGGAATTGCAGTGTCTGGTGGAGGTGAGGGATGGTAGCTCGAGCTTGGCCTGGCTCAGTCACCAAGGAGGGCTGGTTGACCCCAGTCACACCAGTGATGCTCACACACTGTTGCTTATCATTCTGAGCAAAGGGTGGTTCAAAATCAATTACAAAAAAAGAAATTAAAAGGTGGATATTTTAATTAAAAATCCGATTTTTTTACTGAAGCTGGATTTGTTAATTTAAATGAATTACTTTTTGCCTTAAAAACTTAATTGAATTAAAATTAAAGTTAACAATATGGGAAGCCTATGTTGAAGCATAAATTCAGTATAATCTATTCACATTTAAATTAAATATATATATATATACACACACACACACAATTTTATATCCACATATAAAAAGATGACTGTACATATTTGCTGTTGAAGTTTGAAAGAAAGTTACATTACTGAACCACTGAAAATCAGCTGCTAAATACTTAAACCCCAAAATACTGGAGTGGTTCTTGCTAATAGCATCCCATATGCAGAGATAGAAACTATTACATTTTCATTTTTCTCAAGTGGTGCATCTCAAAGACTGTTTTGTCCAAGCTGGGAGAGGAATCAGAAGGTTGAAGGCAGGAAAATGTGGTTTTGTCTTCCCACTTCTGCAGGATAAACCCACATGAGAGGTGAAGTTCACTGGGGGGCAATCGGTTCAGGTCCCTCACTGCAGACAACACTTATTAAAAATCTATTTGAAAGGGAAAACTAATGGAAGACATTCTCTTACGTATTCAGCTTATTTAAGGTTTTGTTAATGCATGACAAAAAGTCCTGTTTTCATACATGTTTAATCGAATACTGGTTCCCATCTAACTAATGCTTGATATGATGGAAAAAAATAATAATCCCCGTGTGATCACTGTGCTTGGGGAGGAAATCCCGGGACTCTCCTGGTCACCCAGCACTGAACACGAGGGATGGGCCTGAGGTTGGTCCCATGTTGTGGGAGGAGGGAGGTTGTGGAGAGGAGGGTGCTGGCCTCTTCTCCCAAGTGACAGGGTACAGGACGAGAGGGAATGGCCTCAAGCTCTGCCAGGGGAGGTTCAGGCTGAACATTAGGAAAAAAATTTCACAGAAAGGGTCATTGGGCACTGGGAGGCTGCCCAGGGAGGTGGTTGAGTCACCTTCCCTGGAGAGGTTTAAGGGACGGGTGGATGAGGCTGAGGGACATGGTTTAGCGATTGATGGGAATGGTTGGACTCGATGAGCCAGTGGGTCTCTTCCAACCTAGTGATTCTATGATTCTATGATTTCCACATTAGCTGGAGCGAGTAGCCAAGTAGCTGCTGCTGGGGACGCTGACACAGGGTGATGTGAAAGTCCTTGGCTAATGGCACCATTGTGCTTGCCCATCACCTCCACGTCCCTGGCAAATGGAAGCATCTCTCCCATCCATCTCCATCCCTCCTGCCTCCTCCCCGCTTTGTCCCGGGAGCCTCCCCTAGGGCCCGGCTGCGGGTTAGTTCAAGTCTAGCCTATTTAGATAACCTTCTGGTGGGTCTATAGAGAGCCGAATATCCCTGCTGGAGGATCTCACTACAAATGAGCCAATCCGCCTAATCTCCTTATCGTTGTAGGCCTCAGCCTCGGGGCCTGGTTATCTATATGGATAAAAGAAAAGGGACACTGCACAGCACCTATCCCAGCAGAGACCCCTCCCCTTTAATCCTGCCAGGGTTGTTTCTCCCTTTATCCCCCTATTGCAAATCCCCAGCGAGAAGCCCCTGGCCCCCCACGCCCCGCTCCCCTCCCTTCACGCCTGAGCAGGGAGGCAGAAAGGATGCGAGAGGCCTGAGCAGCGCGGGGATGCTCTTATCACCAACACCTGGAGTGGGAAAGCGGAGCTGGGGGGCACAAATCCCCCCGGCCCCGGCCGGGAGGGAGGCTTAGAGGGGCTGGGGGCTGCTCTCCTGCCCCTCCGGAGCTCCCTGCCTGATAAGTACCTTAATCATTCAGGGCCAGGAGTCCCCCGGGGTGCAGGCTAAGCCCTGTGCATTCCTGCCCAACACAATTAGGGCTTTTTTGCTCCCTCCCCCTTTACATTTTTCCTTTGCTTTCATTCCTGCCCTCCATCCTTTCACCTTTGCGTTAGCCCCCTCTCCCCTGCTTTGCCCCCCAACACACCCCCATTCCCACTCCTTTCCAAGCCCCCTTCCCCCCCACCTCTTCTCAGATTTCTCTTTATCCAATTTTTTTTTTTTTGTCCCACTCCACTCTTCGCCCTCTCCTTCCCCCATCCTATCTTCTCCCCTACCCTGTTTGCATCCCTCCAGCCCTCGCTCCTCTTTCCCCCTTTTCCCTCTCGGTTTGCTCTTTGTTAGTCTCTTCTCCATCCCTCAGTCTGCCTCTAATTTCTGATTAATATGTTCTTAGCCAAGGAAAAGGGAGTGAGAGAGAGAGAAAGAGAGCAGGAGAGAAAAGAAGGAATCTTCTAAATAAATCATTTAGTCATGTGAGGAGCTAATCTCCAAGTGACGGCCTGTGTTTATCTAGTTTTTAGCAGTGCATGTTAAATAGTGATATGGGACTAATTTTTTTTTTCCGCTGGAGCTGCTGTGAAGGGATTTTTAACTTCATTTCCCAGAAAGAAAAATGGTGAAAGCAGAGATAAGGCCCCTGAGCAGCTCTGCCCCTGAACTGTTAGCCAGTGCAATTAAACAAGATGCTGCAGAAAGGGCAGTGGAGCCCAGGCTGCCAATTACTGACACCTTCCCCCTGCACCAGGCGCTGGCGTGTGGGGCTCAGCATCCCTGGGATCCCCCTGGACCACCTCCTTCCCCTCCACCATCCCCCTTTGCCACCTTAGTCAGGTCACTTAGCATGTGCTTCTGCTCCCCCAGGGTTTCTGTGGGAACTGGTGGCATCTCCAACAGGGTTTGGGGCCAGCAGGTGTTTGCTTTGGGCTGGGTTTGGGTTGGGTGAGAGGCCAGTTTAGTGAAGAAAACCGCTTGTTAAGTGAGGAAGGGGGCAAATATTTCTTTTGGAAAATGACCAAACCAAACTATTTTCAATTTTCTGGGGGAAAAAACCACTATTTTTCACTCTGTTCTGGGCTCTTTGACAAATCTGACCTGAATTTTGAGCCATTTCTGGACCCTCCACTTCAAGAGATGAACATCCACAGTATTTTTCAACAATATATATTATTCCCTGAATAATTCTTCGCCTTTTCTTATTACCCTACCTCCAGGGCTTATGTAACAGTCACACCTTCTCAGGGTCACAACATCTCACTGCAATCACTTGCAAACCCCTCATACTTTGGCTCCTTTTCCGGAGAGGCAAAATTATTCCTGTTTGGTCCCATCTCCCTCCTTCCAGCAAGTTTTCTCACTCCCACCCTCACCCTGGTGGGTCGCAAGCCTTTCCCATTTTCTGACTTTTATTTTTTCGGTGAGAAAAAGTGGACAGGTTGGGGATGCTTGAGCAGCTCTTTCTTTCTGCTATAGCAAACAGAATGAGATGGCAGCGAAGCCTCCAGGGCAGAGAGTAGGGGGATGAATGGGAAGATAAGTAGTAGGCAAAGGAGTGTAGAAGCCGTTGCAGTAGCTTAGCTTCCTGAAGAAGACCTCACTTCCCTGTAACAACTTCTCCAGATGTTCTCCAGCCCCTGAAACCTGGCCAGTCCTCAGGCAGCTGTGGCAAAGTATTAGAAGAAATCATAATTTTTAGTGCTCCAGGCAGCTCCCATCATAACAGGCTTTTTCCTGGAGCCCAGAAACCCCCCTGGGAGTCACCTGGACCTTATCCTTGGACCACAAAAGAGCTTCCCAAGGCTGGTTGGATAATGAGTGGGCAGGAGAGGCAGCTAATTTCCACCAAGAGCTTGGAGGGGGAGCCCACAAATGATTGCAATTAAGCCCTGAGCATTAAAAACATGATAATAAGGGGCTACGTTGAGGGGAGGCAGAGCGGTAATTTAAATGATAGCCAGCTCAAATATGGAACATCTAAATGTTCTCTCAGAGAGATTTATATGTGCACAGGCCTACCTCGCTCATTTATTTCGTTAACTAGCTCCATATTGGTATCTCTGCCTGTGGGAAGACGGGTGTAAGGAGCGATGCTCGGCTGGGGGTTTCCTCAAGCATCTGTTTGGGTGGGAAGAAACCCTGTGTGCATCCCATTGAACCTCAAAATCTCTGCATCCTTCCCCAAAGGCTGAGCAGGGCTTTCCCTGCACGGGGAAACTGAGGCAGAAGGATTCTGCATGATTTTCTCTTTATTTGGTCTGCAGCTCACTGATGCAACCTGAGCCTAAAACATCCAAGTGGCGATGCAGAGGTTTGAGTCTAGGACAGTCTCAGCACACAGAAGACCTGTGGGCAGCTGCCTTTAGATGTGGCCTCACCGGTGACATTCACTACCCTGCTGTTGTCTGCAGCCAACAGCTTCCCATCTGGAGCAGGGGTGGGAATCATTTAAAATAAAGCAGGATTTGTCCAAGAGGTAGGAAAATGGGGAGGGGTTTTGATGCCCCAGGGTGAGGGTGGGAGTGGGACCACTTGCTGGAAGGAGGAAGATGGGACCAAACCAGGACAATTTTGACTCTCTGGAAAATGAGCCAAAGGATGAGCAAGTGATCTCAGCAAGATGTTGTCAACTTGGGTAGGCATAACCATTCAGTGAGCCAGGAGCTAGAGGGAAACACAAATCCATGGAATGGTGGAATGGGAATATTTTGCAGGGAAAGAAAAGCATCAGTGCCAAAATCCTCCCTCTGCTCACTGGCTCATCTACTCTTTAGGAGGGCAGGGGCGCAGCAATCTCTTCCTTCCCAGACCCCCGTCGCCCCCTGGTTGCTCCCTCTCTGGAGCATCCCTCGGGCGGGTGGCTGGGAACAGCTGTCGGAGAGCTGAGATCTAATGGCTGCCTGGAGAGCAGTTAGTGGATAATTAATATTTGCAGCACAGAGCTGTGATTGCTCTACATCTTCCTCCTGACAGCGAGAGAAGTGAGCCCACGCCAGCTGGGCTGGGAGAGAGCCCAAGGGCCCGGGGTTCAGTGCCCAGCCTGGTTTGCTGGGAGTTCCACAGGTCCCATCACCCCAAATACTTGGAGATCCCTAGCTGTGCAGGTGAGAGGGATCATAAAAAACCCCCTTGGATGCAGGAAAAAAGGTGTCAAGACGTGGGTGCATCAGTAAAGCTGCTAGGGCTTGGCCCTTCCATTCCACAGCAGCACCAGTGCCCAAGCAGTGCTCAGCCCTGCCGTGGAAAAAACCTTCAGTGAGATTCATGAGTGTGAAAAACACCTCCTCTCCACTCATTTTTTTTTTCCTTTGCAGAAAAATAAAATAAATAGAAGTAGAAAAGTATCTCTAAGCTACTTTGCAAGAAAAAAATTAATTAGTACAGTTCTTTGCCCTGCAGGTAGATGGGACAGGGATGCTCTGTGCACCTTGGGAAGGGGGATGAATAGAAACAGGGAACCCACCACCCTACGGCTAAGTCCTCTGTGCAAAGCTCCTGTTGCAATGACATACCAGAAGTTGGTTAGAGGAGATGGAAAAATCCCTCGGAACAGGTCCTGGTGTTTATAAAGCAGGAGGCAGGGCAGTGCTGGGCAAACCCCATTCCTGGAGAGGGTGCATGACTGTATGCGTCTTGGGGAGAACAACCATGAACAGCAAAGCTCCATCACAGACCAGTGGTGGGAAGCAGTGGGGAGGTTACAGATGTTGAAGGCTCTGTTGGGCTCTTCTGAGCCAGCCTGGAGAGGGAAATGGGAGACTGCCATCAACAAAATGAGGACTGAAGAGGGAAGAAGTCCCTGACCCTGAGCAGAGGGATGAGCAGATGTTGCATGAAGCCATTGGGGAGATGCTCCAAAGCAATGGGTTACATTTGGGAAGGAATATCCCCCCTGGGCGCTTGGCCACATTGAGCTGAGCTCTGTCTGCCTTCGTGCTTTGACCTTGCACTGAGCTCACGGCTGAGCCCAGAGCACTCCTGCTTGCCAGCCAGCTCACAAATCCCCCCAGTTCTGAGGAGCAGGTCCAGCCAAGCCCCAGTTCCAGGCAGCCCCATCACAGGGAGCAGCACCCTGGCCATAGATCCTGCAAACATGCCCTGCAAAAATACAGCAGGAAAGCGAAAGAGGAAATACAAGTCTCTGTGCAGTGGGCAGGGACTCTGTTATCCTTCTTTATTAGCATTGTTTTCCTAGGCTTTTTGGCGAGGAGCAAATCCAGCCGTCTCTGGCTGCGAGCGGGTTTGCTGCAGCTCGCGGCATGCAGTTAATTCCCTGAACTGTTTAATTTAACAGCCTCTGAGCCTGCAGACAGAACACTGTCGCTTGGCTCTTCGGAGAGCGGCCTCGGGACCTGGCCAATAAAGGAAAAGCGCAAATACTGTACTTGGGAGAGGCTCAAATCCTGTTCAATTCCCCTTCCCTCTGCCGGCAGCAGCTCCCTGGGCCACAAAACCTCACTGGGGTTGGCAAAGCAAGATGAGGAGTGAGCCAGAGCGGCCCCACCACCCTTGGGGGTGCTTGGCAAGGGGTATATCACTTGGCTGAGCCTCTTGCTGGCATTTTCAGGGGTTGAGAGGGAAAGGGGGATGGCGCAGCGTGCTCCATCTACATCCCTTGCCTTCAGCTCTCCCAAAAATGCTACTGGAAGGTCTGCTCACATCATCACCATCAGCATCTTGTATGGAGGTCTCTGTGCCTCAGTTTCCCCCCTGGTCCGGCACGATAGCATGACTTCTGGCCATGTTGTGAGGTAGATAAAACTATTACTACTCAGATGCTGCAGGGATGAATGCCAAGGAAAAGCCCATCACTGAGATCTCCCTTGGGATATGGGTTGCCTTTTCCATGGAGGCACCAAGGATTGGGTACAGTGGTAATTAATAGTGGCTAATTGCAAACTCATGGGCTCCCTGCAGCATCATTAGAGGGAACCAAGCCCAGCAGGTGGATTGTGCTGAGACAGAAGAGAACTTGAAAAGCCCAGCAACAGGAACCTTGTTCTTTGCTCTGCTACCACCTGGCCACACAGCCTTGGCCCCCTCCCTTCATCCAGCCTGTCCTGGTTTCCAGTCTGGACTCCTCAGAACCTGGATGTGCCAGGCTGGAAGTTACAGACTCTGCTGCACAAATTACTGCTGCTTTTTCAAATTAACACCCTGAAAACAACATTTTATAACTGTCTCTTGGACCCCCTGTGTGAGGATAACAAAATTAAACCATCAACATTTAACACCTCCCTCCATCACCACCTGGGGAAAAAGGGACCATTTTCAAAATTATTTCCTGGAAAATCCTCAAAGTCTGGAAAATTCCTACTAACATTTCCTATCGATTAAGAAAAAAAGAAAAGCAAGAATTTGACATCCAAGAAAAATCCCTGGGCTTGGTGTAAGCTCTGAAATACCCCTCCTGGGGCCAGCACAGCCACACAGGGGCTGTCCCCATGGACACGTGGTGGTGACCTCAGAGGATGCTTCATAGAATCATAGAATTACCAGGTTGGAAAAGACCCATCGGATCATCGAGTCCAATCATGTGTGACTCATGTCTAATTTCTCAGGTGGATTTTTTGCTGTGGAATGCCTTGCAGAGGGATCGATGCTGCTCTCCCTGTGCCCCCTCTGCTCATCGGCTTTTGAGGCTGTGGACTATCACGAGTAGGGCTGGTTCCGGCATCGCCCAGAAGTTGCTGCACCATTAGGTGGGAGAAATAATTAAAATGAGAGAAGGATGTACGTGCAGGGGCCATAGGGGAAAGCGCAGCAACTCCTAAATGGAGAACCCTCCCAACTTGTGTGTGGATTTGAGTGATGTTCCCTCATTGGCAGTGGGTGACAAGGAGCCACGTTGGCCTCCAGTGTCTGGGAGGATGCAGGAGGATGCAGAAAATCTTTCAAAACCTGGTCCCAGCCCTGGGAAAGGGAGACCAGGCCCTTGCACTGGGGCTCTGGGATGGGGGCAGCACCTCGTGTTACACTAACACCCCACTGACACGTCAGCCAGCAGGATACGTCAGGAGAGCATCTAATCCTGGTCTCACCTCTGAATCCATCCTCAGCCTTGCCTTTTGGCTCACCCAGGAGACAGGATGAGGCTCTGGGTGCCGTCCACCTCAGAACCCAGCCCTGCATCCAGGGACCCCCCCATGCTGTGTCTTCCCAGGGCCCACGCTGGGGCTGAACAAGTGGAAAATCAGGCTGTTTGTGCCATCGCTCCCTGGATTAAAAAATCCTATAAATAGCAGGGTGGCTGTGAGCAGCACCACCCCACCGCCTGCGAGGGGGCTGTTTCAGCTCCGGCTTGATCCCCCCGCCTCTGGTATTATCCTTCCAATTTCTCTCGCAAACCCCGGAGTGCCTGGGCTTGCACACGCGGGAGTTCACACCTAGAGAACAGAGCCTTATCTCAGTGCTGTGTGCAGGACAAGGCTGTTTTACTCCTCCCTCCATAACCCTCTTAGACTTAATCCCGTCTTTAATGCCGCTTGGAAGGGGGCTTTGAACGGCTGTGCAGCCTAACTGGCTCTGACCTCTCCGGCTGCTCTCTCATGCCCATTTGGAGAACTCCGACTTTCAAAGAGATAACAGAAGCCCGGTAAATCCTCGCTGGGAAGCTAAAGCGATTGTCACACTTAGGGGAAGTTTACTCGGAAAGCAAACTTAGAGCAGCTTCCCATCCCTAGCAGAGTAGCAGCCTGGGGGGGGGCGGGGGGGGGGGGGTTGTGTCCCTGCAGTGGGAGAGCATGAGTGGACACTCCAAATGGCTTTTGGCAATGATGATTTGTGTTTTAGTTCTGCTAATGAGGACTTGGGAAGACGCAGTTAAGGGAATGATATCCAGTGGCCTTCATCTGCCTTGGCAGGAGCTGCTGCAGGGATGTTTGGGTGGGAGGCAGTATCCTGGCTCTCTGAACCCATCCGTGATGCTCCCCAAAACTGCAACGCAGCACCTCACAGCTTCCCCTGATCCTGTCTCCAAATAATGTGGCTGCAGGCTCCAAGACACCCCGCTATCATCCACCTTGCCTATTGCCCCAATCCTCGGCTGCTCTCCATGAGCGCTGCAGCATCAGCCCTCCCAGTGCCCACCCCAGGGTGAACCCGCTCCCCGTGCAGACCCGTGAGGTCCCCGGCAGCCCCGGGAATCAACACCTTTCTGTTCCGCTTTAAATTAATCAAACCCAGAGTCCCTATATTAATACTGTGGTGGGAATTAAAATCATGCAACGCATTAAAGATGTAATTTAAAATTAATAACTCATAATTATTTATCATGGCGTATCAGCGGGGCTATGAATTTTCTCTTCTCACCCGGCATTCATTTCCTTCCTTTCACTCCTTCTTGCGCCTCTAATAGCTGCCGGACCATTATGAATATCTGCGAGTCATTTTTTGGAGATGCTGAGCTTAAGATATAACATGCTTAATTTTTTATTTATTTCTGCCCCCCACTATTTCTTGGGGTGGATGGGAGGAGAAAGGCTTCACTGTGCTGAGGAGAAGGTGGATGCTGCACCTGAGGGTGCTGCTAGATGCTTAAATAAGGATGCAGGTTTTGCCACGTGTTGATGGCTTTGGAGGAGCTGGCCAGTCCCCCAACCATTCTCAACCACAGTGGCTGTGGGAAACCCAGGAAAGGCCTCAGGAATAGTAAAGGTTTCCTCTCTCCATCCTGTTTCAGACAAGCCTGGGACCACCAGAGCTTCCCACTGCCCTTCCCCACCATCGCTGCAGGGGGAAACATCACCATGAAGTGCAAGATGGATGCATCCCTGCTGACCATCCGCTTGTTCACCCAGCAGCCAAGGCTGGCAACTCAGCTATTTTATAGGGGAAAAGGATCACTGAAATCAAGGGGGTAGGAAAAGAGCAAAGCCCAGCATCCCTCCCAACACCACACAGGTCCTGCACTCCCCTGCCTCCATCAGCAAGCCGTGTCGACAGGGGAATCAAATTGAAACTAGCAGCTGGTGAAAGCTCGCAGGAGGGAAAAAAAGAGGCAAGAGCAGCTCTGTCTCTTTAAAAATAAATAAATAGATAAAGACTAAAAAAATGCAATAAGTATATGCAAATGTGTTGAGCTGAACATCGCTGTCTGTGAAACAGATGAGGGAGAAAGTGCTTGAAGCTAGAGAGGAATGAGGCAGCCAGTGCTGACCTCGGGGTTAATAATTTTTACTTCTCCATCTCATTCCCTCCATAAAAAAAAAAAATACAAGGGGGAAGGGAGGAGAGAGGCTGCGCAGGAGGGAAAGGCTGGGGAGCCGTGCTGGCAAGGGGAGCTGGTGGTGCCTGGAACTGGTTCCACCCATGGGATCTGGAGGGACTAGGAGGGTAAAGGTAGGAGGGTAAAGGGGCTGATGCAGTGTGGAGACAAACCAGTGGTTTGCAGATCCACCCCATGAGAAGGTGTGGAAAACATTGGAGATCCAGGCTCCAGCTCTCCTCTGGGTGAGGGTGGCTGTCAGGAAGGAAACGTCCCATTAAATACTCCAAATACTGTGACTTTAGCAAAGCTGCTGCGCCCCACATGGGTTGGTTCATCCTTGAGAAGATGCTGGGCAATGGCCAAGGGGAGACACCACAGTATCACCCACCAAAATGCTTTAAAAAGCTGGCAAATACTCTTCTGGGAAATTGTTCTTTTATCTTAAATCAACAGTTCTTGATGGAAAACCCATCTGGTGCTGAATTTCCACCAGCTTCAGCATCCTGCATCCCATGGCACCTGGTGGACCCTCACATGCTGCACCCAAAGGCAGCCTCAAAAGTGGAAGCACTAGAGAGGATAAAACCTCAACGTATACATACACATAAATATTTCTCAGCTACTCTGACACCTCCAAAACAACCAATCAGTCAGTTATGTTGTTTTCTAAATGAAACCTTACATTTGACTCTGGTAAATGTGGAAAGATGAGGCTGCAGCACAGTGTCTGAGATGGTGCTGCCGTATTTGCTGACCTGCAACCAACTGAGCACCTTAACCAAACCAATATTTCTGTTTTCTTTCCAACCCAAGCTGTTTTTTAGTTACAGAAACCCTAAAAATTCCTCCCTGGGCCCAGATGTATCCCTTACATTATTTTCAAGCTTGGTGGGTAGGTAGAGGTGTCAGTAATCATCAGATCTCCAGGCATTTGGAAGTACATGCACAGTTTTCCTGGTTTTCTCCATTATATACTACACAGCTTTTCATATAATAAATTAAAGGAAAGGTTCTTTCACACCTCAAATAACCCCAAAACCTCATCGGATTGCTCCAGATGAGGATAGGAGACCCAGCATTGGAGCAACCCCCGTTGTCCTCCACCTGCCTGCTGAGGGCAGCACCCTCACTGCTCCCCAGCAGTTCTCGGGCTGCATCCCCTCCTGCATCCTTCCTGCACAAACCTGCATTTCACCCCACGTACCTCCTTGCATTCCTCCCATGCAAGACTGAACATTCCCTCCCCAGGCAGCCCTACATCCCACCAATTTTCAACAGCCAAAATCTCAGGCTGATCTAGACCAAGGCCATCACAGCGCACTCCCCGCCATGCCTGGTCCTGCTTGGCTGAGCCCATGACCCCTGTGACCACCACCGAGGCATCATGCCAGCGATGCTCAGGGTCATGCAGAGGAAGAGCCTCCTCCACCCCTGTACTCGGGCGCTAAATGGAAGCGGCAGATCGATCCCGTGTGTGCCAAACTGACACGGAGGCTCATTAGGGGTTAGTTTTCATCCTCCTGCTCCCTGGCAGCCTTCACATTATCCCATAAAATTTATTTACTATTTCATGAATACATAAGCAGCAGGCAAACGCCGGCTTTTTATATATTTACACTGTATATATTTCACAGGAGAGTTATGTATGTCTCTAAGGCAGAGTGGAGGGAGCGAGAGGGGAGCAGGAGCAGAAGGAGAAAGCAGCTGTGAGCGAAGGAGGAAAGGACGGTGTGGGGGAGGACGGGGATGGAACACACTCAGTCGCTGCTGGCACAGGGTGAGAGAGGTGGCATGAAGCAGCTTGGATGATTCCTCCCTCAGCCTATATACCACATCCAGAAACTCCCCCAGAAGCAGGGGAGCCCCAGGTTTGGGGGATAGCTGCAGGATGGCTCACAGAAGGCTGGGAAGTGTGAGCTGAAAGCATGGCAAGGACTCGCATGCTACGGTTGGGTGATGCCAGGGAACCTTTGGGAACCACTCCCCCAGCCACATTTAGCTCAGCAATGGAGTTTTGTGGCCAAAAAACAGGCTTGGAGCATCACCCCACAGCGACACCCCAACTGCCCCCAGGGTCATGGTTCCTCGCTGTGAGCCCCTCACCATCACATGAGAGTCCTGAAGCTGTCATGCAGAGTCCTCCAGCCCATGGGTACTGGGGATGGGCACAGCTTCTGCCCCATTCTGAGCTGCAGCATTGGATTGATGGGCTGGAGTTTACTTCAACAGCTGGCTGCCGTCTACTCTTCTCTCCTAAACACACTCCATATTCAGGAATTACTTAATTTTGAGTGTATTAAAGTCTTGTGGCTGTCGAGTCAATCACATTTTGCATTTTGGGGCAAGGCAAAAAGCACCAAACAGGAGAATTCATAAAGCTTTGTCTTTGCAACACTGTATTTTTCTTTAAAATCCAGCTGTGATGTTTCTATTAACCCCACAAACTACAAGAGGATTGATTGCAATCTCATTTGTTTTTCCCTTATTTTCCTGGTCAAAGAAGGAAGATCTTTCACCTTCCCTGACGTGGTTCAGGGCAGGTTGTGTCCGTGGTGGTCAGCTGTCGAGATGCTCAGGTTGCTAGTGCTGCACAAAAATAGTCCAGAGATGAAGGAAATAACCTTTTTCTTTGCCTGAAGCCAGTCCCTTTAACTCAGGAGGAACAAACCTGGAGGAGCTCCACGGCATTAATCGCTATTCCTAGTCCAGCTGCAACATGTGGAAATGGCTTTATATGGCACAGGCAAAGCTCAGGGTCACAGCAATGTGTGCACCATCACCCATCACACCCCAGGGACAGTTTCAAGCTGCAAGCCTTGTCCTGTCTCCCTTCAAGCACACACGTTCACCTTCAGAGCCGAGCTAGCAACTGTATTTCAGAGCTGCTCTGCCCTCCTGGGACCAGCATGAATCCTGCCCAGTTCCAGTCACTTTCAGGACCATGAGAACATAGAGCCCCGCGGATGGAGACTGTCACCTCAGGATACGATATTTTAGAGTCAAAGATGGGGGAAAAAAAGCACTAGGAGTGCAATGCAGTAGGTGGGATCCACATAAACCTCTTCCTGGTGGCCCAAAATTCAGTTTGATTCCTTATTTTGTGTGAACAGAAAAATCAGGTCCTCCATCCCCAGCCCTGCTTCCCCAGAAGAAGCAATTGCTTTGCTTATCCTACAGTTGGGTTAGGTGAAGTCAGCAAAGGATCTTCTCCCTCTACCCATCTGCTTGCTACCCCAAAAAGTACAGGAGCACCATATTTTAAGGCCTCTCCCCGTTCACAAAATTCAGTAGAAGTTCAGTAATCAGGCTCGGGAGGGGACAGAGGGAAGGGGACAGTCCCCATCCATTGGGAAACCAGACGGGGAAGAGCAGAGAGCCCCATTTCCAGAGTGAACATAAGGAAAAAAAAGGGAAGAAAAAAAAAAGCCTGATAGTGTTCATTTTAACTGTTCAGCCACTTGTAGCCTGACGCCATTAGAGAAAATAAATAGACAAGAGCCACTTGAATGGTATGTGCAAAGAGAAGACGGGAACAGAGACAAAACAAGTGCTGGGAGACAGAAGGAGGCACTACGGCTTTGAAGAAAAGCAAAGAGCTGGAGCACTGCTGCTGCCACCTCAGCTGCCTGCCAACCCCGAACCCTCCTGCTCCTGCAGGGCTCTGCAAAGTTGACAGCAACCAACATAAAACTCCCCTTTAGAAGGCTGGGTGGGATGAGGGTCCTTGCCCAGCCTCCACCCACCTGTACCCTGTGTGGCCAGCTCACCTCCTGGCTGCTGTGGGCAGAGCTCAGGGTCAGATCCTGCTGCTTCCAAGCGTTCCTGAGCTGGGTGATGGACGAGGGGGGAGCTGACACAGCCAGCATCATCTCTGCAAACACCGCTCGATACCTCCTAGAGCGTGGCTGTTTATACACCGTGATGAATGCGGCCATCAAGGGGGAGCGGCCGTGGCTCCTGCCACCCCCTCTCTTTGCTGGGAAGGGGTGTAAATTCGGCAAAACAGCTTCACTAACACCTTTGGTTGTTTATTATCCCTTTCCAGAGCCTCTGCAACCACAGCAGTGGCTGCAGCACTACCTCAGCTCCCTGCACACAGGAAAAAAATCACTGGGAGATGCTAAGGGGTCTTCCCTACCTGGAAGGGGGCTGGGAAGCACAGAGCAGTAGCAAAGCTAAACCATCTTGCCACAGATGGGGATTTTAATTTTTTTTTTTGAGATTTCCTGTTCCCCTAGTACAACTGAAGAGCCAGAGTCCTGTTCTGCCACCCCCTCCAGGTCCCTGTCACTGATGGCGCAGCAGGACCAGTGCCTGGCAGATAGCTGGGCTCCAAGTTATTTTCCTGCAGACCCTGCTTAAGAAATCAGTGTTTGATCCCACCTCCTTACACTGCTACCAGGTGTGGAACTTCACACAGCCCAAGTCCCCAGCAAAGCACCCCGATTTTACACCTCCTCACGCATGCTGCTGTCTCAGCAAGACCCAACAGCTCTGCCGAAGAGGCAGTGGCAACACAGAGCCATCTCCTGGTTTCCCACAGGGAAATTAAGGTATTTCTTCTCTCAGGATGCAAGACAAGTGCATAAATGGGCTTTCTTTGCAAGACACCCTCTTTTCTTCCTCCTCTCCACCTTGTATCACTTTCCAACCCAGCCCACTGCACCCCTAGGGCAATCACCATTACATCCTGATATGCCATGATAGTCTTCAACACCAGCTAGCAAAAATCTGGATTCCCATGCTAAATATTCCCGAGCAAGAGGGAGATGGAGCAAGAGGCACACAACTGGGCCAGCAAACAGCCCAGCCAGGGCTGCAGCTGTGGGAGAGAGGGAGACAGTACAAGAAAAATGGGGAAAAAGGAGAGGAATTGCAGGGACGACACTGTGCCAGAGGGTCAGAGCAGGCAGCACAAGACAAGGGTGGGAAACGCGTCATCTGAACCGAAAGGCACCAACCAGGTGAGGCTGCTGCTGGCAAGCGGTGATGGAAGAGGACCGACCCCATCTGCTCCGTGTGTCACGCTGTCCCTCCTCCCTGTGCTCTCTGGCAAGCATGTGCTCCTGACAGGCTGTAGAGCTATTGATGCCATTTGCCTCTGCCCTGGAGGCATTTTGGTGATGGAAGATGCCTCCATTAATACAAGGAAAAGCAGCTAATGTCTGGAGAAGAAAAAAAAAGTCAGGAGCGTTTGGGAGATTGATACGACAGCCACTGTCACTTCGCTGCTGGAGGTGCCGAAAGAGTTAAGCACCCGTTCGCTGTGGGAAACGGGGCAACAGGAGCAGAAGAGTTTCACAATACCAGTTCACTCATCCAGTGGGGCAGCCGGTGAGAGGAGCGATGTTGTCACCAACCTCTGCTTGGTCACCAACCTTCCTGGGCATCCTAGTGACCAGCATTGCCTCCATCCCCACCATCAGTCATTTCTGCACTGCTGGTCACTTGAGCTGTGGTTGTGAGGAGCCAAACAAAGGGGGAAGGTGGCTGTTCCTCCCCCTGAGACCTCGTGATTGAGAAGGAGTAAAGCCTTGCCAGAAGGTCATGGGCTTTGGTGCTTTGCGAGCCCAAGCAGGCACAACCCGTGGAGACGTGGGCACTGCTGGGCTGCTGGTTCCAGCAGCAATACTGTCTCTTGTCTCTCTCTGCTCTGATCAAAGCCTTCCTGGAAGCAGAGTTGGGACCTCATCACCTGTACGTGTGGTTTGCAGAGTTGGGGATGGCAGAGCCACTTCCCACTGGCACTGCCATGCCTGGCCGTGGCAGGACCATGTTACAACAGAGCAAAATCTCACTCTCAGTATCCACATCAGGCTCCAAGGCTGTTTCCTCTGCAGATGCCAGGTCCCTCCTGGGGACCCAAGCCAGGGCTGCCACTACGCTCACCTTCTGAGCCCTCTCCCTGGTACTCATGCTGGGTTTGGTTCCTGTACGCCTAAGCGGAAGGGTTCTTCAAGATACAAACTTCAGAGCAGCCATGGCACTGGGAAATCCACATCATCTTAACACACACCTGTGCAACAGCATCATTCCAGAGCCATCTGAAACAAAGCGCCACTGAACAGGTTTTTCCAAGGTGAAACCATCACACCAAGCAGCTCCCTTTCCCAAAGTCAAGAGTTTTGCATTTAAAACTGAGCCACTGACCTCTCTTCCTTCCTGCACGGTCCTTTTCCCCTTGTGAAAGCCCTGTCCACAGCCAGCCCAGCCTTAGCAGACACTTTGAGCTGAGTTGCAAATGCATTTCTTTGTCCCCCCCATGCCCATGATACAGGTGAGGAGAGAGGAGAGTAGCTGGTGCCACAGGGCAGGGGGAGGTGACGAGGGCTGCCTCACCCCATCCTTGTCCCCAGCCCTAGGTGGTCTTTCCCATGGAGGGATGCACCAGACCTGGGTGGGTGTTTAAATATCAAACTGAAATTAAGAAGACATTCCTAAGATTACAGAAGTGACACTCCTGCCAGAGCATTAATATTCACCAAAACTCATTTGTCTTCAATCAGACACAGTAATATATTTAGTTTTATGTCTGTTCTGTATCTATCTTTATTACCTTGGGTCACTTCAGCTCAGAAACCTGCTCCTGCACGCTTACCCAGGAGGATGCAGGGGCTGGTGTAGGTGCTATCCAGGGAAGTGTGCCCGAGGCCACCATGCTGCAGGGACAGGGTGAACCCTAAAAACAAGGTGCTACAAGAGAAGAACTAAAGGAAGATTTATCAAATTAATCCAAGATTGATGGTGGATCCATTGCAGAAATTGTTTAATTTATTTCCGATCTGTACTGAAACCAGTTATTTTTAACTCCCGGCCCCATCAAAAAGCAACAGTTCCTATAAGGGGAGTTTCCCAGGGAGAGCTGGTAGATTGCAGGACCAGCATCAAGGACCAGAAAGTGCACCCTGGAGTGCTCTTCCATGGCTTCTCATAGGTAACTTACTGCATCTTGGGCACTAGCTCACCTAGGGAAAACACAACCAAGAGCTTTATCTTGGTACCAAAGCTACTTCTGACACATTTACCATGCCACCCCTGAAAAGGACACAAGATGAAGCCCTCCTTGTCCTTTTTGCAGCCAGTCCCTATTAAATCATCCCCTTGCACGCCCCACCGTGACCCCAAAGCCTCCCAGCACTGGACAGCAGAGCCCATTCCAGAACCCTGCACATCTCCACGTGGGCTTTGCAAGAAGCCAGCCAGCCAGCTGGGTGCCCAGTGCCAGTCAGAGCTACCCTCTTGCAAACCAAATCAATCCAGCGCTAATTTGAACAGCGACATGTTTGTTCAGCCTCCAGCTGACAGCTTCAGCATGCTCAGACCAGCCTGCAGAAAAGCAAAAGCCCCAGCAAGCGAAGGGCAGGCGCTGGGCTCCTGCACACCAGAACCTGCTGACCAGCTCCATCGCCAGGGCTGGAGAGCTGCATCTCTAACCCGGGGGGACGCAGGCACACAGAGCTGTGGGAGGACTTCCCACACAGCAGGCACAGGCCTGCCTACAACAAGCCCGTTCCTCTAACGGGTTTGCACTGCATGTGCCAATTAAAGAGGTCTCGCTGCCAGCACCACAGCTGGGACCCGAGCCAGCCCTGCCCAGCATCTCCGGCCTCGGTGCCTCCCAGCACCAGTTGCTTGCAAAGCCAAACCAGCCCCTGACCCCAAGAAGAAGGTCCACAAATCCCAGAGGGAGTAAATAATAGAATCATATCAGCACCTTGTCCACTCATCCCTTTAACACCTCCAGGGAAGGTGACTCAACCACCTCTCTGGGCAGCCTGTTCCAGTGCCCAATGACGCTTTCCATGAAAATTTTTTTCCTGATGTCCAGTCTAAACCTCCCCTGGGGGAGCTTGAGGCTGTTCCCTCTCATCCTGTCCCCTGTCACTTGGGAGAACAGGCCAGCATCCTCCTCCCCACAACCTCCTTTCAGGCAGTTGTAGAGAGCAATGAGGTCTCCTCTCTGCCTCCTCTTCTCCAGGCTAAACAACAAGAGCCTCTCTGACCCCTTGCCAGGTACCTGGGCAGCATTAATGCTACCCCCAACCCAGGCTTCCCCCAAAAGATGTTTCAAAGCAGAGCAAAGCACCTACTAATTAAAATAATGCTCCAATCCAGTGAGGAACACCACCACTCTGCCCCGAGTACTCAGGAAAGCAAGGAGGGATCTTGCCCACAGCATTCCTGGCTTCTAAACATCATTTCATTTTTGGAAGAGCTATGAACGAGGGAGGACTCCAGCTGACCGTGTTTCTTGCGGTCCTGGGCTGAACCCACCCAGCTACACTGGCTCTGTAGCTGCATGCAAACACAGGACAAGAAATTTTGCTGCTGACAAAATCTCCCAGTTGGGCAACAAAACAGGTGAGAGCCCTGTGGGAGCAGATTCCACACCCACTGTGCTGCTTATTTGAGGAATATCTCAACGCTGACTGCAGCAGTGGGCAAATAAGCCAGCAAACAACTCAGCAATGCTACAGACTTTGCTGGAGGCACCACAGATGTTCAGTGTTCTTATAACTGAGGCCCACCAAACCCACCTAGAAGCATCAAGGAACATCTTCCAGCCACCAAGCTCAGTCCTGCACATCCCTCACACCTGCAGATCTGAGACCAAATTCACTCTGCAATGTTTCTCTTCCTATCCAGGTCACCCTCCAGATATCCAGGGAGTCCATCTGAGATAAAAGACCATCAGAAGATGGAAAGCCTACACCAAAACTCAGGATTTGCTTGCAAAACTCAGAGCTCCCCTCAACTTACTTCTTTGCCCAAACCAATGGGTGACTGTAGTTCAATTTAGAGGGTGATCACAACTAAGAAACAAAACTCAGAATATTCATGACCAAGCTGCACACTTAAAGCAGCCAGGAAAGGTTTGTTGAATACATTCAAATAATTAATACATGTGAGAACATTGCAATTCCCTCTTTGCTGGTCCACAAACAGAAAGAAGCTAAATTCATTAGATTAATATTTGTTGAGACGTATTAGTTTAGCTCTAATTTCATGATCAGATCGCATTTTCAGGAAGTTGAAAAGCAAGCTCTAAAGATTCATTGAATCTAAACCACAACATTAAAGAGCAAGCAATTTAAACATTTTCAGAGAAGAAATCTTTGCCCAGCTGCTGGTTTGCTTTTAACAGTGTCCTCCCACCAACAGGGAAATCGGCACCTTCTCTTCCTTACCCCAGTCTCAGGCCAGGGCTCAGGCTTGTTAATATTAAAGCAAATAAACGGCTCCTCCAGTTGACTCAATGGTGGGAGCCAATACTGGATCCCTCCCTGAGGTGAGCTGGCAAAGCACCTTGGCTGGGCTCAGGTTGGTGGAGCTCCCGTGTTCAGCTGAAGGAGTATTTTCCAGCCCGTGTCTGTCTACAACACTCAAACTAGCAATTGCCATTCAGAGTCCCCACACAAAGCAACCAAACCATCTCCTGGGGGCAGACAGACAAGTGCAAGGCAACACAGGAGCCTTCTCTGAGGAGTCAGCCCTCCTGAAATAGGGTTGCCTCCTGGCTGTAACAGTGACCATGTCTGCACACCACTCAGTAGCTCAGAAGGCAGTCCAGACGCTATTAAGCCATCTTCTAACTGACCTGGATGAGCAAGGCTTGGCTAATCTGAGTGGTGTCCTCAGCAGCTGAGTGTGAACCACAGCCCCTTTGCACCAGGGGACGGCAGCAAAGCAAAGACTTAGCACCCAAGCAGAGACTTTCCTGCATTTCGTTACCATCAGCTGAAGACCTCGTACGATAAACCCACTAAGTATGGTTTTGGCATGACAGGAACATAAAACACAGCTGCCAATCCCATCTCAATCTCTGTTGCTCCATGCATGAGATCCTCCAAGCCCTTAGATCAGGGTTAAACATTTCATCAGGAAGACTTTGTACAGCAAAGGGGACTTCAGGACTTCACTGCATGGATGGAGAAGCTGGAAAGAGCAAGAAATGCCCAGTGTACAGTTCTCCAGCTAGATTCCTGCCCCAAACTGGCCTGGTTGCTAGAGAACCTACCAGGGCCACGGTCTGCTGGTGGTGGGGAGAACCTGGGCCCATCTCTCCTGGGAAGTGCACTCCACCTGGAGGTAATCCCATTCTTCATTCCCTGCTCCTTAAGGAAACTTTTAGGGAGACAGAATTGATTCTGAAGTGTTGTTGTGTTAATTAGAACACACATTCACCACTGCTGAAAAAGCCAAGGGCCAGGTTCTCCGCTGGTGGAAGCCAGGGTTGGTTCTCAGTGGCTTTGCACCAGCTGGGAAACCCCAAAACTCAGGTGATGCTGTTGCTACTGCAATGCCAGGTACCTTCCCAGGGCTCGGGTGCAGCATCTTCCTCCCCTGCTGCATTTGCTTTGGCCTCAAGCTCCTTCTTCGTCCAGCTGGAAAGGCCAGCACCCTCCTGGCAGAGGAGAGGGCAGGAATAATCTCCCCCGCTTTGTGGGGACCCCTTGCCCCAGTCCCTGTGCCGCCCAGGGCTGACGCATGCCCAGCCAGCTGCTGGGTGACTGACCCCCACGGGTCCCCACGCTGACAAAAGGCCTATCTTCTCTCCGCCTAAATGATTTAAATTCTAATCAAACATCATTTATAGCACATCTCGGAGCTGTCTCCCGGGAGCTGGTCCCACGTGAGCTGTTGCCAGGGCAACCGGGGGGTCTCATTTCAGAAATGTCAGATTGCATTATTGTCTTCACACTTCTCTGATAACCCGGTGTCTCTCCCTCTCCTACCGCCCCCTCCACACCAGCCAGCAACCCCCCCAGCTCCTCACCACCCCGCTCCCTGGAGGAAGTCGCTGGTTCCATTTCATTCCTTGCCCTGCCAGCACCACCCTCCCAAAATAAGGTCCCCTTCAGGCCCCGCAGCCTGGGCCACTGTCCTGCTGGTTTTGATCGAGAGGAAGAGGAGGGCTTGGTTTATGCTGACCACACCGGGACGGAGGGGGTGATGGTCCCATTGTCCCCTGCCACTCCCCTCATTGCCTTGGCATGGTGGTACCTGGCATGCCAGGGTGCCCAGGGGCTGCTTGCTGTTGTAAGAAATAAGAGGACAAGGGCAGACAAAGCTCAGAGCAAGCTTTTGTGTCTGCTCAGGTGAGCCCCACTCTCCTGTAGCCTTCACGAGAGACCTTCCCTCCCCAGGACATCTCCCAGAACATCTACAGCAGGTTGTCCTGCGGGATCCTGAACCACAGGAGGACACCACAGCTTCTCCTGCCAGGGCTTTGCAGCAGGGGTGAGCATCAGGGCCCATCAATACCTTCTGGAGCATGGCTTCTCCTCTGCTCCATGGTGTTCCCCTTGATGGCAGTGGCTCAAAGCCATCCTCTGTGCTGCAAGAGCTGCCCACGGGTCTATTAGAAAACAAGCAGCATGTGGAGGAAAAGATCTTTATGCTGAGAAGCATCAGGCTTAAAGCACCTTCCAGCTTCCCCCAGTTAGGCTGGGCCATGAGCGGAGCTCCTGAGCCAGCTCCATATCCACAGCTATGTGAGGAGCCTGGTCAAGTTCTCCCAACCAGCCCTGCTTCCTGCAAAGCTATAGAGCCCAGGTCCTCTCTTCTTTCACCATTGCCTTCTAAAATGACATACAAGAGAGACACTAATAATCTCTTAATACAAACTACCCAACCAAGCCAGAACCCCGTGCCCCTTGCACAGTACCACACAGGAGCAGGTTAAAGCGGTTCAACATCATCAGATGGTTTTACCCAGGTCATAACCACGCTGAATCAAGTGACTGCCTGACACAGCCAGGTAAGGTAACCACCAGCAAGGAAGAAGAGTGACCAGTAAAACAGCACTGACACCTCACACAGCATCAGCCAGATCACAGCTGCCACCCACACACAAAGCCTTCAGCCCCACCTCTCCCTAGCTCAGCACTTTCTCCATGACATGGTGGTCACTCCACTTGCTGCTTGTTGCCATCAGAGCCAGGACAAGCTTCTCCTTGAAGCACCAACAACCCCACTGAAGCCCAGAAACTACATTTCATTCTCTATGTAAGCTTCAGGTGCCCCTCATTCCACATATTCAGAAGGCATTGACAACTTATTGAGGCCAGCTCTGCTTTGGTCCTCCTCCAAGAAGTGTCCACCAGCAAGGTCCACCTCCACACCCCCAGAGGCCCTTGCCTCCAGCTCCCACAGGCCAGGCTGGTGCATGGACACCGTGGCTGGCTGAAGAATCTTCAGTGAGGCTTTGCACAGCTCTGACCTGTCAAAACCCAGCTGAGACGGGTCCAGTACAGTTGTGGTTGCCACACCACAGCAAGGACTGCCTGCTGACCTGCTGGGAATAATATCCTGGTGGAAAGAAATCGTGTTTTTCCAGCCCTGGGGAGGGTTTATCTGGCAACCAGTGACCCTACGGCAAAACTGGGGTCTTTTTATGACTATTCTGCCTCAGCTTAGGGGCTCAGAGGAGATAGACTGTGCCTGGTGGTTGGATTTCAGGCTGTTTCCTACAGGAATCAAAGTGGCAGCACACGCTATGCCTGCCCGGCTCCCACATCACCCCAACAGTCCCACTTCCTCTATTTTAACTCTCTTTCCCTGCATCTCATCATAGAATGGTCTGGGTCAAATGGGATCTTAAAGCCCAACCGGTTCCAGCTCCCTACCATGGGAAGGGACACCTCCCACTGAATCAGGTTGCTCAAAGCCCCGTCTAACCTGGCCTTGAACACCTCCAGGGACGGGGCAGCCACCACTGCTCTGGGCAACCTGGGCCTCCCCACCCTCACAGGAAAACATTTCTTCCCAAGATCTCATCTCAATCTTTCCTCTTTCAGCTTCAAACCATTCCCCTCATCCTATCCCTCCACTCCTGGATAAAGAGCCCCTCCCCAGCTTTCCTGTAGCTCCTTTAGAGGGGGGTCTTCTCTCCAGAAGCTGATGGTCCCAAAGAACCTGGCCAATGAGACTGCTGTCTGCAGGGTTCTGGGTGCCCACATGAGCCCACGTGTGCTGTCCTGCATCCCTCCCCTCTTTCCCTCCCTCCATCCATCTGCTGGGCACTTGGCTGCCTGATAAACCCCTAATGAACCTCCCAACACTGCCTCTTCCCAAAGAACAAACCAGCCCTGGCCCAGGCGGTTAATATTTAACTGAATAAGGGCCATAAATATGGAAAATGGGACTTTTAATTAAATAAGCAGCTTTTAAAAGGGCCCTTGGGCCGAAGAGGCTTTTGTTTAAATATGATTGATTTGACATGTCCTTTCCCTCCCGCTTTTTTCTGCTCTCTCCCTCTCCTGTTCGGCACAGGCATGGGAAGGAGGCTCATGCATCACGGTCCTGCTGCGGGACCCTGGCTGCTCCCCACAAACCTGGCTGTGGCATCAAACACACAGGTTTGGGAGCACCCAAGTGGGGTCCCAGGCAGGAACATCCCTCAGCGCATCACAGCCCACCTGCTTTTTAAGATTTAAACTAGAGCAGAAGGCTTCCCCCGGCTGCCCTGCGTCCTCCACAGCTGGTGATGCCCTGCTTTGCGCCCCCCTGGCACAGGATCCAGCCTCTCCCACCCACACAGCTATGGGGTTTTCCTCCATGTAGGTGCATTGCAGAGGGGATGGAGGGGAAACTGAGTCAGGGAGCAGCAAGTGATCTGCCAGGTGAGCAGCACAGCCAGAAGAAGGGACTTTGTCCAGTGTTTGATGGCTGGATTCATCCCCCTACACTTCAGCGCGCGCGCGCGCGCACACACACACACACACACACACACAGAGACTTCAGCTGCAAACGTGCAATAAAAACAGGTCTTAATAGCTTTGCTGTTCTTTGACATTTGGGTTTTACTCGCTGTAGCAAGCGGCACTAATTACTTCTTAGTTACCCAGGCATCGCAGTGTGACTGGAGCAGGGCGTTTATGGAGTGCCACGGGCTGCCAGTGGGCACCAGGGTGTTTCCAGGCTTGAGAAGACCCTTGAGAGGCACTGAGGTGTGGGTGGCCTTGCCTGGACATGCAGCATCACCCCATGCAGCAGGCAGGTGCCCTGGGCTGACCCACAAGCAGTGACTCTCCATGCTCCCTCGACCTGCTAAGAACATCTCCAGGATGTCAGATTTGGCTCTTGAAGAAACAGGAGTGGGGTGAAGTAATGGGAGGCTGAAGGTCAGAAATTATTGAGAAAAGATGGGAACACTGGGGAAAGGACCAGGCATGTTCGTTGTTACATCACGGTATCAACCAGAGCTGCACCCACACCTGCAAGAGAGAATGCAGCATCCACCCTAGGCTCGAATGGGACACGGAAAGCTGGAAATGGCACTGAGAGAGAAAAAGACGTCCCCAAAAGCTGAACAGCCTTGGGCTGAGGGACAAGTACAGACTGTCGGGGGGCTGGTCCCAATGTGGGCAAATGCTACAGCAAGGTTTGCTCTCACCTGGTTCCTTCAGCATATTTTTCCACCTGTGGTTTTCCCCATCCATCTCCTGTTGATGCTGCAGGCCTCAGGCTCCCTTTGCTCAGTGCAGCCATGGCACATTTCAGCCAAGAACACACAATTAATTACCTCCACAAACAACTCAGGGGAAGCAAAGTGTTTCCTGGGCCTGAACCTGTTGCTTTGATGGGAATTCATGAGCAAAGAGGGGGAGATGGGGGAAAAAAGAGAACATAACCTGGAAAAGAGCAGGTTAGGCTTCACATCGCTTCTTGTTGTCCTCAGTCTGGAGTTAGACTGTGTTGCTAGTGGGACCTTCTCCCCTAGAAATGTCAGTGAATCCACCCTATGCCAAGAGGATCTGGTGATATCACAACACTTGAGGCAACTACAGGTTCTCCTTGGGCCTAGGAATCCTCAGTGGTGCCTGGGTCCAAAGTCTGCTCAATGCTGGTGTTCACCAGATTTCTTTCTGGTCTTTCAGGCAGGACCAGCATCCATTGCTGTGACACAGGGAGAGCTGCCTGCACTGTGAGCGCCTTCTAGGCATCCTGATGTGACGCCAGGTCCTCTGCATCACACAAATCCCAGTGCAAAAGAAGCTTCTGGCTTCAGTTCATTTAGATTTATTCACCCCTGTATTCCTCATGCTTTCAGCAGATCATGTTTCCCCATGGCATCTAATCTGGGTTCCCTATCTCAGATGTCACCCCCTGGCCTGTATCCCTCCTGGAGGACAGCTTTCTCCTGAGCTGCCTTCCATCTACAGCAATGTACCCTAATTCTTCATACACATCACTAAACATCTCTAAACTTCCCTTTAGAGCATGCAAGGCACTGCCTAGATTAGTGATAAGCACCCACATTGTGCCCCTCCCATGATGGGGTTTCCTGGATCTGCCTTTTCTCCTGCTAAAGCCAGCTGAGGATTTTAAGGTTTTGTTTTTAATGCTTTGACAACCTTGTTTGAAAAGCAGAGCTCAAACCTTTCCCAGCTGGCTCCCAGTTAGAAGCGATGGGAGAAATCTATGGTCCAAGTCTGAGTCAAAAAGAGGTGTCCTGGGTGTCCCTGAGCCACCAAGTCCCATCACAAGCGGCTCCACTGCTCCAGCTGCCAGTGGGGAACTCAGAGTTTGGTCCTGCTGATCTCTGTGGATGCTGCAGATGCTGATGCTGAGGGGTTCAAAAGAAATCTCACCCCAAACTAGAGCTGAAACCCCAGGCCAGAACAACTGAAGTGCTCAGCCCCCAACAAAATCAGTGGCATTTTTGTGGATCCATGCTCAAACTAAACTCAAGTGTAAAACACAATCCAGACACACAACCTTGTGACATGTATAGTTTTGAGCTGTCTGATGCCACAAGCAGATCTGAACACCAGGCTGCTCCTGAGGACATGAGGCAAAAGGCAGCGCTTGCCATGGCAGTAGAGATAGATTTTTTTTTTAAAGGTATGCGGTTCTCAAAAAGAAAAAAAAAAACAGGGAAAAAAAAGGCCCTGTGTTTGCAGCCAACACGTGTAATCTGTTGCAGCCCTTGTCAGACAAAACAGTTTTGCCGTAAGACAGCGATTCCCAGAGGGGAAAGGGGCGAAGTGAAAATACTTTATCAGCTGCGTACATATGTAAAGCGGTACCCTGGTTGAAAAGCAAAGCCTCTTTCCCTTTGAAAGCCGGGAAGGGAGAGACGGGAGGCGATTGCCTGAGAGCGGGGACAGAACTGACACAGGCACAAAGCCGAACGCAGCAAACCCCAGGCCTCCCTCCTAAAATATGTTTATCTTCCTATCAGACCAAAATAACTACCTAGCTGTGGCGAATGTGTATTAAACAAACAAAGCCAAACAAACCTGAGATGTGACTCAGCTTGGAAAAATCTTAAAATATATGCGCGGCTTTTAATGTACAGGAATTATCATCTAATTCAGACAAAGAGCAGGTTCAGCTGGAGTCCCTGGGGTCAGCAGGGGAAGTATCCATCTCCCCAGGTTTCCATGCCACCAGGCTGGGTGGTTTCTGAGACGAGTGGAATCGTATCCCTGCCTGGATTTAAGAAGTGAACCTTGGGCAAGAGCCACTGACAGACAAGGGCTCCTCCTGCTCGGAATTCAACATCTGTTTAAAAGGCTGGGAACACCAAGACCTGGACGCATGGCATGATTATGCCATGACAAGTGGACGCCACTGGCAACAAGTGTGCTGGCTGACGAGTCCCCAGTCGAGGCTTCTCCCACTCCATCCATCAGCGAGAGACCTGAGAAGATGAAAGAAGAAATTAATTCCATGTAGCAGGTCCCTGCCACCACTGGTGAAACAGTGAGGGGGACTTGGTGCTGCATCCCAGCAGGATGGAGAGTCCCGGGAGGGATGAGATGTCAGGGTGCTTCCCGCAAATAAGAATGCACACAGGTAGGAGGGAGGTGAGAAAAGGGATTGGAAGCAGAGGAGAAGAAGAAAGGGAAGGAGAAGAGGTGGCGGGGGGAGAGGGAAGGAGCACGCGTGCGTGCCCATCTGGGCGATGCATCACATTGAAATTGTCCCGCATTAAAAATTCACCAGCCAGTGAATTTTCAAGGGATTTGTAGTAATTAGATGACAAAATGCTGGCAAATCTCAGGCTTGCCAAAGATGTTACTCAGGGGTCAAAGACTCGACACTTTTGGCTGGGTAATTTGTAAGTGTCAATCACACTCAGCCATCAGAGAGAAAGGAGAGATCTAACGGCTGAATCCTAACGAAGTCCAAGGCTCCTGCCTGTCGTCGCCCTCACTGCTGGGTACACGGGGCTCCAGGCACAGCAGCTGAAACAGAGTGGGGTGGGTTTGTTTTATTAAATTTGACTTCCCAGTTTTCATTTTTCAGCCCCAGTTTCTGGTGGGAGGATCCCCTGCCCTGGTTGGCAGCTGCCCGGGGGTGATGTGCCTGGACAGTTTATCCTGCCGAGGGGTGGGTAGGACGGCAAGCTGCAATCCTCCAGCGTGAGCCCTCTGCAACCCTGCATCACTTCTCCTGATACATGCTTAAAATTGCTCCTGGGACAGCCTGTCCGGCTGTTTCTCAGGGCTTTCTTAGGCCAGGCTAACACATTGGGCTCGGTTCAGCTGAAAATGAAATTAAAACATCTCCTGCAAGCGATCTGCCCATTTCTGCCACCTCATCAGGTGTTACAGAACCACCAGCACCACATCTCTGCCTGTTGAAGTAAACTGTTTAATTTAGGCACTGCTGGGATGCTCACAGCTCTAGGGAACAGGGGTCTTACTTCGGGCTCAGCCAGCGGCCACAGCTTGTGCTGCCCACCCACCCAGAACCTGAGGGAGAAAAGAAATTAAAAGGTTTTCTACTCCATCAACTGAGAAATCAGGCCACAAAATATAAAATCAAAGCTTCATCTGAAGCACTACGAGAGATCCTGGGCCCGGCCATGCACCAAGCCTCTCTGGGGGGCTCAGGCAGGGTGCAGCTTTGCTGAGGCTCAGCAGAAAGGATGAGGCTGAGGTCAAGTCTGGGCTTTGCTGCTGGGTTTCTTGGGGCAGGGTGGACCCCACAAAGGAAGGGTATGGCCCCATGGGGATGACTGCCTGGAGACCTAGTGTATGGCCAGGATAGATCTCTCATGGCACTTCGGGGAAAGCTTTATTTTGCATTATGAGGTCTGATTTCTAAGTGGATGGAGTAGAAAACCTTTGAACTGGTCAGAGGGCAGCACTCCAGCACCTCTCCAGCCCCATCAGCATCTGCAGGACAGCTGTTTACACAGGCTACACTTAAGTGCAAAAAGATTTTAGGTCACCAAGCACAACAGAGGCAGGAGCATAATTTCTTCTCCCTCTCTTGTAGCTTATAAAGCTGTCCTCATTACACCTGCTAAATCCCACCTCTGGTTTGGGGCCGTGAGGGATGGTTTAAGCTGTCAGGAAGGGACAGAGGGATGGGAGGGGAACAGCTCTGGCCACCACTGCTACAGTGCTGCAGCTGCTGAAGCATCGAGACCATCCATCATAACCCAAGGAAAAACACTCCATGCACCCTAGAACTACCTTCCAACACACTTAAATAAGCCAAGTCCCAGGGCAAAGGGAAAAGAAGGAGGTTTGCTTGCTCCATGTGGCCCAGCGTGCTAAATTTTGCAAGTGTCCTCAATCCAGCGGCACAGGGAGGCGAGAGGTGGCAAAGGGAGAGCAGCAGGGAAGGAGGAAAATCGCTTTTGGCCAGAGTCACTGCGGTTTATTTCGAATCCATTGCGATTCCTTGCTGTAGGACAGTGGGACTGTAATATCTGGTAACTCAGCCAAGCAGCAGCACGGTGCTCTCCAGCCATTGCGCTGCCCTATATAAGGGAGCTAAGGGGACTGTTAAAATGGCTGTAGGTTTCTCCTCAATTTAAAAAGTCATTTAGCAGCTGCAAAACACAGCCTGGCAACAGCCGGCCCTTGGAGGGGCATCCTTCCATCAGCTACTCATCAGCTGCATTTTGAGCTCCTATTCTGTGCATGTAAATAGCCTGAATGACAGAAAGAGATCTGCAGAGGTGCTTTTCCAGTTTTTTATATATCTTAACTGTCTAACATCATCTTAAGATGCTGCTAGAGGAAGCAGAGGCTGATCTGCGGTAGGGAAGGACTCTGTGACCTTCCGAGCTCCCATTACTGCTGCTCCGTCTGGCATCCGACACTTGTGAGCTGTTTCCCACAAGCAGGAGGTGTCCATGGGGTAAGATAAGGTGTCCTCCCCAAGATAAGGACCAATAGTCCACCTCACTGTGCCTGAATGCAGCTCCTACTGCTCTCTCACTTGCTCATGTGGGAGAAGACTGAACAGCAGATAAAGCAAAATCTGATTTTTAGTTGAGTGAAAAAGAAGAAAACCGCTTTTCCCCCCCAAATCGCCTCACCTAAGACACACCATAGACCTCTCTCTTCTCTTTCCTGCTTTGCTGAGTCCTGAGCAGGGAACGTCATGCTGGGAGATGCGATGATACTGGGCCTCTGTTCCCTGGCCAAGAAGCACTGGGCCCATCAGCCTGGTATGGTCCTGGGGTTGAGCCTTATTACATGACACTAATTACGGACTGTAGAATGCTGGGATCCGTGCCTGGACAGCTCTGAGCCTGCCTGCTGCTGCCCCATGACAGGGAAGGTCAGATGCTGTCCCTTCTCTGGAGTCCTCCTCATTGCTGCTTTCCCCTTTCCCCACCCTCGTGCTGGCACCGCTTTCCATATTTCACTGATTCAGGTCACACTATGCACACACCCACCTCAGCCAACAGCGGTTGATATTCTCTCTGCCTCTCTTCCTAGCTCTGGTTTGGGGTGAAAGCTTCCCTTATTAGCCAATTTGGATACCTATTTACTGTGAATTACTGAGCCTGATTATTATTCATGAATGGCTAAGTCTGAAATCTCAAGCCCTGCCATGCGATTTCTCTCCCTCTCCAATGCATATATTTAGGGAAAACAGGAGGCAGGGTATCTCAGTCACACGTAGCCGTGCACCGAAGGAAGGAAAGCTGCACGCTGCCTCCTCGCTCTCCTGTCTTATTTCCTGTCAAGGAAGGTGGTGGTGGAAGCTGGAAAGGGATGGTAAAAGCTGAAGAGTGGTGGTGCTAAGTGCCAGTCATGGTGTGACCCAGGATAAGGTCCAGACATGCTGTAATATTAAGAAGCTCATGCTTCCCAAATCTCCAACCAGCATCCCAGCCAACCATTTCCATGGGTTGCTGCAGCCTGGGGCAATGCCAGTTTGCTGCTGTCCACTTCCATGATGGGGTCCAGCTACTGGGAGTCACCTTGGAGACCACCTGGCTGATCCATGGCAATTAGTCACCCAGAAGCAACTTGTCCGACCATAGAATCACAGAACAGTTTGAGTTGGAAGGGACCTTAAAGCCCATCCAGTTCCACCCCTGCCATGGGCAGCGACACCTCCCACTGGATCAGGTTGCTCCAAGCCCCATCCAGCCTGGCCTTGAACACCTCCAGAATGGGGCAGCCACCACTGCTCTGGGCAACCTGGGCCAGGGCCTCCCCAACCTCATCGTGAAGAATTTCTTCCTCATGTCTAATCCTCATGTCTGATCCCTTAGACACAGTCAGAATATTTTAATGCTGACTGCAGGGAAGGTAAAGGAGGTTTCCTTGAGAGGTGGGGAAACGATGGGGCAGCAGCAGTGACATCCCTCCACTAATCTGCCAGCAGGGGAGATGTAAACCAGGTTTGCAATTGCAAAGGGTTGATGGAAGGAGGAAGGGACACAATTAGGAGCTAAAGAAAAGCAAGCGCCAACTGCCAGTTAAAACAGGAGTTTGCAGCACACCTGCACACCCGGCAGGGAGCTGGGTTGCTCTCAGCAGGGATGCGGGAATGGGCACAGCACACAGCTGCTTCCACCTGTAGGTCTGCAGCCTGCTTTGCAAACACGGAAAATTAGGCGGCAAGGAAGTTCTCCAGGAGACAGCATCACTCCACCAGCAGCACACCCACCTTCACACTGCTTCTTCTGTCTCAAGGGAGCAGAAATCAAAGCATGGGGTTTGTTCAAGGACAAATCCTTCCTGTGTGTTTCCTGCCACACCTTGCTTAGGAAGACACCTTCGAGCACCCACAGACACCACCACTTACTGCCTCTGCAAGCAGCCAAGCAAAGCTGATAGAGTTGCTGGGGAGAAGGGGATGGCTGCTAACACCAACAGGCAGAAAAGCTTGAAATCCCAGAGCTCCTGCCTGGAGCCAGCAGCTGGGCTGGAAAGCAGTGAGCATGACACACGGAGATGCAAGCTCTGTCTGCAACCCTAGCAAAAGGCTGGCAAACAGCACTTACAGTGTCTGCTGTGACAGACAGACATGCTCGGTCCCTCAGCACTTCCCATAGCCCCTCCTCTGTGGGGCACACCTGGGAGGAAGACTTTGTAAAGGCAAGATGGTACAAAAAGGATGAGAGGAGCTCAAATTCATGATCCAACGCTATAGGCAGTGCAACAGTGATGAAAAGAAACCACCCGCCGCTGGGCAGAGAGATGGGGGCATGTTGTTAGCAGCAGCAATTCAAACCCACAGCTCAGGAGAACAATAGCTCACAGAGTGGGACACTACCTGCCTGTCCCTGCCTGCACTGAGGCCCCTGCCTCCTCCCATGGGACAGCGAGAGAAGCAACACACATTGTGGTCAAGAGCTTTCCAAAGGCAACGAGTCTCTTTGAGCAACTGAAGGGGGTCCTGGCACTCAGCCTGGCTCTGAGAGCAGTGGGAAGCATCACCAGGCACAAACACCCAGCCCTGGAAGCAGGGGGACTCGCAGTGCCCAGGAAAACCAGGGCTTGTTGGATATCCTCTGCGCGTTGACTTGCTTGCTGTCCCCTTAAGTAGATAACAGCCCACACAGGCCTCTGGCAACAGGCAGCAATAAAGTAAAGCTAGTTTTACATTAAAACCCGTTAACCCTCTAATTCAGTAAAAAGGCTGCATTTGAATAATATCCTAATCCAATTCCAGAGCTGCCCTGGGGAAGAGGATACAAGTGGGTGCCTGGGGAACAGTTGCAGCTGCCACGGCTCCTGCTGCCGTCCAGCCCTCTGGGGTCTTACCCTGGGCAAAGCTGCCATAGCCCAGCAAAAACTCATCCAGTGGGGCAGTGGGCTTCAACCTGGGGTTTGCAGCCCCCATAGGGACCCTGCACCAGATCCTGAGGATGGCAGAAAATAGGACCCAGCGTGAACTACTGGTTTCAGTTCTCCGATGGGGACAGCACGTGCCTTGCACGAGCTCAGAGAGGCTCCCCAGAGGTCATCTGCCAGAGCCTAAAATAACCTGTGTAGCCCTCAGGACAGTTATCATCTCCAGCTCTTACTTGCAGAGCAATGGGTGATGACCCAGTCAGGGGTAGAGGCTTGGAGCAGGCTGCTCGTCCTCTCTGCTATCAGCACAGCCTGGATACAACACACCCACCCCAAAAACGACACCAAGAGCAGAGCAGCATCACACCCTAAAACTGCTCAGATGTCCCTGGGGAGCACAGGGCAGCTGAGGGGTGACCAGCACACACGGTGCCAAGAGCCAGCAAAAAGAGGGAGCTAGGGCTACAGCTTATCATAGCCTAATTACAACAATTAGTGTATGATCATTTGTTATAGATACAACCTTTCTGAAGAATAGTTACTCCTAAAAGAAGCTGTTATCACACCCAAACAAAATAAGCATCTTGCCATGGTGTTCAGCTGCAGAGGTACCGTGGGGCTAAGGAGTAGTGGGAGGTGATTTCCCAGATTTAAGTACATGGACAGTTAAGAGAGTTTGCATTATTTTACCATTAAGATTGTTTCAGATTGGGGGAAAAGAAAAAGGCAGTGGGGAGTGATGAATTTTCTGCAGACCTACTTAGGCGTTCGTTTTAATTCAGGGTAATTAGCAGGGAGACGCTCGTTTTCAGAACATTCCCATCTAACCCGCTGTAATTTTAGGGGTGCAATGTGTGGGATTCTCAATACGTAACAAAGAAGTCGAGCCTTTGCTTGCGGAGGAGAAATTAACTCAAACTGTTCTCCAGAGCTGCGATCAGCACTTTCATAATTAATGTACGGGCATGTATATCTGTATACACATACACAGTCCCCCCCGCACACATCAAACAGATTTCCTTGATACCAAATCGCCTGAAAAATTAACCAGTGTCAAACTGCTCAACAAGATAAGTATCATTAAGGGAAAAAAGAAAATCATTATGTTTGAAGGTGCAGGAGAAAAAAAAAACCCTCATGAATGTTTTCTAGCCTGTTTCCAGACCGGGCAATAACATGTTTTAAAACATATCAAAGGGTTAAATTAATTTTCATTAAAATTTAAATTTGAGAAGGCTCCCTCTCTTCTTTCTTCCCTCCTCCCGCTTTGAACGTTTGACTGGCAACCATTTCATATTTCAATCTCGGCAGAACAAATTGAATTAGATGTTGAAACCAAACTCTGCTCTGTTCTCTAAAGCCTACATGCTCTGCTTGCGCTAATCCTTTTCGTCGCCGCTGCAGACCTCAGAGACGCTCAGCAAGAAACCTGCCCCACCACAAAAGACAATGAAGTTGGGGGGGGGAAGAAGAAATAGCAGGAAGAAAGAAAAAGCCAGGAAAATCCAACCCCAACCTGCAATCCTGCAAAGCTTCACTTAAATTGTGTGCTGGGTGTTACATGTGCCTGGAAGGGTCCCTGCCTGACTCCTCCATTCTCTGTGCTGGCTGTTGGCCATGTTGTGCACTGCTGCTTGGTTCTTCACCCCTGGGATGCTAAAGCTCTTTCCCTGTGGTGACTTTCCCCGCACAGAGGCACCCCAGGACCACCAACAGGTCCTGCTACTGCCACCCCCTGTGCCAGCACAGACAGCAAAGGCAGTGGAGGAGCAGTGGAGGGAGCAGGGATGGGGACACTGCTGCACCACGCTGAGCAGAAAATGGGAAAAAAAGAGAGATTTCCTCCTTCCCTGGTGAGCTGACCCTCTCTGACAGCGCTGCTCCAAAACCTGTGCCTCAGTTTACCCATCCAACCACTGAGCACAATCCCCTGGCTGCTGCAGGGCGAGCAGCACGTACTGGAGCTGATGTAAGGGATGAGTGTTTTACACCACAGCCCTGCAGAGGTCCCATGGGTGCTCCCCTGAATTTTGGGGGTCTGTCCCCAGAGACAGCAGCCCCAGGACCTAACAGTAGGAAAACCCAGTGCTTGGGACTGGGACACCAGCACGGGGTGTTAAAGCTCTCCGTGCTGAGTATCAGCATTCAACCTCCTCCCTCGGGATTGTGTAAAAAGCCAGGGAGCCTTGAGCCCGCTGCAGCTGAGCCCCAGGCCTTGTGGGAGGACTGGTTTTGGAAGGAGGTTTGCAGAAAACCTGGCACAGGACATGCCTGGAAGCAGGAAGCTTGCCTGAGCTCTGAGCAACACTGCATGTCCTGTGTCTCCTGTGCTGCTGTATCCCTCCCCAGCTCCATCCTGGGGCTGGCTGTTAGAGAAGATGTTAACAGCACATATACCTGGAGGCATCCTTAAATCAGAGCTGCTCCAAGGGAACAAATGTTATCTCGAAGCCCCGGTACTTACTGCAGACGCACTGCATGAAGCAGGCAGTTATTTAACCCAACTCAGATTATTCCTGCAGTCACGTAAGCACCTTCTCTTTCATCAGCAGGGCCCCAGCGCTGCGCTCGTGCCTGGTGCTTGCAGCAGCCCAGGAAGGCCGATGTATTAGGCGGGTTATTGGTCGGCTTCAGGGCGAGATGCGCTCGCTACTCAGGCGGCCAGCGGTGTTGTGGGTTGAACAAAAGTCCAGTAATAAGTAAGGTTATGAGCATCCCACTGCTAGGTGTATTGGGTACCGCCTCACAGCAATAGGCAGATATTGCCGAGAGGAAAACAGCCTCTCCGGCAGTAATGTGCATCGTGCACACAAACACACGCCATCAAGCACAGGGAGGCTTCCCGGTGCTGATACATGGAGGACAGCCCTGGTTTCTCCCTGGCATGATGGGCTCAGTGCCACTTTGGATTGTGCAGCCCTAGCAGCACCTCAAAAACCAGGGAGCTTTAGGCTGCTTGGATGAGATACAGGAACCAGTGTAGTTTCTGTGGCTGTAAAAATGGGAGCCAGAATGTGTAAAAATCATTCCCTTGGTGGTGTTGAACGAATAACAGCCTTGCTGGAGAAAGCACTGAGGGACTTTCGCCCCAGCAGGAAGGATTTGTCAACCCAGTGCCCCAAGTCTTGGCCCTGCGTGAGCTTTGCAGCACAGGATGGGGTTTCATCACCATGGAGGCAGGTGGTGAGTCCCTCAGAGGATGGATAAGAGGGGCAGAGTGCAGTTTAAAGGGACTCAGAAGACTCCCTTGTGTTTTTACTGCATTTCTTGGGATGCTGTGGCTGGTGAACAGGTCTCCTATCAGCAATCCAAGGCTTCCACCATGGCCACTGACACACATAAGGGAGATCCACGAGCCTGTCTCACCTCTCTTGAACCCACAAATGATTCACTAGGCAGTCTCAGGCTGAATTGTCTGGTGTTTCACTGTGAGGAGCTATTTATTCCTGGCTCTCTTTCACCAACCTCTGCCATCCTGCACTCTCCAGGCTCTAGATGTCCTACTCCAAGAAGACACATGCCAAGGAGGAGTGATGCCAGCCAAGACTCAAGACCTTGGAGTGCATGGTGGTCTATGAGGGCGTGAAGCTGTGGATTCCATGGGCGCTAGCAGGGAAAAGGTCATTGCCAAGCTATCTGTTTTGTGGTGGCAGCTGCAGGTTGGTCTCCACACAGGCACTTTTTTTTCTGGCAGCCCATCTGTTCTCCCCCGGCCACAGCAAGGGCCAATCCACAACTTGACAGCTATTTCTGCTGCAACAGCAATTCTGCTGGCTCCCTTGTAAGAAAGCAAACATGCTGGGGAGCACACAGAAGCACAAGCACAGCAAGTACTCACTTCAACACAGAACCTAAACAGAGCCCAAATCAGGGCTGTAGTCCCTGAGACCACACCTATGAGCCAAGGGTGAAAGGGAGGAGAGGCAGTGGGTGAGACCCTGGCAAGGAGGTTGCTGAGCCTTTGCCATACCACTTTCTCCTTCTCCTGGCTCTATTGACCCCGTGTAGCCCAAGGTATTTTGACATTTAGGACAAGCCCTGCCCGGCACAGCCTCACTGCACAGTACTCACCTCATTGGATGCCAGGCAGCTTCTACATGACCTCGTCTTTGTTGCTCTCCTCCTCTTCCAGATGCTGCAGAATTTCATTCAAAACCTCTGATTGTTTTCTTTTCTTTGGAGCGTCTGTCCAGGCCCAGGTGGTAGTGAAGGGGATGTGGGAGAAGAAGAAAAGCAAAGATTACAACCCAGGCCCATACACAACCACTTCCAGCTCATCTCCCACTACCTCCAGCCCCCCTCACTCCCCTCCTGGGTAAAGCCCCTCAAGTATCATTTATGCCTCCTCAGCAGCCAGGCCCCAGCAGGACACCACGGCTGGACATGTGACTGCATGCCTGTCACTCGTGCTTTGGTTCACAGGTTTGGCTGGAAATAAATAGCCCCAGCATCCAAACAGGTTCATTGGTGATGACAACCCTTCCCACTGACCCCGATTCAGCCATCCCCAGTCCAAGAGTGGTTGGCTGCAAGATCAACCTAGACACTAGCCTAAGTGAGAAGGCTTTTGGCAGGACACAGACGTACAACACTTCTGCAGCCCAGTCTGCATCTCCAAACTTGGCTGGCAGCAGGCAAAGGTAAGAAGCTGGCTCTCCCCCAACAGCTGGGTAGAGATGTCCCTGCTTTGCTTCTCTTGCCCCACACCAACAGCACTGTCCTGTGACTCGCTCTGGAATCCTCATACTTCCAAAGTTGCCATGGGGCACAGCACCATGCACACCTCCCTCCCTGTGGATGCTACAGCCTGTGAGAAGGTGAGAAACCCCCAGGGGAGCATCTCAACCCCACATCAGCACCCAGCGCCAGAGGTGACAAAGCCATTTGGTCTCTAAGCTAAGGTTGCTGTTGGCTCTGCCTCCTCTCCACCGAGCAAGAAGTGCCCTCTCGGCAGGAGCTGCGGCGCAGCCCCCTCTCCCTCTGCTCGCTCCCCAGCCAGAGGCTCTTGCTTGCAAGCAGCACATGGAGAACAGCTGTTTAAATCCTGCTTTCAGACATCAAAAGCCTCGCTGGGTTTCTCAAACAAACAAACATACCATAGGACTAAAGAAAAGGTGTAAAATAAATAAATGGAACAAGCTGTGCATTTTCTTTTAGTATTACAGCTGCTGCGGGAGATAAACAACAAGTAAATGTCACAAAACATCAATACAGAAGAAATTAACCTGACAAAAGCTCACATCCCCCCCTCCGCCTCCCCCCCAACTGCCCACAATTTTGCATTTCTGGAGTTCCCATCTAATGATTTTATTTTTCAATTAATTCCTTGACAAAGCGCCAGAACCTGCCTCCCTTCCCGACAGGGACTGTGGGGATGGGGGTGTCGGTGGTGCCCACCCCATCAAGCTTAAGAAAATTGAGGGGGCTTCAAGGTGCCACCCTGGGACCCTCCAGTGGCAATTCCTGGCACAAAGGATGATTGACCCACTCTGAGGAAGGTGCCAGCTCTGTGGTTATCCTTCCCAGCTACTGCTCCCCCAGCCAGCCTCATGCCTGGGGCTTGGAAACGGCATCAAATGTTGTCCCAGCTCCCAAATCCACAGCAGGGAAGAGGGTGTCCTCCACCCACCATCCCTTCCCCACAACCCAAACACGTCCCTTACAAAGAGCCTGCATGGAGGCGGTGACGGGGCTTGCACGGTGGAGGGGATACCGGGTGTGGGATGCTCGACATGGGGTGCCGGGGGCTGAGGGAGCATCCCAGTGCACCCACGGGAACTGCTGTGGTGTGGGCAGTGGGCTCGCAGGGCAAACTGCCCCTGTCATGTGCTCTGGATTCACCAGCTCAGCCACAGCGGCGCAGGGGAACACTGTGAGCATCCCCTCATCTGCCTAACAAGGAGGAAAAGGGGGAAAAATAACCCCGGGAGGGTGGGGAAGCGAATTGGTTCGACTTCCGTTCTGCTGCTCCAAGCTGGTTAAGGTTTGCCCGCTAACGATCCCATTTGCTTCCTTTAAACAATAGCCAAAGCCGGCGGGGGTGGGCCGAGAGGGGGATTACCACGGGATTAGAACGTGGCAGGGTTGCGGATGCCACACTAATCCTGCAGGGTTTTACTCTCCGGCTCCGGCATGTGTTTGCATTAGTTACAGATGCTCTCTGAAAAAATAAATCAGAAAAAAAAGGAAAAGAAGAAAGGAGAAAAAAGGGAGCCCAAAAGGCTGGGAGGTGAGGGCAAGTGCGGCGGGTCTGTAATGCAGCTGAGAGGTAAAACGAGCAGCTTGGGGGCTGTGGCCAATGGCAGAGTGACCTGGGAAAGGGATGGAGATAGGGGAAGACTCTTCTCACCCTGCTACAGAGGGCATGAGGATTGGGTCCAGAGGGGAGAATGCCTTCCGCTGCAAATCTGGTGCTTCCAGCAAAGCCAGTAAACAACCAGACAGTTGCAGTGGGGCTTAACTTCTTTCCACCCATCCCATAACCCTGTGCTGAGCCTGAAGACCTTAGCAAAAATGCTCTCACAACCAAAATGCGGTCCAGACCCCCTCTCCATGCACCTCTCATTCACCCACCCTGCAGCCTCTGCATCCCCTCTTTCTACCTTATCCTACCTATAAAAGAAACCCCGCAAGTCATTCCTTTCCCTTCCTGCGTCTCGCCTCAAAATTCCCCATCTGTCAATTTAATTCTTTGATCGATGGGAAAGAGCAGGAAAAAACGGCCCAGCACAGCTGGCTTCCCAAGTTAGCCCTGGCAGGATACCGCCAGCCCCGCTGGTGACGGCTGAGTGCAATGTTTGTGAAGCGCAGAGAACACAAGTCAATAGTAATTTAGCTGGATTGGGAGCAAGTACCTTCCCTGCACGGACTGCGAGCTCCCGAGAGAGAGGGAGCGCGCGCATGCTGAGGGTATTGCTACCTCGCTCACAAATCTTCTCCAGCGAGGCTTGCTGGGATGGAGCCACACAGGCAACTGTTGCCCAGGGCTGGACAAGAAAGGGAAGGAAAGGGGGGCTGAGGGTGTGGCTGCAGGAGATGTGCAGGTCTGGATATGATCCCAGATGGCTCCTTCCAGCACAGGGCACAGATTCAGATCTGTTCCTCACTCCAGGGCTGACAAATCCAGCTGCAAGGCATTGGGATCCCTTCGCCTCTCTTTTGGTAGATTTAAAGTATTCTCCTTTCCTGTTGTAAAGGCATTTGTGATCCCTCTTTTCCAAAGAGAGGGTCTCTCTCCCCACATGAGGACCATGATGCTGCTGGTGGCAAGATTAGTGCAGCCCTCACTGCCCTGATGTAGTGTTTGCCATCATCTGGCTCCACATCATGGGATTCATTAGGAGCCCCCAAGCCAAGCACTAGGCAACCTTTCCATGGCTTCTCCTTACCACATAGCTAAGTGTCTTTATCTACAGCAGCATCAAACCCTCCCTTGAGGCTGGCTCTCCAGCTACCTTGCAGTAGATTGTCCCACAGATTAACAGTGCATGGTGGGGTGCAATAAAAACTCAAATAAACTGGTTGGTATTTTTCATAGAATCATTGAACGGTTTGGGTTAGAAAGGACCTCAAAGCCCATCCAGTTCTTTTCCCCCTGCCATGGGCAGGGACACATCACTGAATCAGATAAATCAGATTGTTCCAAGCCTCATCCAGCCTGGCCTTGAACATCTCCTGCGATGGAGCAGCCACAACTTCTCTGAGCAACCTGTGTCAAGGCCTCCTCGCCCTCACAGGAAAACATTTCTTACCAAGATCTCATCTCAGTCTCCCCTCCTTCCATTTAAAACTGTCCCCCCTCATCCTATCCCTGCACTCCCTGATCAAGAGCCCCTCCCCAGCTTTCCTGGAGCCCCTTTGGAAGCTGCTCTAAGGTCACCCTGCAGCCTTTTCTTCTCCAGGCTGAACAATCCCAACTCTCTCAGCCTGTCCTCATATGGGAGGTGCTCAAGCCCTCGGATCATCTCTGTGACCTCCTGTGGACTTACTCTAACAGATCCATGTCCTCCCTGTGCTCAGGACTTCAAAACTGAGTGCAGGGCTCCAGGTGAGGTCTCATAAAAGCAGAGTAAAAAGACAGAATCCCCTCCCTCAACTTGCTGGATATACTTTTGATACCCTTCTTTTCCTAATGTAAGACTTTCCTGCCTCATGGTGAAGAGAAGGTACACTCAGGGGTGAGCCAAAAGACTTAAACCTCCTATAGACTGTGCTTCAAGGCAGGAGAACAAGCGCAGGGCTGGGCTGTGGCTTCACTCCTGACAGCATTACTGAAGCCATCTCTAGCAGCCAGCGACCACTTCTGGGGTCTTCACTTTCTCCTGGAACATTACCAAGACTCAGAACAAGCCATAAAGAATGACCTGAAAGCTACACAAAATAGGAAGGAAGCCTATTCCATTTTATTGCACCTATTAGACCTATTGAAAAGATGGCTCAGAAGTGGCTTGATTGCCACGACGAACACCTGCACAGAGAAAAGATTTAGGAGACCAGACCTCTCTTTAACCTAACAACTAATATCAGAGTGAGATCTGGGAACAGGAAGTCAAATCTCTGTAAACGGTGTCTAGAAATAAGGTGCATAACTGTAGCAGAGAGAAGGCAGCAGCAGTATGTGCCTCTTGCAGCCTAGTTCTAGACTTAACAAATTATTTCCTTCCTAAAACAAAATGATGGGGTTCACACTGGACACTGGTGGAGGGATTTTGGCCACTGCTACTCAAGACACCAACCTGAAAGATCAAGGTGGCTCCTTCAAAACTGGAAACACAGAAAGATGCTGTGATGGCACCAAAACAGAGCAGGATGAGCTCACTGCTCACATTGAATTTGCTATCAGACCCACGGGACTGTACGTCACCATTCCATCCCACCAGAACTGGGTGATAACAACCCTCCAGGCCTTACAGCAAACTTCTCATCCCCTCTGTTAGCACCCCGTAGCCTCTCCTACATGCAGATCCACCATGTACTAACACCCATGCATCACTCCTGCGCCCACAGCAAACCAAAAGCTGCACAGAAAAAAGGAAATGGAAGAAGAAAAAGGAGGAGCTTTTCAAAATACTTAATTCCAATTGCATAAAACTTGGGAGACGTTTGTCCTGAAGGCCCCGTGAGATGAGCAGTCTCAGTGCTTTGTCCTGCTTGAACACTTTACCCTCTTCTGGCATGTACAAAATCCTCAGCAGGCTCCCTGGTTGCTTTTATATCTGCGGAATAACCAGGAAAAGGGCCAAAAGCAGCAGAGGCCACATGTCACCCTGTATGGATGGCACAGCACTGCCAACAGCTTGATACAAACACTCGACGCCACTACAGCAAGACGAGCATCTCTAAATAGCATGGGTGGCCTGCAGTGTTGGAGGGCTCCAGGTTCAAAAGGATGACAGGAGATTTTCAGGTAAGGGGAAAAAAGAGAAAGACTGCCGTGGAACGGCAATGCTCAACCCTACAAAGAAATCAGAGCAGGAAATGACGAACACCCATGGTGTCTGAAGGCAGAGTGGTAGAAGCAGTTTTTACCTCTTTATTGCTATCACTGTCACCTTCTGCATATCCACAGCAGAAGACACAGGGCAGAGCTCCCTCCTCTTCTTGTGGCTGCTGGGCATCCCAAAGAAATAAAATCCCACCTGTAAAACTCCAGCCTGCCAGTGTGGTGTGGGTAGGCTGAGCCCTGGTCCCAGGCACCAGCCAGCTCCTGGCGCCCAGGAGCCCCAGACAGGCTTTGTTATGGAGATCCACTTCTGGCAGGTCCTGCTCTGCCGCAGGATTATCTACCAGCAGTTTTGCAGTGGAGGAGCACGTGTGCACCAGGCAGAGCTGAAGTCATTGGATGTTATTTTCCTCCCCTCAAGATGGGCTGGAGTGCAGCCCATGTGATTGAAGTGCCTTCAATCATATTTGCAGTCCCTAAAGACGGGGAGCAATAACCTTGCTCATGTTTTTCAGCCTCTGAAGCCACCACAGCTCCGAGGCTGCATCCCTGCAGGGATGTAAAAATGCTCTTCTGCTGCTCTCCCAGAGTCCCCACCTCAGTGAGGAATACCGTGGACAAGTGGGCTGGAGAAAACACAGACAGAAATCAGGAGGCAAGCCGACCTTTGTGGAGATGGGAGGCGACTGAGCTCACAGGCAGCAGCCGGCATCTGCTGCGAATCTGCTGCTACAGTAAAGCCAAGACTATTTTTCCCCTTAGACCGAGCAGAGTTGTAAGGAAGGAGATCCCAAATATAAAATGGGGTGCATGGAACATCACATCTTCTGCCTTCCCCGCCAGGGTGTAGATTCACATTGCTGTGAAGGAGTGTGATGTGTCCTCCACTCCAGCCTTGGGTTCTGGTGGGCACATCCACCCCTCAGCAGTGCCTGCTTTCCCTGCTGCCTCACACACATGCCCACACAGCACAGTTCTATGCCCGGGCTATTACACGCACCTAGACACTGCTGTGCTCCTTTTGGTTTCCTTTATGGCACCACGTTGGTTATTGGCCTGTAGATCCCAGTATATCCCATTATGCTCCACACCTCTCTGGTCGTACCCACCCTCAGCCCTTCCATCACCAAACTGCAGCTTCCCCAGCCTGTAATAATAAATGCTGTGCACACTACTTCACAAATGCGTTGGGAGTCAGGCTCGCTAAATAAGTGAGGCTTGCTGCTTTTCCATCACCAAGGATTGTGACATGCAGCCCCAGAACTGCTTATGCCAACCCCCTGGGCGACAGGTACGTGTGTGATGGTGACAGGAGGCTGGGAGGGGATGCAGGAAGAAGAGCATTGATCTCCAGCTTAGCCCTCCAGCCCTGGGGATCCCTTCCTACATAAATATTTGCCAAGCAATGCATTTGTGCTTGTCGATGGCTGTCAATAGGAGCCTGCAGTGCTGTTATCTGTGTAGCTGTCATTCTCAGGAAGATGATCCAAACAGCCTTCTCCGTATCTCAACCAACACCCACGTTATTTGTCTCTTCTAATCTGTGTGCTGCATTCACAAAGCCTGTCCCCAACTACAGAGCACCCAAGGGTGCAGGTGGATAGAGACAAAAGCATTGCAGCTTGCAGGTGGCACTGAGGTGCCTCAGTAGAGCCAGCACACAGAGAGTTAACTGGCTCATGCACAGACAGATAGCTGTCAGACAAAGCTGTGGCCTGGATCCCTCCTGCTTCCCCCTGTGCTCGCCTCGTCAAGCTCCAGCATCTACTTGCCAGCTCCAGCAAGCCAGCAGCGGCAGAGAAAGGGCTGGCGTGGACTGGCAGCTTGTGCCAGATGGGAAGGTGCCAGCCAGGGCTGTATCGACAGGCCAGAAGGATGCTGCTACATTACCGTGGAAATGGTCTGCTGTTTTCCGTCTCAGGGCCTCGACTGTCTCCTCCGTGTCTGCCCACTCCAAGACCAGCCTCCGGCCATACAAATGTGTGCTGTGGCACAGGGCGTTGAATGCTTTCTGCAGAATTAAGAGGAAAAAAAATAAGGGAGAAAATAAACCAGGCTCACATGAGGAAAAGCAGATAACCCTCCCTCTGCCCTGACTCTAGAAGGCCACCAGAGATCATCCTACTTGCAGCACATTGCTCTGATGGGGCAGGATTCATCTCCATCAGTGGCTTTGACTCGATCATTTATCTTCTCCATAGCTGCCGCAGAGCACATACCCCTCATCATTCCTGCAGGCTGCTGCTGTTCACTGGGGAGCGGGCTGAAATCCAGCACAGTGAGCAATTCAAGGTTGGCTGCAGCCTTGCATCCTCCTGGGACCACACCTGAGCCAGGAAAGCTGTAGTCTGGAAAGACTTGTAACAGCACTAGGTGGTTCAACCACAAACCAGGGCCTTCAAGGGCAGCGCAGCAGCGCTGGATTAGCACGGGCAGAGCAACCTCGTGACTCTCCACCCATCCTGTTCTCTGCTGGCATGCAGAGAGTAGGCACGTTGCTTTCTGCTCAGAGGCGATGAATTTCAAGAAGCCCAACCTCACTGAGGAAAGATGCCTTCCTCTCACCAACGGTTTGGTGATGTTGACCATGGTGGCAGCAAATGAGGCACTGCCAGAAGCCTATCACAGAATCACAGAATCACTAGGTTGGAAAGGGCCCACTGGATCATTGAGTCCAACCATTCCATTTGGACTATGCCCAAGTCCCCTTCTTTTTTTTGCCTGTGTGTTATAGAAATGCAGAGGTTTCCTCATTGTTAGATCCTGCTTAATAACATCTGTACAGCTATAATCTCTCACTGGCATGGAACACAAGCGTGCCAGCCAGCACAGTAGCTCAGCTGGCTTTCTGTATCTGTAGGCCACCAGCAGAGGCATTTAGGAAACAGTGACTCAGAATCACAGAATCAGAATCGTTTAGGTTAGAAAAGATCTCCAAGATCATCAAGTCCAAGAAGAGGAGACCAAAATGATGTTTTAAAAACCCCAGCTAAGGCTGGGAATAAGCAGGATTACTAAGATCTCAAACCCACGTCCCTGGAACACATAATGACAGCTCTAGTACCACAGAAACACATCCTCCTGTCCAAGAGGGATGTACCCTCCCTTCTGGAGGCCCCATAGCAGCACTGAAGCTGTCCTGGAGAAGCACAGATCTCTTCTCCAAGCCCTTTACCAAATGGCAATTTTGATTCATCATGATGTGTCAAGTCTTTAGGCAGAAGCTCTTCCTGCAAGGGGCTTTGGCTGCCTGCAACTGCTCCTGGGACCTCACCTAAGCTGAGTTATGAAACTCAAAAAAATCCCGTTTCGAGTGACCAGCACTTGGTAGTCTGTGTTTTCCCTTCCTTTCACCCATGTAATTCTCATTCAATATAAAAAGAGAAAGGAGGAGCACCAATTCCAACTTCTCCGCAGCATCACCGAGACTCCCTACCTTTGCCAGCTCCCTGGGGCTGACCCTGGCAGGACACTGCACCTCCTTTTCCCTCTGAAGGGCTGCAAGCCTGGCTGGTGCTTTTGCAGCTACAGCTGTTTTTATTTGCCGCTGCTGTTGTTTTAAAGGCCTATTTTCACTTGGAATGGTATCCAATTAGCAGAGCAATGTGTTGGCTTAAATAAACACTCGGGGGGAGGTGGCAGTAGGGAGTTGTGATGGCTGTTTATGTTGGCACAAAAAGCCATTTCCAAAGCCTGGCAAACAACTGCAGCTCTAATCGCAGGGTCTCATTTGTTAATTTATACTTTTTAATTTCTCACTTCCCACAGTACAACGAACAAGAAGGCTGGAAGATGGGATATGGTCCCAGCAACCTGAAGCAGGTCACGGAAGAGAGCAGACCTTGCTGAACATGCTTACAATCACGGAGCAAAGTGAAGCGCTTGGTGGGCTCTCACCCTCAAAGCATCTTGCACTGCTATGTCCTCCTCATTGCAGGATTGCTTCCATGCCCCACTGGGTACATAGAGCTGTGCTCAGCCCAGTCCAGGATAAGGCCTCCTCTAGATTTGAGGGGAGCACTGGGAAAGGTCACAGAGCAAGAAAGAAGGCAGACGCGTCAAGTTGTATTGCATGAAAGAAACCTGCTGGGAGGCACACATTTGCCAGCATCCTGGGAACACTGACCCTTCTCAGCCAACTGCACTAACAAAATGAGTTGGTTTGCTCTGCTGCTGAAGCTAAACTCAGGATGAGACTGCAGGGACCCTCCCAGCCCACCACTGCTCCAGCCCAGGTGGAAAACACCATGCCGGGACCCATACTCCACACAGCCCTGTCTTTCAGGTGGGCTCCTGGGGCTGGGGCTGCAGAAGAAAAGCCATGCATTTCAGGTGAAAATAAACTGACTGTCACTTTATTTGGAAACCATCTAAAAATAAAACTTAGCTCTTCACTGCTCTGAGAGGAATTAAGACTTTTTCAGAGGAAAAGAAAAGAGAAGCCACTGATGATTTAAAAGACGAAGGGATGAACGGGAGAAATGCCATCCCCATACATCCACACTACTGGAAATCTTCCAGCGAGAAGAGGAAATCTACCACTGCTGCTATTTCAAATGAAAAGGTAGGTAGGGAAAAAATATATTTCAATTAGATGAGACATATGAAATGAGGACAAGTGGACTGGCTTTCAGAGGAAGTGGGGGTGGAGGTGGGAGCTATTCTCAGGGTGCAGCTTACAAACAAGTGTCTCCTTCTCACGACATCTCCTTTGAAGACCAAAGAACCAGAACCAGAGGTTTGTTTAGCTGTATCTGAATAAGCAACAAAGAGAAGTGCGGTGTCTGCTCTTCCAAGAAAATAGCTCCAATACCATGGCTTCACATTATCCTACTCCTTTAAGAAAAGGGAGGCGCCCACCACACAAAACTTGGTATCCTTAAATGTCAAAAAGGATTTCACTAAAGCTTCCACATTTGGTAATACACACACTGCCAGGTAACACCGAAAGCTGAAGAGCCCTGGCAAACCTCCTCGCAAGTCTCTTTTGCTTTCCAAATGCTTTAGAGGATGCACGAAAACCTCATGGCCTTCTCTGTCTAGAAAATAGGCTGTGAGTACGCTTAAAAGTGTCATTTCCAAACCTTTCTCAGTCTGATTTTGCAGAGTTTGGTTCAAACTTAAAGTCAAGGCTCAGTGCAGTAGGATTTCATCACTAGCTGTGAGTACAGCTAGGGCAGGGCTACAGCCCAGGCTGTGAGAGGAATGGGAGAAACTGGAAGAGCAGCTTAAAAATATTTGTGGGATTCAGAAAGGGAATTTCAAAATTAAGAGGTGGCTGATAAACTCACATGTAGCCCAGGGTGCCAGGACAAGATGGACACTCCTTTGGAGAAGAGCCTACTGTGCCAGGGTGTTGGAAAGGCAGAGATCAAGAGAGCAGACCACTGCGTCCGTCACTCCCAAGTGCTATGGCTCCATCCCCAAATGCCATATTAATTTGGAGGACAGTGCTGCTCTGCCTATAGAATCCCCCTTGCCGTATCAAATACTCAAGCCGAAGAGCCTCCAGGCTGGAGTCATTAGAGGGACAAAGGGTCAACAACATTAGGAGATTGATGAATTTCCCTTGCTTGCAAGAACCAGTCCCAGCTGAGGATGCTCTCTGCGACACCAGCTGCACACAAGGATTTTTCCTTCCGTGTGTGTGCATTTTTAAAGAGTTGACTGTCTTTCCCAAATGGGCAATTTCTATTTGGAGACCAGATGTATTTTTATATCGACAAGGGAGAAAAGTGGAAACTAGGCTTCCACTTAATAGTTCAAAAATAAAAACAATCCCACAACAATTCTGCACAGGAACGTCAGGAAACGTGTCAAACGGTTAATGTTCCTTAACTGGAGTTAATCTGTTATTGCCAGCAGATTGAAATTCCCCTTCTCACTCTCCAGCTTCCACACACTCCAAGCTTGACCAGTGGGTATGCAAACCCTCTTTGTGAATATGACTTTGTCCCTTCCATTGCAGTCTTTGATGTGGGTTCCTCATTTCCCAGCTTTGCATGTGTGTGTGCTGTGATCTGCTAAATACTTGCAACAGAGAAGAGAGAGGGCTGTTAATTTCATAACTCTGATGGTGGTGTAACACGCACAGTCAAGGTCCATCCATCACCCTGGGAGCCGTCAAACGACCCAAGAGGCAGCCCCAACTGCAGACATCACCATGGGAAAGCCGGGCATGAGACCGGGGGCTCTGAAGGACGAGCAGATGATGGGGAGAGGATGCGACCATCAGCAGCAGCACCCTGTGACCTGCCTGAACATCCCCTCTCCTGCAGGCAAGGTGACCCACTGCATGGTGAGGGTGGCTTGGGTGCTCACCCCTCCCATGACAGCACCTTTCGGCAGGACTAGCTCTCCTTGAGTTGTTGGCAGAGCATTAGGACAGTCCAAGGGGATGAAATGTAGCCTGCTGGGACAGGTCTGCAGGCACAGCATCAGGGAGTTCAAACGGGGAGACCCACATCTCTTTCCCAGCTTTGGAAAAACTCCATCCACACTCCCACAGCAGCTGTGATTGCTCAGAGAAAGACAAACACGGGAGGTCACAGGCTTTAAATGCCCAACAAAGCCACCTGAACTATTCTATTACAAAACCATCATGTTTTATAAGATGCTTATAAGCGATTTCCAGATTACCACTCTGAGCAAAAACGTCATTGACAGTCACAGCTATTCAGCTCAGAGATCTCCAGGCCCACTCCCCCTTTCTCTCATTTCACTTAGCAATAAACTCTAAGTCAATTATGTTCGTGTTTACAATATTCAGGATCCTACTCATCAATACACTGCATCCTTTTCCAGACGGCCAATGGAGTATACTTGATGTGCCACTTGTGAGACAATTAAATCCCTCAAAGAGATAAGTGTGGGAAAAAAAAAAGAAGGAAGAGCTGCTTTGCTGGAAAAGAAGATTCACCCCCCAAGCAACCTTCCGTAGGATGGCTCACTCCTTGCATGCTCACCTCCCATGGCACCTGTGAGCTTTGAGAACAGTGCCCTGAGCAAGCATCCTGCCCAGCTCTCTCCCTTCCAACTGGCTGCTGTCGCTCACCAGAGAAAGATGGGTTTCCCCCTGCTGAGAACTCAATTTGTCCAGTGCAGACAGAATCAGCCAAAGGGTCCCCAAGTGGCTGAAGAGGGACTGGATGCAGATACTATGACTGTGCCATTTCCTCCAGAAAGCAAGCAGAAAAGGGGCTGCTGTCTCACTCCAAAGCCAGCAGCAGTAAAGAATCAGAGAAGTCCCTGTATGCACCTTTCTATCAAATGCTTAAAGGTTCCATAGGGAAAGACTAATTAAAAAAACAAGAACAAAGCCTGAGTGACTCTGTTGTGAAGCAGAAGTTAAAGCAAAGCTGCTCAGAGCTGGGGTTTGTGTGGAGCTGCAGGCACAGCTTGTTGCCTGGGGATGGAATCATGCTCCTGGGACACCTCATGCTGCCCAGTGAGCCGATCCCCAATGGGAGGATGAATGCTGAGCGGAAGGAAGTTTGAATTAGGATCAATATAGGACTAACAAAGAAACTCTATGTACTGTGTTCTACGGGAGGTCACACTGGAAAGGATGATCTAATAGTCCCTTGAGATGTTGGATCAATGAATCCTGTCTAAAAACATAAACACAGGCTACACTTGCTCCCCCTCCCTTCTCCTTCCTCTCTGCTCACAGTCTTGAAAATTTGGAGTCTAGAGGAGTCACTGCAGCCATGGGGTCTCTTCCCTTCAGCAACAACATCCCTTGGCTTATGCCCACAATCGTTCCTCTACGAGACACTGTACAAATTGCCAGGAGCCAGCAGTGGGGATGAAACCCACACTGTTCTGGTGCTGGAAGTGCCCACCCAACAGTTCACAGCAGGGCTGAGGACCCTCTTTTGCCCAGTGCTTCACAGACCATGCCTGGTCCAGCCTCCTCCTGAACCTCAAGCGAAGTGGAAGGGCAGGATACTATTAGACAGGCCACAAACCCCTTGCTTCTTCTGCAAATACGGAATTTAAACATATGGGAAAGCTGAAAAACATCCACCCTGTCCTATCACTGCACTGCCTGGAAAAGAGCCCCTTCCCAGCTTTCCTGTATGCCCCCTTAATGACGGCTTTTGCATTTTTTGGTAAAATCAAAACATAGTTTCAACCTGCAGGCTTCAGGAGCTAAGTTCCTGGTGCTGAGAAAGGTGCTTCCCAGGCCCTGCTGTCTGCTGCTAATATTTTCCATGTCACTGTCAAATAGTCAGTGCAAATCACACTGAGAAAGCATTCTTGTCCGCCCCAGCACAGCTAGGTCCTTTCTTTGGACCAGGACAATGACTGGATTATGCAACTTGGTCTTTGTTCTTGTGTTCAGCAAGGAGAAGCCGATACAGTCCTCTCTCATTTTTTGCCCATCCTTTTGACCAATTCACAACTACTGGTCTTCTGTTACATTCACTACCTGAAAAATGCTGACCACAGGGGGCCTCAAAACACTCAGAGGAATGTATGAACTGACTTGAGCAGTTTCCAAATCAGTAAATAGCCACAATAACCAAAACTCCCCAAAAACCAAGGCAGTGGTGGTGATACCACACGTGCTCAGGTTTCCTGATGTGTTACATTGGGCCAAAACCATCCCTTCTCACCTTGCTTTTGAAACCTCAGTAAAGCTTTGCTGGTGAATGCTAACAGCCTGCCCCAAATCTGGGCTAAGTCTCAGAGGAACAGAGCGTCCAGGCTCCCCTCCTGGTTTGAGAAGAGGTTGGAAGGCTGCCAGAGGGGCGGGAGAATGTGGTAGGTCTATGTCTCACCTTGGCATCCTGCTTGGTGAGGAAATCCACAAACCCAAAGCCACGGTGGGATCCTGTTCCTGCCATTTTCTTGGGCAGCCGGACAGTCTTCAGCTCTCCAAAGGTGCTGTGAATTAGAGAAGGAGAAGCAAAAACACTGTGAGATCAAGGGAAGAACCATTGTTTTATCACAAACCACGGCAGTATCAGCTGCAGAACCAGGCTGCAGGCTGGCCAGTGCTGAGGCGAGCAGCATCCTGCAGCTGCTCTGCTTCCCTGTAAGCCTCATGTCCAAAGCACTCGGTAACAGCTAAAAACTCAACTTGGGTTTTAAGGGTCATCTTTGCCAGTCCCAAACCTTAAAAAAGCAAAAAAACTTCTTTAACAGAACCACTATGCTTCTCCTCCCTTTAGGAGACCTGCAGAAACCAAGGACCCAGCCTGCACGCAGTGCCCTGTTCAGGGCAGACGAGGAATTTTCAGGTTACCAGGAGGCAGCGCTGTTCCTGACCACCATGCAAACAGATTTATTCGCATCTTTGAAGAGGAGCTGAAGTGTACATGATACGGATACAAGCCAGAGCACAGCCCCATGGGGACCTATTTTTTTTCCAGAATAGCCTATTGTGTGCACTGTGTCTGCAAAGGTGTCAGCCTTCTGCTCCTCAGATGCTGGACATAATTTTTAGGAGTGGATTTCCTGCCTTTAATGCTGCACTTGGTACCCACACTTCCCATTCTGCAGCCAGCCACTCAGCCTCTTTCAGGAGCTAGAACAAACTGGTTTTATTTAAGCTTGCTAAATGTGTAAGGGGAGATGGGGGAATTCAGCAGAGCTAAGTCCTACACGACAACCCCCAGATGCAGGAGCATTTCAGACAAATTTCCAAGTGCCAATGGGACAGAGAGTAAGAAACAGGGGAAGAAAAGGGGTTCCCGTTCATCTGGAGGGTATGGGGTTGGGATGGCAGCATCCATGCTCGGACATGGCCCAGCAGAAAACTTGTCATGGAACACCTATCCTTGCTGAAGAAACTTGTCACTTCAGCATCAAAGCACACAGCCATCCCACTAGCTTTGGACCTTGTCCCAAAGGTTTCAAAACAGACCCAAAGGCAGTGCCTGCCGGACACCTCTCTGCACTGCCATCCCCTGGAGAGATTCCAAGACAAAGCCGATGTTTTCTCTGCATCCAAGCTCCTGCTTCTCCTTCTCCTCCCCTCACACCCATTTATCAAACACATATGCACAAACTGCAGGCAATAAATATTTAATGTGGACTGGGTCTGAATAGATGTGTTATTTGATTTGAAAATCTACACACACGCACGCATACACAAAAGGAGTCTGGGATGCAGCAGTGCCAAAGAGCACCTGGGAATAAACACAGTAAAGGCCATAAACGCTCTTGTGAAATGATATAAGCTAAATCCTGGGAGTTAACCTGGTGCACTGGCAGCATGACCAGGCATTCATCTACCCAATTTCCTTAGGCAACGTGGTGTGTAAATGTACCATTATGAAGCCTCAAAATGAATCTGCACGTCTCCTCCTCAGTGCTTTCCTTCCCTCTCTCCCTCCTGCCCCCTTCGAGCTGGTGTTCCGCAAACAAACAAACAAACCCAAGTGGAGGCAAGAAGCAGCCTTGGTTGGTGGGAATGCTCAGCTCCAGGAGCAGCAGGAGTGCCGTGTGGTTTCCAGTGACCCCAGTGTCCTTCAGCAAGGGGTGCAGGTGATGGCGCCCCAGGAGCTCTGCAGGTGCCTCTGCAGAACCTATAGGTTCTGGAATGCCACAGCTGGGTTAAGGGAGAGGTAACGAGATTGCTCCTAGCTCACACCTATGACCATCTAGCTAGGACAGCGTGTGTCATGGGCCAAGGGAGTGCTTGTTCTAACCTAAGTGGAAAACATTATGGGCAGTGTCTAGGGGGAGCCCAATATTTGCTAAAAGGGAGGAGGTCTCAGACAACACACGCTCCATGCACTAGAACACATTGTGTCTCCCTTTGACACCAAGTCTCAACACAGAATGGGTAAGGAGGTGCCCAGCAGGAGCAAGACCAGTACAGATCAAAGTGTTGGGGTGCCAGAAGGAAGCTGGGGTGACCCACATCATCCTGGGCAGAGGTGAGAGAAGCTGGCTGTTCCCTTCTTGTCAACTCAGAGTGGCCGGAGACACCCATGCCGAGAGATGTGCAAAGGAGGTGGGGACCTGATCTGGAGCGGGGCTGGCTGCAGGCATTTCCCTAGGGATGGGGAGGAAAGTGGTGTCCACCACGAGCTCCCACAGAGATGGGCCCATCAGAGGAAGTGACAGTGCAGCTCCTAACAGGGAGCAGGCAAAGCAGGGGAGTGAGGAAAGCCGAGAGGCTCAGCAGAGATAGGGCTGACCCCACCGGGGCTACACAGTGAAACACCCTCCCTCCCACTGTGGTGCTAATTAGAAAGCACAACACAGCAATTACCATCCCAGGAGCTGCGAATGAAGTGGAGAGCCTGGGCCTTTAATGTTCTCCTCTCCAGCGCCAGGCAGACTCACACCTCTCTTTTCCAATTATTTCCTCTGGATTTGGGAGGAGAGAGGCAGAAGAAGAGGGAACCCAATTACCCCCCGCAGTGCCAGGCTCCCGGCACCTGGGGAAGCCAGGTGCTGCCGTGTTCACTCCCATGCCGGCTGCATGGATGCAGGCTTTCAGCTCCAGGATGGCCACGCGCACATTGTGCCACAGCTGCCACAGGCAAAGCCACAGGAGTGGGGATGGCAGAAGGAAAAGGGATGCAGCTTGTCACCTGGGTGAAACCTAAGTGAAATGACAGGGTAGAGAAGAAAGCAGCTTATATACAGGCTGCTGAACTGCAGCTCACCTGTAAGATCCCACCACGCTGCCTTAAAACGTGTGCTTCCCCAGGGGTGGGGATGGCTGCAGGGGCTCACTGCAAACTGGTGTTCCTGCCACCTCCTACCCCTTCCAGAAGGGAAAGCAAATGGCGTGAAAACACAGCATGCACTCCAAGGGGTCGGGGTTCCTCTTGGAGCTGACGTCTCTCCTCTCTCCATGGCAAACTGGACAGAGATCAGAAAGCGCTGGCACCAAACCCCGCTGTTGGCGCGGAGCACAGCACCGTGCCAAGCTCCTCGCCCTGACAACGATGATTTACAGCGGAGTCCCCAGAGCCAGTGCGGCTGTGAAACATGAGTGACTTCTAGATCTGTAGCCATCAGCACCCATGCCTTTTCCAAGTGCTCACAAGCATCAGGGCTCAGCCACAGCACAAGCACTAAAGGACCTGGCAGTAGCGAGAGCAAAGCCCTTTCCCTCTCGAGACACTGACTTGTTTTTAGTCAGCCCAGTTAACTGCAGAAGATTGTAACCTCCTTTCTGGTGAGTCGTGTCCTCACCAGACCCATGTGCCTGGCCTGAGGCTGCGTTACTGGCACGGCTTCCCTACAGGTCTTGGTGGCACCGCACCAGGTTGCAATTTCAGCCGTAGCAAGTGCAGCCAAGGGCTGTGGTAAAACCAAATGTCTTGAATAAACGACCTCATGGAGCTGCCTGCAATTCATATAGGCTGTTCCAGGGGGGCAAAAGCAAAGAGCAAGAACTTTGCCATGAAGGCAGCAGGTTTGCAAAGCCCGCAGCAACCTGCCAGGTACACGGCTGCTCCGTTGCCTCCCAGCTTCCTTCTCCACATATTCACAAAATCAGTGTCCAATCATCCATTCTCTGAAATCCTAAGCAGGGGGTCAGAGCCCAGAGGGGAGGGCAGAGTGCATGGAGAGGTGTGGGGTGGGTCTGGAAGATGTGGCTCTCCTGGTTTCCCTCTTGCTTGTACTCCCCATGCACCACAGGCAGCCCACCAGCCAGGCTGGCAAAATTCATCCTCATGCCTGTGCTTGCTCTCCCAGGCTTGGCATGTTTTTGTGCTGTTGGCTGGAAGGGGTGACAGCCCCGAACAAATGCTGCAACTAAGATATTCCCTAAACGAGAACCTTTGTTTTGTACAGATCCAGATTTACTGGGAAATCATTAAGAGCCTATACTGGCACTGGCTGAGCAACGATCCACACAGCTGCAGAATGAAGACAGCCTCAATCTTCCCCTCAACGAGTCACCCACCCCAAGCTCAGCAGAAACACACAATGTTCCCAGAGATGCCAGAAGGGACATCCTCTCCCTCCCACCCACATGGGATCCAGCACTTCTACATGGCTTTGGCAGCTTTTTCAGTGATTCTGCCACCATCCCCTCACTTCCTTGGCTGAACAGAGGGAAGAGAAGTACATTTCTCCTCCACGCTGTAAGATGTACGCTGCAAGCTGGCTGCAGGTCAGAGGAACATCACTCCTTGGGATTGTAATTATATCCTTCTGGCACAGGCCAGCTGGGAGGCAAGTCCTTTGCCTGCTAATTATAGGACATTATATTGCTATTAAACAGAGTGCACTCTAGCTCGGTAGACAACACACTGCTCACTTGGCTTTGCCTGTTTACCAAAAGGTACTTGTTCATCCCTCATCTACACCAGCCAAGCAGCCAGAGGACAGTGATACAGGTAGTCTCCATAAAACCTCCTCCGTAAGCAAGACAACAAAGTTCCCTCCCACTCCATCACCACTCTCACAGCCCCAAATCCTCTATACTTCCACCCCAGTATCACCAGGCACATGAGCACCAGCACCATCTTCTGACACTGACTCCATCATTTCTTTTCACACAGGGTTTTGTTGGGGTTTCTCCTCCCAACTTCCAAGTTTCATCCTGTCCTTGCTCAGTCCCCAATGTCCAAGTTTGGCTCCCCAGGCGTATTTGTACATGCTCACTCCTGGGACAGGTACTTCCAGATCAGGGTAAACATTACCCAGATGGAAAGCACCCTTTCATTTCATCCTGCTCCCTCCAAACCGCAAGCTCCTTAGGAGAGGCCAAGACCTGTCCAGGCCTGGTTGTTATTTTCAAGTCTCAAACACAAAGATGCATTCATCATGGTTGATCTTGCTGCACCTTCAGCTATGAGCTGACCCAGGACTCTTGGGTTGCCAAGTTCTGTAGGAGAAAGCACAACCTCTACCACAAATCCATGTGATGGCTGGAAAGACCAACAACTGTCCACTGCCAGAAGAGCAGACCTTATTGGAAATCAAACAAAAGAAACCACCCTTAGGTTTCTCCAGATATGAACAGATGTCCCACTGCATGGTGTGGCCCTAAACCCCTCTCTCTGGTTTATATCCATTCAAGAAAAACAAGCTAAAAATAGCCAGGTTGGAAAGCTGATCATGAAAACCAAGGCTGCCAAGTTACCATCTACTGCCACCACCTCCTCCTCTCCTCTCACTGCCTTCTCCTCCCCAAGCCCTGCTGCTGCCTAAATCCCTCCTCATGACTGCTGGCAGCCCTAGGACAGAGCTCAAGCGAATGAGCCAGGCAGCGTAACCGCTCATCAGAAATGGCTCTGGGCAGGGATGACGAGTCCAAATGAGACAGAAGTCCTTCTCTTCCTTTGCTTGCACAACCTCTTCCCCAGCAGCAGGCTGCAGCCACACGTCAGCCCAGCAGAATTCAATCAATCGCTTGGCAATGGTTGTCTTCATTTTATCATTTCTTCCCCCCTCGACCCCATATAGGACCTTCCCTCCCCCAACAAATTACGTCTCTGGTTCTGTGCTGATTTGCTGATTATACAGAGGGGGGAATAACAATGGTCCTTTTTCTTTCTTCCTCCTTTCGGAACGCAGGACCCTGGCAAATGGTTTTGCCCCTGGGCTGAGCCGTGGCCAGTTCCACCCCCTGCATGAGAGAGTTAATGAAATACGCAGCAGAAGGTCCCTCCCGCCTCCCGCTCCAGGACTTCAGCTGACTCCAGTACGGCTAATCCCATTACAAGAAAATAACGTGGATAATTCAAGCTAATGAAATCGTTACAAGAATGTGGACAGCCAGGGGTGGACATTCAGAGCCAATTTAACACTCCTTGGTGTTGTTATCCCCAGCACAGGAAATATCTCAAAGGAGGAAGGGAATGGAGAGAGGGAAGAAAAAAGCTCTGCTCTCTTGTTAGTTTAAATCCTGTTAGAGAGTTCAGGAATTAATCTGCCACCTATCTCCCCTATTACCATTATCATCACCATCATCATCATCAATAACGTCTCCTCGGTAACCTCTGAAAATTAGCAAATGAATGCACAGGAGGGTAAGGCAGGAGTGAAGCCTCCTGACACACTGAGCCAAGCACAAACTGCTGCTGCCTCCCTCTCCGGTGGAGCCACGGGGCAGGAGATACTGGATGGAGAGACTGCAGCAGACCAGGTGCCCTGGTGGAATCCCAGCCCATAGCTGCATGGATGAAGTGACACAGAAAAGCAGGTCCTTGCCTGTCCTGACCCCACTGCAAAGCTGATCCTTCATTCCCACAGCAGCTCCTCATCTGCACTGTATTGTCCCGCTGGATAATCAAATCACCTATGAGACCCCTATGAAAAGCTGGCAGTACACAGGAGAAGGACAGCCATGTGTGCACCTTGTTCTTTGCTACATGCATCATCAAGTTTTTCCAGTTTCCTCCCCTCTTTGCCCAGGAACATTGTCTTTGTTCGGAGGCCTCCTGTTCTGCTGCTGCAGCAAAATGAGGTTTTGCTTTGTGCAATTCCTGTTCTCCAGTGCTGCCGGGAAAGGTGCCGCTGTCTTCTCCTAGCTCAGCTGCTTCCAAGTGATGGACCCCTTCCTGATGCCAGTTTTCCGATGCATACCCGGTCATGCTGCGGAGAGGCTCCCACAGCAGGTCTAAAGCCAAGCTTCCCTCCTGGCCACCTGTACTAAGGGAAGCCAAACACCGAAGGCACACGTTTGAGCTCAGCCACAGCATTTCACCACAAGTCACTCTTTTGGCACTGAGCATTTCCAGGCAGGAGCTACTGGTCATGCTGCACTCATGGATGTGATAAGGTACCTCTTGCACACTATGTATGTGAAGTGCAGCCCTGTCTGGTTGCAGTTGGAGTTACAGGAAGCCTCACCATGACAAGATTTCAAAGCTATGCAAGCCGGTATCCTTAGCTCACATGGGATCATGAGTGCTTAAACGCTTCCTGCACTTTCAGCTGATTATGGGTGGTTCCCACTCGTCCCTGTCCTGTACTGCTGGGTGAGAGTTAGTCCCCGACGAGGCAGCTGCCTTCTCAGGGTGCTACAATCTCATCCCAGCCAATACATAGCTTTGTACTCCCCGCAGAGCACCTGGAATTCATTCCCTGGAAGATTTAGCAACTGCTTGACAGAGCAGTGAAACAACACAGAGAAGCAAAGGCAAAAGAATCCAAAACCTCAAAGAAATCCCAAGGTTTCCCAGGAGGGAAAGGTCTCTCTGAAACAAGGTTTATGAAATGGCAGCACTATTTAGCATGCTCCTACATAAAAGGCCCACAAAAATCAGTAATGGCCTTTTCAAACCAGGCTCTCTGGGACTGGTGATGACCACTAGGTCCTGATGAGGCAAGAGGTAGCACCAAGAGACAGAATCACATAACCACAGAATCATTAAGGTTGGAAAACACCTCCAAGATCATCCAGTCCAATTGTTAGCCCAACCTCAATGTGCCTGCTAAACCATGTCCTGAAGTGCTACATCTATACATTTTTTTAATCCTTCCAGGGTTGGAGACTCCATCACTTCTGTGGGCAGCCTTGTCCAATGTTTTAACACTCTCTCAATAAAGATTTTTTTTTCTAATATCTGATGTTGCAGCCCCACTGCAAAGCAGCTCAGCAGTGATGCCAGGGGGCGAAATGGGGACCTCAGCTCTCCCATAAGGGTAACCTTGCAAAGCTGCACCTCTGCCATTTCTCCAGCTTGCTGCCTGCAAAGCCACAGCTGCTGCCTACCAACGTCACACAGACAAGTAATGCTTCAATCAATCCATGAAAGCAGCAGAGAGACTCAGGATTTTAAAAAGCAGGCAGTGCAACCTGAACGTGAGTGTCTTTGGTACAAGAGACAAAGCAAAACCCCGCGGCAAACACAGCAGAAAAAATGGAAGTGACCTGGCCTCGCAGGAAAGAGAAGTTGTCACTTAGGGACTTCTCTTTGATGGGAGAATTGGTGTCAGAGAAAGGTGTACGAGAAGCATGTTGCTATGTGGGCTGTGGTGATGGGTCATGCAGCATCCAGTCTGGGTGGCTGTCCCCTCTTTCTCCCATGGAGAGACTGACGCGTCAGAGAGGAATTTTCCACCTTTCCCTTTTCCCCAACTTGATTTCCACTAGACTTGTAGGAAACCAACACCAGCCAGATTCCCACCTCATGTCCCCTTGAATTTGACTGGAAGCGACTAACGCTTTCCAAAAGCAGCCTTGCCCACTGCAGCAGGTTGGGGAGCAGGGCGAATACCCCTGGGACAAGCGGGGCACAAACAGCACCATTCAAAGTCTCCAGGATGCTCTCTCACGAACACGTCTAATTACATCCAGACGGCGCTTTCGGCACACCTGCCACAGCAACTGTTTATCTTGCCGACGACTTAAAGAGCATCATTTGCAAAGTTTGCTAGGAAGGAAAGCCAATTAGCACGTCGCCGGCTAGGCAAAAAGATCCTCTGGCTTTATCTCCACCGCGGCTGCTTAGCAGAGGACCCTTTGGTGCCAATTCCCTCCTGCTGTTCCCCCTATATCTCTTTGGCTCCTCCAGCTGGAAATTCTCCTTTCTCCCAGAGAGACTCAAAAGCAAAGCAGGGCGGGTTGCAAAGGGAGGAAGCAGTAGTGATGAGCCAGCCAAACCTGCCCATACAGGAGATGTTGAAGGAGGAGAGCCCGAGGTCTGGGTATGAGGGGGATCAAGGTCCAGAGGCAAGGGGGACCGTTACCATATGTGTGGCAGAGGGACTTACAAATGAAGCACATTTTACCTTGTTTTTAAATCTCTGAATCTGGAGAAGAGGCAGGAAATGTACCCATGGCAGAACAAAATGATGCTTTGCCTCAAGTACGTGCCAAAAAATTTTATTCCAATAGACACAGTGGCCAGACTGATGTGGTCTGGGAGCAGAGGAGGTCCACAAGGCTCCTGCAACCCCATCCCTACGCCACCTTCCCAGATTTTCCTCTCCGCCTGCCAAACTGCCTGGCACATCTGCCCCAGTCAAACCTCGCAACTCAGGGTCCTCACCAGCTCCCCTGCACCAGCCAGTCCTCACTGATCCCCCCTCCTTTATCCCCATCATCTCACAAGTTCTGGGTTCCTCTGCTCCAGCTAAAGGCTTTACCAACACTCTCCTCTCTCCCACCTGAAAACTCTGCACCCACTGCCCCTTCTTATCTGCTCAGCACCCATGTCTTGCCAGGGACCACCAGCTGTCCCATTTACCCATGCTGTTGATTTAAGTCTCACTGTGGTGTCTCCCTGACATACTGTCCATACTCCCTGGATTAAAGGCAGCAGCGGTCCCAGCTCCAGCACGCAGAGGAAACCCACAAGATCCATCTAGAACCCAGTCCAGGGGAAGCTGGTCCAGCTTTTGGATTGCGCTCACTCCCCATTTCTTCTGCACAGGGAAAACTAAACAAAGTTTAGCTCTTTTTTGGATTTATCACATTTTGGATTAGATCTTCAAGAGATATTTGGATGCTCAGTCTCACAAACACTGCCAAAGACCATATGGACTTAGATGCGCTTATTCCATGCTGTGAATTTACCCACAAGACTCCTGGTAATATTAAGTCCCATTTTTTTGGATGGCTTAGTCAAAAGCAGCCTCCCTTGGAGCTGGTGGTGAAACAGGATTGGAAACATGACACCTTTGGCCCCAGACCAACACGAAGCCACGAGACCTTCCCTCTCCTCAAGATCCAAGACCCCAAGGCAGTGGCTGTTTCCCATTGCTTAAATGGCTTATTTAAAAATATAGCAAAACATTTTACCCATTCTTGATTTATTTTCCTTAACAGTTGCTTATGAGGGACCTTATCAAAAGCTTTCTAAAATTCCAAGTAAATTAGTCATTAGGCAGGTTTTCAGAACAGTAATTAGGCCACTCCATGCCCCTGATGTATTATTTACCTGAGAAGATATACATAATTAGGGCTCTTCTTTATAACTAGTATTACACACACTAAATTCTACTCCAGTCTATCGTGTAATTACGCAATTAGGCTGCATGCTAAACAGAAAGAAACCAAGCAAAAAGAAAAGGAAAAAAAGCCAACAGTAGTTATTTTTTAAATCCTCCATCACCAGCACAGTGGCAGGTCTTAAAATTTTAATATTCCTCCACTTAAGTCATTTTTAAACAGGTGCCACAACCAGGTTTGGTTTCTTAATTTTGCCGCATTTAATCCTACTTTGCAAGGTTTAATGTCGTGTGAGAGATTCAGTTCCTTAAAGAGATTTGCTTTAGGCTAATGTTAAAGGGGACTTTCCCTTCCCTGGCTGGCAAAGATTTGCCATGCTGGTGGAAGAGGCATCGCATTGTCTCGCAGCCTCCCCTTGCCCCCCCAGCTCCTCCCAAATGATGATTAGTTTTTCAGCAGCTTTCCGGCTGGCAGAGGCAGACAGGTACAGTTGCTATGGTAGGACCGTCACAGTGATTTAGCCCTACAGAGCTGGCTCCCACACTTGAATTGAATGGGGCAGCGTGGCAAAAAGGAAGGTGGGGAGCATCACGGGGGATGAGTGCCAGCCCTTGGTGTCTGCAGCAGGAGATGCTGACGTGCAGAAAACCAGCCAGCAGCCGCCACATGCCTTTGGGACAGACTCAATCCAATAGCTCGGATAAGCTGTTCCCATCTTTCTCCCGATATAACTGGAAAGCAAGATCTTGGCTCGTCTCTAGGTCCTTTCCTACCTGTGCCTGCCCGCAGGGTGTTACGCAAGCATAGTCACGTCTGTCCTGCCTTTGTTTCCTGATCTTCACTGATAGAGGAGCGTGTGCCATAAGGTCAAACAGGGCGGGGAGAATTTTTTAATCCATCTATTGTTATACATCTGTGTTGGAGTTGGTGAGATCAATTAAAACGCCCAGGACTCACTGAGCATGCTGACACCTCCCACAGAAGACACCTGTGTATCTTATTTCCACGCCCTAAGACTCTGATGATTTTTTAATATAGTTCAAGTATGAACACATTTCCTCCCAAAACTTTACATCTCCACACTCAAAACTTCCAAGCCAGTTCTCAAGGCACAAGGGAAGGTGCAGAGCTGGCACAGGCAATGCCATAAGCTTTAGGAAGCCCCAGGTTTAGACACCACTGTTAAAGTTGCACTGAACTCTGCACAAGAGCTGAGGCCTCAAAGTCATCTGCTGGTCCCGAAGAGTGTGAACTGGTGACTCAGAGGACTTTAAAGTGGCTGCTGTTGGACATGTGTGACTGGATGAAACTATTCAAAACCAGCAGGGAGGTTGACAGTTTCCCTCTCACATTGTTTAGGTTTTGGTGCTGCCTCTCTCCACTTCTGCCACCTTACAGAGAGGTGAACTCTGCTCTCAGCCCCGCTCACTGCAGTGCTCACCTCCCCTCGGCTGCCGTGTGAGAGCCCCACCAGGGCTCTGGCTGCTCTCAGATTCTGTTATTTTCCCTAACCAGTGGCTTTCTTCTTGATAGTACTCTAATTTACATTTTTTTTTTCAGTGGGAGAGAAGGAATATTCAAGTAGCGCAGAGAAAAGTCCAGCTCTATCAGGACAACTGAAAAAGGACTTTTCTTGAGCCTTCTCCAGTCTCTCATCCAAGTACCATGCCAGGACCAAACTACAGCTTCTGATACCCCCCTCCCACGGTCTCCACCTCACCAAGATGTACAAATCATCGCAGTCATGACCCTTATATCCCAAACTCCATGAAATCTCAATCCTTGCACAGACTTCAATGAGAGCCTCCAACGCTTGCAAAGCCTTTCACAGAGCTTGTGCTCGTAAGCCACAATTCTCCCCGCACACAGCACCTTGCAGGACCAGGGCTTAAGAGCCACCAAGTCACCGCAGTAATCACCAGCGGGTCAGGATTTCAAAGCAACCTGCAGTTCCAACAGCACTGAGATTTGGGGATTTATCTCTCCTGGGCTCTTTTGAAAATCCTGATCAGAGTGCAGCTCTGGTCAAAAATAAGTTATGCTAAAAATAGTGCTCACAGGAGGGCCCAGTATAAATCTCTGCTCCTCCAGGATTCTTATGAGTCAGCTCGTTTCAAAGACAAGAGGAAATTTGTACAACTAGCAAAGCAGTAAACACACAAGGCAGATTTAGCCATGGCTCACAGGCCCCCAAAGGGGTACCTAGGGCATCATTTGGAGAAAGCAGCCTTGCTGTTAGGATACTGGCTGCATCAACAGTTAAAAAGCCATATGTACATCTCAGATTCAACTGTCGAACCTCCTGCACCGAGCAGAATAAATATAGAAGCAGTGAAGTATTTATAGTCAGACAGTTATTTTAACACAGGTCTGCTTTAAAGAGAATCCTTACCTAAGTCCTGTCCCTGTAAAGCCACACAATGACTTCGAAAAATAACCAGATTAATGATTTTCATCGGGAGAACAGAGAAACACATAGAGAAGATCAAATGCATGCAAATGTACGAAGAATACGGGAGCTCAAATGAAGTGCTTCTGTTCTGGTGACTCAAATACAATAAGATCAGTGAGATCCCCTGAGAGCAGTCTATTCTCCCAAGAACCCAGCCTGATCACATGCGAAATCCACCAGGGATCTGAACAAGACACTAAAAACAGGGACACATCAGCTCATTGGTGAGGCAGGCAGGAGCCAGCAACAGTGCTTCCCTGACCAGCACCATCCTTTCTAGAGACACAACCAACATCAAAACATTAGACTTTCTCATTGCACTCTAAAAGCAGAATGAGCACACAAGTATTTAGAATCATGGAATGGGGAATGGTTTGGGTTGGAAGGGATCTTAAATCCCACCCAGTTTCAACACCCCAGCCACAGGCAGGGACACCTCCCACTGGATCAGGTTGCTCCAAGCCCCATCCAACCTGGCCTTGAACACCTCCAGGGATGCAGCAACCCGGGAGATAACTTCTCTGGCCAACCTGGGCCACTGCCTCACCAAGACCAATCCTATAGCTTGGAAACCAAGAGTCAGAGGGGAGAGATAGAGAGATGGTTCTAGAACATGTTNTGTGGAATTGCTTTGAACATTGGCAGCATCGCATGCAGCCGTGTGTCACCTCAGAAGGGAACTATTTAGAAGGTGAAAGTGGTTGATTTTCTTAATTTGTTAAATAAAGAGTTACAGGCACAGACTTGGGGTTTTTTGTATTGGAACTCATACGTGCACAGCAAGGCTGCACTGCAATAACTGTGACTGAACTGAACAAGCAGGAGCATGTATGTCCACATGTAGGGAAGGTAAAGTCCATGCTCACCAGTGCTGCCTGAGGCCAGGCACATGCATTCCACCACTGCAGCAGAGGCAGATCTGCCCCGTGGGGACAGACCTTTGCAAGGTACAGACTGAGCAACCACCAGACACATAGCACCTCGGCAACAGAGGAAGACCTCCCAGAGGTGGGGACATGCCTCCCCCCACCCTGCCTTCACCCAGCATCACGATGTATCAGTATGCAAACACCAGCAGCCGTGAACCCTGCCAATGCAACCCCACTAATTTAATAAACGGACTTTGATGAGGCTAAGTGTCTGCTTCAGCGCTCCCCATCCCCCTGCCCCAGCCCTGCCTGCCCCCTCCTAACTCAAAGCATCTTCAGTAAAAGAAATTAGAACACCCAACAAAACCACACAGTCTGTGTTTTACAGCTCTGCTCTCCAGCAAGAGCCACGAAAACACAAGAGAGGAGAGCTGGGCAGCAGTTCAGAGGCAGCGCCCAATGCTGAGCAGGGTATCTGCATGGTGGGGTGTGAGTTCTCCCCATCACCCCCCCACCCCATTCTGCTCTGTCCTCTCCCCGACAAACCTTCAGCAAGGTTCATCACAACATCCAGGGTGTTGATGATCGATTGCAGGCAAGAGCAGACGCTCGCACCTTGCTGACAGATGCTGTCAACGCAGTGTGGCAGCCGCAGGCTTGCAGGAAAGATGAACGTGAGGTAGAAACGAGGAGCTGCAGAAAAGGAATAGAAACCATGTTCTTTTTCATCTGCCAGCAATGCCCGTACCAGCTGACCTGAAGGAGCTGTAATGCACACATGGATATTGGGAGGGGAAAAAACCAAAACAGAGGGGCAATAACACTAACTGGTCGCCCAGGCAGGGATACCCAGCTCACAGGGAGATGCAGACAGAGCAGGGACCTCATCTCTCCATGCTGCAAGGCTTCTAGGCCAAGGGATTTCAATAGATGATCCTAATATTTTGAGGCAACATAACTAGGTACAGTTCTCTTAGCTGGTACACAAGCTGCCATGTCCATATTGGAGCTGATGGATTAAATGAGATGGAAGCAGGTAATGACTCACCAAGAAGAGATGCTTTGCTTGAACAGAGGCGTTTGCCAGCTTACAAGCTTTCCTTCATTTCCTGCATTAATATTGAGCAACAGGGCTCAGGAAACCACCTACCACCACTGCTTTTCTGCCCCTGAATGGCCACAACATCCCATGTGCCTCCCAGATGCAAGATCTCTGCTTCAAGTGGAAGGTCTCCAACACAAGAAAGAGTAAAAGCTAATGCTGAGAACCATCACCAGGGGCTGGTTGCATAGTATGCCGGATGACAACCAGCTACCAGGTGCAGCACTTGAACCCTGCGAAAGAACGTCCAGGAGCTTTCCTGATAGCAGCTGCTGTTTGTAATATCAATGCAAAGGTGGGGAACACGCTGCACCACAGAGGTGCTGATGTCTCCAAGGGATGTGTCTGTCCAGAAAGATCTTGCTTTCAATTCACACATGAGAGGACGGCCTTTTTGAGGGGATCTCAGAAAGGAATCAAAGCCAGAAAAGCATGAAGAGAGTAGATCGAACAATTGGAAGCAATGCCTGCATTCATAATGCTTGATAAGCATCAGGAAGCATCAATAACACCCAGCACCCAGGCATGGGTACCAGAGGCTGCTGCTGCAGCTGGCACAAGGATTTGCTGCTCTCATCTTCCCCTCCCAAGGGTCCAGAGCTCTGTGGGTATGAGCACGAGGGGTCCCTTGGGGCTCTGGGACTCCTCTCCCCACACAGGCAGGTAACTCCCCTTTTCCAAGTTTACTGTAAAGCTTTACAGTCTTAGAGAGTATGGCCCATCAGTTCTCTGCTGTGGGGAGAGGGCTGTGCCTCTTCATGTGCCATTTCCTCCTCAGCTCTGCAAAAACCCAAGCTGCTGCCGTTGCATTTCACCAAGTGCTGCAAGAAGTGTGGCCATGGGGTACACGATTAGAGAAAAGAGGAGATAACTCGTTCAGCCCCAATACACAAAAATTAAAATACAAGAGCATTGGTGGAAAGAAATTTGAGACACCTTCTAGGGGTAAGAATAACAAAATTTCCTCAGAACACTTGAGAAATCCCTCCTGTCCGAGAGCTTTCTCAGGGGAGAGAGCTGAGGGGACACTCAGCCTGTGTGGGAGCTGTCAGAGTCCCAGTCCTACCTCATGTGACAGAAAGAAGTCCCTGCAGAGGTGACAGCTCTGGCAGATGCAGTGAGCAAACAGCTGAAAAGGGGGAGAGATGAGAGAGGAGGCAATGGCAGGCAGGGAAGCAATCTGTGCAAGCACAGCCAGGCAGTGCTTGCTTGCATTAAAAAGGGAAAAGGAGGCAACTGGTTAAAGAGCGACTTTTAAACAGCATCCTTGCTGCCCACAGGTAGGGCAGGTTGCAGCTCCCCTCCCTCCCTCCTTGAGCCTTCCCCACTGCGGCAGACTTAATTTCATGGGGTTTTTGCACAAGCAGCAGGGTGGAAAATGATCATTGGGAAGCAGCGGCTGGTGAAGCACCCCATTCCTCAGATCCCACTGCAAGGTGAGTAGCTCCAGTCCGGTCCTGCTGGGTCGGTACTGCAGCAAGGGAAGAATCTACCAATGAGCTTTCCAAATTGCAGTCGTGGTGTGGAGGGGGGATCCACACTCCCCCCCAGCCCCGTCACCCTCCTGGATGCTGACGAGAGAGACAGCGCAGTCCTGTGTGACAGCGTGAAATTAATATGATTTTGGGGAAGTTGGCAGTGAGTAATGAGCATCTGAAATACCTCATCTCCACCCTCTCACCCTGCACCCCCCTAAACTCTTTTAACCCTTCAGATGCAAGCACCGCAGTGGGATCAAACGGTGGGAAGAGGAAGACCTGGGTTAAAGAAAACCAAAGAGGGATGACACAGCCCACCTGACAACTGAATTTACAGGACAAGTTCTGGCACAAATCCCAACAGTTCTGCTTGCAATCAGGAACAGCACACGTACATGCCAAGATTAGTTCTTCTGGGTTTAGAAAAGTCACTGTTGTTGCTTTTCCAAGCAAGGCTCCTCAAGGCGATGTCAAAAAGAAAAAAATGGGGTCTGAAAGGAGACCAAGGCTGTCTTCCAAACATCCCTGAACAAGTCCCAGAAGGCCACCCATGAGGGGACAGCCTGATGTGCCCAGACCACCGCTGGGCAGCCCCTCCATTAATAAGTGGGTCTGTGAGAAGCAGTATAAAGGAGATGGCTTTAACAGAGCCATTTTCCCTGGTATCTAGTAAAATGAGAACTTGGTGAGAAAAAACTTCCCATTTTCAAGGGCAGTTTATATGACCTCCTGGATACCTAATAAGGGTCAACTGTAACACCACCTTCCTAGGAAGACAAGCCTTGGGAGCTTCCTCCTATTAACCGCACCAAGTGCTCAAATTTTAGGTCTCCTCTCCCTCTGCCAGATGCCTGGAAGTGGTCAGCATACTGTTTGGGGAGGAGGAAAGGGAGGTGAGAAGACAGATGGTAAGCCTGATCCATCTGCACTTGGTTTATTCAGGAAAAGCAACGTGTGGGCAGGAGCACAGACAGAAATGTTCATGGTGCCACCAGCTGCAGAAGCCAACATGGTTCAGGGAGGTGTGCACTAGGGGAAAAAGCTGTGCAATGCAAGGTCCTTAATTGTAATCATATCCCAAGGCTTAATATCCACTGGATTGTAATAGGAAGAAATGCTGTAGCAGGCTTGAGGTTAAAAAAAAACAACCCAATATAGCAAACAGAGATGCAAATAAAGGAGACAGTGTCATCCTGAGGAGAAAACTGTGATTCATTAGAGGCTTGTTAAAGACCTCCTCATGAAGTGAGACTGAAAAATTCCCACATGCATGTTCTAGTGAAAGACTAGAAGGAAGGTTGATGGGTCAATGTCACCGTGCAAGAAGTCTAGTTAAGGAATATAACAGAGAGAAGATCAAGACAATACACACTGCAAGGTGATTGCTCCTTGACTTAAAGGTTAAAACACAAGATCAGAAGTTAGTGCATGGCATCCCAACCCCCCACTGCCAGTCCCTGACACAGCTTCAGTGGTCAAGGGACAATTCTGAAAATGAACAAGAACTGGCTACAAAGGTACAAAAATAAGACATTTTTCCTTCCTTATATAGGTATGAATGCATACTGTCCTTAACAATTCAGACAAAAAGAGACCTTATAATACTAGCAGCATTGAGCGGGTTATTTAAAGGAGACAGCAGCTCCTCTAAGGTTTTGAGTTTCGCTTCCTAGTATGGAGAAAAAGCCATGTGTGCGCACACATGTGCCAGTCCCATCCAGCATAGAAAAATGGCAAAACCCCCAAAACAAAACCCCAGAGTTACATTTGAATAAGACATTTCATAAGCGGTCCCTGCCCCATCTCTCTCCGCCTCCCTAAGCCCCTCCACGCTGATGAGCAATGGAGCCTGTGCATAAAACTAATTAAAGTTCCATCGGGAGATCCGGCTTGGTGCCCTGGTGTGAGATGCTTTGGCAGGAGGAAGTAGCTTACAAACTCCCTCCATTTTTTTATTGGACAACTGGACTGTGCAAAAGAAGGCAGCTGAAAGCACCTCAGCAGAGGTTTCTGCCAAGCAGAAGAGGGGATCTATGGGCACGGAGTATGTGGAGTACAGAAGACAGGTGAAAAAATAAAACCCAAGTATTGCAATGAACGTTCAATACAGAGAAAGATGTGCTGAAAAAAAAATCTTCCTCCTACTCTCAGGGAGATCCACCTTTTAAAGTAACCCTGTCAAGGTAACACAGAGTTAAACGTTTCCTTATCTATGTTAAACACCTTTATGATTCAAACTGAAAAGCAGTGCTGAAAACCTATTTCACTCTCTCCCACCCCCATGGCTCATTTTGGTTCACCAAATTAAAGTGGCCTGTTACATTGCTGGTCTCTGAATATCAACCCAGGATTGCTGTGTTTAGTTTTCCAGCACATAAAGAAAAAGCTTGAAGAAGGACCAAAAAAAAAGTGTTGTATTTAAGCCTTTTGAGACGGTGAGAGAAATAAACCATCCCAGCAGATTCCTGTGCTCTCGCAGGAGCGCTCAGCTCATGAAGCTGGTGCACATACCTGCAAGTTGCAGCCCAGAGAAATGCACCTGCACCCTCTATTTCCCTGTGCACTGCATCCAGGCATCTGCAACTTGGACTTGGGAGCACACAGGGATTAGCAAATCCCCTACATTAAAACAGGCTGGAAGGATGGATGTGGTGTAGGGTGGCAGAAGAACAAGGTCACACACAATCCAAAGGTGGCAGAAAAGCAGAAGCCATGGGGTTGTCAAGGGGTTCTGCCTAAGAGACAAGATTTAAATCTTTCAACAGTCCCCAGCAAAGGGAAAAAATGGGGTGATAACAGGGAGCAAGGGTGAGAGTAGAGCCAGGTTATGTGGAGGAATCACGGGGAGGGACCACAGTAGCCCAACACAACAGCACTGCAGCCAGAACCTGTTGCAAACACCAGCCCTGGGTCTGCTGGAAGGTTGCAGGGAGGAGACACTGCCAGGGACACTGGAGGGCATAATGGTAAAGAAACTCCATATTCCCCTTTTGAAAACTGAAAAAGCCACTAGAAGCCAAGCAGCAAGGCAGAGCTCAGCCAGGAAGGAGAGAGCAAGCAACGAAGCAGCTTCCTAATCACACAAGGAAAACACATCCATGGACACACAGAATGGTTTGGATTGGGAGGGACCCTAAAGATCGTTCAGTTCCAACCCCCCTGCCATAGGCAGGAACATCTTTCGCTGGATCAAGTTGCTCAAAGATCCATCCAACCTGGCCTCGAATACCTCTAGTGATGGGGCAGCCACCACTGCTCTGGGCAACCTGGGCCAGATGCACTTAATGATGCACTTTTTGCAAGTGCCTTCAAATTACGCAATCAGAGTGGGCTCACACAGCAGGAAGGTGAGAGGGACAGAGTTGCACCAGGGTGGAAAGCTTCAATCCAGAGCAGCGTCCCACAGCGCCCCATGCCAGGCACGCTCCTCCCTCTGCCGCTCAGCAGCCCAACACACAAACCTCGCATTCTAATGAGAATGCTGAAATCCAGCCTGAAGGCAAAGTGCCACATCATCTGCTGGCATTGTCAGAAGCCGCTCATATTTACATCTTCTGAGGATGTGGCCTTGAACCAGCCCACCAATGCTTCTTCTAATGCATGCAGCCCTGCTGTTTGCACCATGGTTTCAAAAGCTTCCTTTACAATGGGAATAAGGCGTTATTAAACAATACGTTTAGTGTTTGATAGAAATGGTTGGACTAGATGATCCGGTGGGTCTCTTCCAACCTGATTATTCTATGATTCTATGATTCTTCCAAGGAACAGACCAAGCTGTCTTCAGAGTGATGTATCACCCCCTCTCCCTAGGAGGCTGCTTCTAACAAGGGAAGAACCTCTTGGTCTTCCGTAGTCTAATGCCTGTGGCCCAGCAGACTCTCTTGTTGCTGTGTTGGTGTAAGAATCCACACAAATGCTGAAGACACCAGAGCACCTACACGCACCCACTCTGACGCAAAGCACCATATCACTGAGTGCCCATAACATCAGGGCACTTAATGGCCTGGAGCAGGAACCTGGAGATGGCTTTGGAGATCTCAAAGACGGACAAACCACTTTTTTAAACCACCCATTTGTTTCCTGGAGAACACAATACACTATTTCTCTCAACACTAAACTGAACTCAGAGGCATCATTACTGCTCACAGTGCTTAAATGTGTAGGCGAGATGTATTCCAGTTCTTGCTCCTAAAATGGTTTATGACCAGTTTCCTCCTGAACATGTGCCTCTCAGCAAAATACATATTCCATGGTCTTTCCACATGCTGCCACCAACATCCCAAATTCACAGAGGAAGCGAGAAAGCTGGAATCCAAAATTGACCTGACAGCTGGGTGCAGAGTCCCACTGATGCTAGCTGCTTCCCCAGAGCTTTTCTGCTTGGACAAGGCTCACTTTTGGACATCACGGACAGACTTGCAAGCATGGTACTCTGGGATGAGCCAAGGTGTGAATATCACAGAGGAGCTGGTAGCTCAGTTCTGCACAAATACCTGCTAGTATGGCATAGCCCTGCTACTGAAACATCTGAGCATTTGATTTAATACATTTATCCTACCAGTCCTTCTCAGGAGCTGTGCCCATTCTCCAAGGCACCTAAGCCCCAACCCACAAAGGTCATTAAATGAGTGATCAAAACCAGCCTGAGCAGAGCAAGAATTTACGCAAGGAATACAGACCAGACCAGCCTTTCTCCTCTCATCTGCAGATTGCTCCAGTGCAGGATTTTGTTCATCTGACTCCACAGTGAGCAACAAGAGAGTCTGCTGGGCCACAGGCATTAGACTACGGAAGACCAAGAGGTTCTTCCCTTGTCAGAAGCAGCCTCCTAGGGAGAAGGGGTGATACATCGCTCTGAAGAACATCTCTGTATTCACCGATAATGAAGCAGAAACCATTAGCTTTAAACCAATAGCTACACATGTGTAGGAAGAGAGACATTTAGCAGGCAGGCTTTGCTCAGCACCCGAACAACTACCACCTCTTTTCCAAGTCCTTCAGACTGGATCTAGAAGTACTCACAAATGCAGCTTAATCTGTTGATGGATTTAACCCAGATGAACAGCGCTTGAACCCAACAGTGGTGTCTGTCAGAAGGAAGGGTTGAAAATCAGCTCTGCATCCTTCCATCAGCACTATAGCTCAGCTCGCCCAATGCCTGCACAACCAGCAACTCTGCCCCATTCTCCTCTTGCCCCTCAAATCATATCCCAAGCATATTTTACCTACACCAACTGAATTTTGTTTTGGTTGTAAAGGGCTAAAAGCATAATAAATAGGAAGCTTCACAGTCCTATGAATCACAGTCATGTCTGCAAAGCACCCACTCTCACCTAGACTCTGCAGGGTGCTGGGAGCAGTTTCCAGTTGTTGAACGGGGAAAAGAGACACAATGCATTTTCACAGGAGGGCGCAGAACGCACTGGGGGACATCACTTTCAGCCAACAACAAGGAGCTAAGTAAGCAGTTTGGCCATGAGGAGATGTCTCACCTAGGACAGATCTGCTGGAACAGTCAGATGGCAAAAGGGAACAGGCAGACCAGTGCACCCACCGGTACTGGGAATCACTAAGCCATTCCCACTGTCTCCACACCAAACCTCCAGCATGAACTCAGCAGCTCCTGGGGCTTCTCCCTAACATCCCACCCACTGGCTTCATCTCCCTCAGCTACAGCTGTACAGCCCTCATCCCACTCCTAGCAGGCCCTTGCAACACAAGGAGATGCTCACTGTGATTTCTGCAGCTCCCCTGCATTCATGGGCCATCAACTGCAGGGGGACAGCAAGGAGAGAAAAAAATTTGAGCAGCTGAAAGGAAGCAGCAGTGGATTTTGAAACATTTCTAGCACATCATCTAGGGTTTTAAAAGCAAAAGCATCACTTGGAGACTAATCTGACGTTAGACTGTTCAGGAAGCGATGCTTACAGCACTGTGCATCCCAAGGCTGCTTGCACTGAGTATTCTAATTAATACTACCCAGCACTTGCTTAACAAACTCGCATGTTTACGAAGGGACTAATTTTTTATCTCCTTTGCCTTTCAGCAGCAAAGATTTCCACGGCTTCAGCAGGGCAATGTTACTCTGGGAGGGAGAAATTGTCTCCAGTCATGTAGGCTCCATTACTGGGAGAAAGGTGTGAACAGCAAGCATGTCTGGCAGACGGATTCATTATACCACTGTGTCCTTTATAATGGGAAATGAAAAGCCCATTCTGATAACTATACTTTATTATAATAGGTCAGAAGAAGTGAAAGGCATCATCTTATAAAATTAACTTCAAAAAGACTGCCTTTAAAAAAATATCTCTGCCAGTTTATCCACCATCTCTTCCCCTGGAGGTTTTACTCCTTCTAGAAGGAGAGACATGACTCCAAAGTCTTGTCCCACTGGCTTTTACCCTCTATCAGAGGGAATAGATCTGTTTTCTCCTAATCAGTACCAGGCACTTGTTTTGCCAGATGCAATAAATGCCATGTCTTTGTCAAGACAGAGAAAACAGTCAGCAAAGTAGTTAAAATTAAAACAGACACCCACCCCTGAAGATCTTGCTAAGCAGCAGCGTTACTCCCTTTATAGGAAAGTCAGAATATGGAGATAAACACACCTGATAACCTGTTCTGCACTCTGGCATGCCTTTCAATCGCTTTTCCTACTGGCTGCTTCTTTAGTCAAACCAAAGACCAGCAGCTCAGCTGATAATTTTACGATTTCATATCTTTATATAATGTGTTCGAATTCAGTTGCTACAGGTGAAAGACGAGGGATGGCCAGATACACACTAAAACACCTGCCACAGTCACAGTGCTGACACCTGATCTCGCTCTTAATTTGGAGGGCTAGGATCTACGGCAAATAATTTGCAGGGAAGAGTTGGAATGGATCATCACTGCAATTTTAAGAGAATTTATAGATACAGACCCAACAATAACCTCTCAGCTATGTTTTGCAAAGCAAAGAGGAAACAATGCCAGCCCCAAAACATGTTACTCGAGATCCAACTCTAAAACGTGCTTCCCTTCAGTGGTACAAGCATCACGTATGTCCAAGCGTGTCCAGAGAAAGGCAATAAAGCTGGTGAAGGGTTTAGAGCACAAGCCTTATGAGGAGCAGCTGAAGGATCTCAGGTTGTTTAGTCTGGAGAAAAGAAGACTGAGCAGAGACCTTACTGACCTCTGCAGCTACCTAAAAGGAGGTTGTAGTGAGGTGGGGGTTGGTCTCCTCTCCCTGGTAGCCAGTGACAGGAGAAGGGGAAATGGCCTCAAGATTCACCAGGGGAGATTGAGGTTGGATATTAGGAGGAATTTCTTTATCAAAAGTGTTGTCAAGCATTAGAAGAGGCTTCCCAGGGAGGTGGGTTGAGTCACCATCCCTGCAAGGTGTTTAAAAGACAAATAGATGTCATACCTTGGGACATGGTCTAGTGGTGGGCTTAGCAGGACTGGATCAATGGTTGGACTCAATGATCTTAAAGGTCTTTTCCAACCAAATCCATTCTGTGATTCTGTAAAGTCTTGGTTGGCTTTCTACAGTTTCTACCCCTCAGGTTTCATTTGGCCAAGTAGAAGAAATCTTTAGGAAGTCTTTTTCTAAATGTAATCATTCCCCCTTTGGGGAAAAATAAAACATACATCTCCTCAAAATGTTATATACCAACTGCAAACCACCTTTATTTTTAACATTTATGCAAGCTGGTGCAGAGAGGAAGAAGAAGGGTGGAAGAGGATGCTATGAAACAAACGGTTAATTGGAACTTCAATGAAGGCTCCATGGTTCTAATGCAACAGATTTTAAAGGAGCCTAATTTTCAGAAATTGCCAGAGCTCCCACCTGTGAAAATGTGGCCTTTCACAGATCTCCAATTCAGCTCGCCAAATCTAGAGTTCCTTTTGATAAAATTCTTGCCATAAAAGGCCCCCAATTTGGTAACAAAAATTAGCAGCCTTCATGGGATATCAACCCCTTTGTCTCTCCTTCCCTAACAATGGCTCTTTGGAAATAACTGCGGACCATTTGCCTTTTGTTATTTTTCCAGGGAGTAAAGAGAAGAGCAGACTCTAATAAAGCACAAAAACGGGGAAAAAAATGACCCCACTCCCACAAAAGCTGTATCTTCACACCTAGCCCCAAACCAGCCCGTATAATTGAAAGGCATTTCTACCTCTGAAGAAAATAACACCTATCAGGGCTCAAAAAAAAAAAAAAAAGTCAGCCTGTATCCCCTAATGGTGCGAGGGAGGTTAATGCCTCCAGCACAAGAGGGCAAGACATGCTTTGAACCAGTGCTGCACACCCCAGCAAAACCATCAGGACTGGTGTGGAAGGTGGGCATCTCACAGAAGCCCTACAAGGAGATGTTTATTTTGCAAACAGAGGACTTTAGCTGTTAACCAGAGCATTCATGACTGCCATACAGAGAAAATCAAGCACTACGTTTCTCCAGCCCAAGAGTTAGAACTCAGTATCCCCAGGCTCCAGAATTAAAAGAAAGATATTTTCTTTACTCTCTTGCAAACTATAAGCTTGGGGGAAAATCCATTTGAATTTTACGCCCACTCACAGACCTTTTCCCCCCCCACAAGGGACTGGCTGGTCTCCTTCCTCCCAGCGATCCACCTTGCCACCAGGACAAGCAGAAGGAAACTCCTAGGGAACGCAACTCCTCAAATCTGCTGGTACTCACAATGCAGAGGACACAAGCAGTTGTGCGATGGGGAGCACACGTGTCATCAACCACTTCCAAACCACAGAAGGGTCCAGCCCAAAGGATGGCACAGAGCCTTTCCCCCTGGTTTGCACAGATAACTCAAAGAAGTTGGGGATGGGCACAGGCAGGAGGGTACACACCAGATAGCCACCATCTACCTTTGACTGCTCTATGAACATAAACGATGGTGAAGGGCAAGCGATGGACCCACAAATGCTATTAAAAAGCATAAAGACAAGCAGGGCAGGATTTCCTGAACTGCAGCACTGAGCAGCTTTCAAAACTCACTATTCAAAAGACCCGACTCACTTGTTTTGCTGTTCCACGGTCATTAACACCTACTGTGGGTCCTTATAAAAAGGAAGACAGTTCCCTGAGAAAGCTCAAAACGTGGAAATATTTGGGGTAATATATCTGGAAATATACATCTGGATAATATATTACTATACACACACAACGCAGCATGTGTGAATGTATGCATATTTATTTACTTTCCCCTGTCCCGGCAATTGAGAAAAGGAAAAATGCAAGCACAGAAGGAAGCAGGTTGCGAGACAAGATCAGCTGCAGGGCTGGGAAGTGGCTTTTGAGCGTGTGAAACAATAGAGGAGACGCTTGCCCTGCAAAGCCTCCCAGCTCTGCTGGCCTGGGGCTGATGCCCTGCACAGAGATGCCTGGTTGTGTGGCCCAGTGGCCCCCGGGCTGGTAGTCCCCTGCTGTCCCCGGTCAGCCTTTCCTGGGCAGGCTAAGAGTGCCCCCTGGAGCCCCGCCATCCGTGCTGCCTCCACTGCCAAGCAATTGTTTGCAATTTCAAATAAATAAATAACAAAATACAAATAAGACAGGTTCCTAAATGCAGAAAGAGCTAAAAGCTCCAGAGCGAAGGCATCTGATTTAAAACCACAAAAAAGCAATCTAGGAGGATGAAGTGTTTGGTAGCGCTCCGTCATGCCTGGTTTTAGGCACTCGGAAGGGAAGGAGGGATGGCAGGAGTGGAGGGAGGATTGTGGGTCCCCCCCAAGCTGTTGGCTTTTGTTTAGAGGATAAAAAACACATCTCTGAATATCTTAGGTAAATGAAACGGATGTTCACGCATCGCTCCAGGAGCACTGTCAACAGCACATGCGGCTAGAAGCTGCATGTTCCTTGCAATATTAATCAGACCGCTCCTCTACCCCTCCCCTCCACAACACTGAGGTGCTAGACAAGACAGGAGGAAAAAAACATAGCAAAACCCCCACAGTCTCTGCTGGGCTTGTCTATCCTTGTGACATACACAAGCCTCCCAGCTCCTTGAACTTCACCCAGGGCTCTAGAAGGCAAATAGATCCCCCTGGTTTTGTTTGCTCCAGCTTTACTAAGGTCACGTCTGTAGCCACACAGCATTGGTTTTAAATTAGCAGAGCCTCACGTGCTAAGAAAACTCAGCACAGTAACTCAAAAAGGCATGTTTTTTTGCCTCTGATAGCAGCATTGAAGCAAAACCACTGAAGCTACATAGTACAAGAAGAAATCCCTCTTGCTCTTCTACAAGGATCTTTACGTTGTGTCTACTGTCACCCTTCCAGCAACACGTGGTCAAGAGCCAAATCACAGTCCGTGTCCAGTTAAATCTGTGGAGTGCAATTCAAAACAGTGTTGCAAAACGGAGTTTTCCTCACCACTGTTCACCTTGTAAGGTAACAGCCCCCAGTCACATGGGAACAACTGTCCTTACCTGTGGTCAAACCAGGAGAACATCACATGATAATAAAGTTGTTAGAATACACTTTATGTACAGAAATGCACTGCTCATCCTGCAACCAATCACTGTCCAGTGGCTCCTTGCAGGGCAGTTTTCACTGCGTGGTCTGGGGAAGTTTCAAAGGGCTGATCATCTGATTCAGCTCGGTCCCTTTGGGGATAAACATCACAGCCCTGAGCTGGCAAAAGTGCCTGCCTTCTCCTTCCACAGACCCACAGAGAAATCACCTTCTAAGACAGTCCTTCACCATATCATGCAGATGTGAGGAATCACCCTTATGCGGCAGATGGGAAAGACTGAGGGGCAGAACTGGACATTGATCCCCAAAATTCCTTCTGCAAGCCAAGCAGCAGAACAGGGACCGCAGCCCGCATCAATGAGCAAAAGATCCTTGTCATGGGAACAGAAAAGATGCCATATACTATATTGCACAAAGTTTCACCTCTTTTCCGAGATGCATCACAAGGCTCAAGAAGTCACTGCATAAAAGGTTGAGGATACAAAGAAAACAGATCATCCAGTGCACAGAAGGCAGGCTGGGATCCTAAAATCCGTATACAAGACTCAGCACTATCCCAGGCAGGTCTCATGACTGACAAGGTATTTTTAGCCAGAGAAGGAATTACAGACAGCACAGTTCTGCTCCCTTACAGACACAGGGCTGCCAACTGCAGCACAACACCCCACTGTATGAGGCACAGGCAGCAAAACACTTGTGGAAGGCAAAGCAAGATATAAATGCTCCTTCCATGTCAGGAAGGAGCTTCACCACTATGTGTGCAAGGCAGATAGAAGAGGGGGCCAGTCCCAGCTAAAAACCTCCACAACAGCCTTCTGCAGTGGCTCACGGTGCTCCCCCCCAGCCAGGTGTGCCAAGCAGCAAGAAAGCTGCTGCACGTCTTTCAGGCAAGAGGGAAAAAAGATATCCAATGCTATGTCATTTGTTCAACTCACAAGTCGATCACCAAGCGTCCGACAAGGATGTCTGCTACACAGTGACAGGCCACCAGGCGCTGACAGCTCCCTGTGCTCTGGTCAAAATGCCAGCTCATACAATCTCCATCTCACCAGGAGAATTTCTATACTGGTATAACCTGCTGAGCCATTTGTATTTACACACAGTAACAGGCTTGTTTACTTCCATGAAGAAAACAAAACATATAATATTTACAGTCCAATAGCCACTTTCTGTATGAAAATCATATCAGCTCAAGCGCAGAGCACTCCACAGACCCAGTGGAAAGCACTTTCCTACCTGAAGAGTTCCCTGATTTCCTTGACGGTGGCCTGGAATGGGATGTTTCGGACCAAGATCTTGGAAGTTGTCTGCTTCTTGACAGTTTGTTTCTTTCGGGACGATTTCACAGTGGGTCTATGAAGTCAGCAGAAGAGGTAGGTAAGGACCAGAGAGCAGGAAAACACCCACTGCTTTCTGGCTCCTTCGAAACTAGGAACGCAGAAAAATGAGCCGACATCCTCAGATATCTTACCAGCAACAATGGGAATGTCACACAGGACACTGAGAAGAAATGAACTTAAGTGATTTAAATCCTACACCTGAAAATCAAAGTCTCCAGCTTGCTGATTACAACCTCCGTTTTTGGAGTCACATTTGACACTAACTTTTGTTTGACACCAAATCTCATCCATTCAGTTGTAAGAAGAATGCACTGCTTTGATATATTTTTAAAAAAAGTCATGTGAGCAAATATTGATTCTTTTTTCTGTTTTCTAAGCCAATAAGAAAAGACATTTTAAATAGATAATTAGTTATCTATTTGTTTTAACTTCCAAATTTCATTGCATTTGGATAAGAGAAGAATTTACCTAATAAAAAAAACACAGGGGCTTGTTTCCTAGAGCAAAGCATTCTGCATTGTAGGCTGGATTCCTACTGAAGGAACTGTAAAAATCAAAATGGATGTGAAAGTTGTGAAAGAATTGAAACATGGAGCGCAGAGAGGGAGCTGTCAGGCTGCTTCTGGTCCCCACGGACCAGACTGTCAAACAAGTTTTGACATTTCAGAGATCCTTCGTCCAGCAGGGTTTCCAAAGTGTCTAAAGGACAAGTTTTAGGTGCCAATATTCACCTTCAAATGTCTGGATTAATTTTCAACTTTGTACTCTGAAGATTCTGTACTGAATAAAAAATAGGAAGGAAACCCCAAACAGCAGGACTCAAACGCCAAGTAAATTTGTCCGTAAGTAACAACTGCCTCTGCACCTGGCTACCCAAACAAAATAAGTAAAATCCACTTTTTATTTTCCAAACAAGAAACCTGTAGTTGTCATGATTTGACCAGAATCAGCAGCAGAACATTATTCTTAAGCTCCTGTTCTCCCTGATGAAATAGGGTAAAAGATTTAATTGCCCAGAGAATACTTGTCTTCCAGAACTCTTTAAACCCACTGGAACTTGGGCTTCCAGTTCATTTTGCAGTGCTGACCAAACCGTCATCAAAGTAGAAGTTTTAGAGGAGCATCTTCCTTGAGTATGGAGGAAAACTGAAATGCATGGTTCTCCCTTTGGGTTCATTTTTGGGGTCTCACTGCTACACACTACTTAGGAATTTTAACTGGAAATATGTCATTTAGTCAGTGAACACCTCTGCATCAGCTATTCATCATTTCTTTCTTCTTTTCAAATAGGACTGACTGGAGTGACTGAGTGAAGCACAACAAAGGGTGATCGCATCCCTCATGATGCAGAGATGCTAGGCTGGAAGTAAAGAACCTGCCCAGAATTACTGCAGCTTAAACACAAACACGTCACAAAGGTGAAACAAGTTTTACCTGATGGCTCTTTCTGAGATTTTCACTTCCAGCTTATGGCCATCTACAGAGCAGCCCTACAAGTTAAAAGAAAGAAACAACAGAAAAAAAAAAGAAATTAAAACTTCAAATTAAAGTCACAGCAACTTCTAGGATACAAACACAGCATTTCACAACTTGCTCTTTCTCATATATTCATCCCCTTCTCCCTGCCAAAGTTTTTCTCTGTTGAACACCACTCACGCAAGGCAAAAGGCACCTTGTAGAATCAACTCCTTACATTTCAATCATTGCACATTTTCTGCTATCACCATCAGCACTAGGAAACATTCTGTTGCATGAGGTCTTTTCCTTTTACAAAACCCTTTTTCTTCACAAACTTGGCTTATTTTTAGAGGCTTCTTCACCTGCACAGTGTAACTCACAGCACTGACAATCTCAGCTACATTTTGAACTTCCCAGTTCATCCAAGCCTTTGCCCATTATCTCTGGAAAGAAATCTGGACTGACAATGCTTAAGCTCACCTGAAGCCGGCGCAGGGCCTTCTGAGCGCTCTCTGGCTTCTTGTACTCCACAAAACCAAAGCCCATCGAAAGCAAAGTGCCTGTCAGAAGGGAAAGGGGAGTCATTAAGCTAGCAGAAAACAGTGATGATATTAAGCAGAAGATTTAAACACAAGTCAGGAGCAAACACTGATTGCCAAAACCAGGGAGACAGAAAACTAATACCCCAGGCAAAGGGCCAGCCTGCCTATGCCTCGACTCCCATGCTCAAGAGCACCCCTTACTGACTTGTTTTGAGCAATACACTGTTCGAAAACTGCCTGGTTTTGCAGCCAATGTCAGAGATAACTGATGTTGCGTGCAAAACAGATTTTTTGCTTTGCATAATTTCAGTGCTATTTCCTTGAGTAAAGCACTAAGTCCTACATAACCACTGGTCACAATAAGGGTGAGTGATCCTATTATGGGTCCACAAACATTTGTTTGTATGCAGCACTTTTTCCTCATGGCTGAAATGAGACCTTCATTTGGAAAATCTGCCAACTATCCAGGAACAGGTGTGTCATTTGTTGTGGGACAGAGACATATATGTGCTTCAGTCTGGCCCCACAGAAGATACTTCTCATCTACGACCCCATCACTTGAAAAGCAGTCAGTTACTAACTAGTGCTGGGAACCAAGCATTTGAAATCCATTCCAGCTTGGGCTCCAACGTCTTGTATTTCCCATCATCACAAAGCGCAAATCTGTACTTCATTTAAGAGACAAAATGCCTTTGAGGTCTGCAAGGCACAAAAGGAACAAGGACTTGTATAGAGCTAGGCCAGCAGCTGCCAGTTCCACGTCAAAGGAGGAGATATTTATGCCACTTCCCTGCACAGCAAAGGTTTGCAGCACCTACAGTCACGTCACGCTTTGGAGGAACATGCTGACTAGAACAAGGCTGGGTGAGGGAAAGAAAAATCCACAAGTGAAAACACCACCCAGTTTCCAACTTCAAAACCTCAGTGGCAGCAAACTGCAGAGATGACTCCACAGTGACAGAAGGAACCACTGTGGTGGGTGGTATGAGATCAGCCTAGACTCAAATGTTCCTCTTTGGTCATGAGCACGCCTACAGCCAGACACGTGAGCAGTACTGAAGAGCTCACTTCATTTTCTTTTCTTTCAGCAGATCTGAGTTTTCAAATATCCCACACAACAGGAGCCCTGTCAAGGCAAAATCCTGTAAAGCTGTGCAACTCCCTAGCCTAAAATCTGGAAGAATGATACAGTCCACCTAGTCAGCATTTGCCTTAAGCAAACTCTCCCCTATCCAACCGCTTCGAAAGCAAGCGTACTCAATACAGCAGACATATCCACTCCTCACCACAGCCTGCTGGGTTCAAAGCTGGCAGACAGAAGGCAAATGAAGCCCACTCAGCACAGTACTCAGCCAGGCCTCCTTGAAGATCCCGGCCATTATTGCAGATAAAGCATGTCATATGCAGGTTTAATCATCGTGGGGCACCAGTTCCTTTCAACTCACATCCCGCTCTCTTCTGTGATCTTGGAGGAGTTGGCTTCTCTATCTCAAGATCTCAAGAGAAGACCACATCACACAAGTCCCACAATTGAGCTTAACCTTCTAGACCGAATCCTGGGGTACTTTTGGTTGCTGCTTTCAGCCATTTCAACAGATACACTTCTAGAAATATTAAGGATTTCACCAATAAGAACAAAAATGCTCAGCCAGATGAATGCTAAAGCAATGCCACACCTGAGCCCCTCCGCAACTAGCCAAGGGAAGGAATTGAACAGCAACATCTAGAGTACCTGCTTTGTCTTTCTTCTTGGATATTGTGCAGCTCTTCACTGCTCCCACTTTGGAGAATGTCTGCAAGGAATTTAGACACGTGATTCAGTTCCCTTTGTCACAGGCTTGCAGCTCAACTTGAGTGACAATGTGGCCCTCTTCCAGAGCACATACTCACAGGCCCACCTCCCCCAACACACACCTGACAAGCAGTCAGTGCAGCTGTGGCTTATAAAATTATTTCTCTGTAAACATACACCCACCCATCCACTTTTAAAGAAATCAATACACACGTCTCCAGAAATTCTCTACCACTCCTCAGGAACTGCACAGAGATCTGGGATGGCTCTGGAGGAACATTACGGGTTAAAAGATGCCCTCACATCCATGTGAGGGCTTTACTGGTGGGTGGTATCTGTGGTGCCCCCTGAATACAGCTCCTTCCAAAGCTGTGCAGGAGGGGCTGCAGAGGCTGCCCTAGAGCCACAAGCCATCTATTCAAGAAGAGACAAGTCCCAGTCCTGCTATGAATATTTATGTTCATCCCCAGATCCAGCTAAATCAGGGTGTCTACTACAGTCCCATGGTGGAAGAGCACAGGTATAGGATGGACTGACATTGCAGCAACATTCTTGGGCCATGAAATGTGGTTTTTCCACAAAGCTACAAAAGGTGGCAGAGATGGGAACTCCTGGTTGCTTTTTCCTATTTTGCTCTTAATATCCCACATGGCTTTAGAAATGTTACGATCTCTCCCAAGTGCAGCACTGAGGTAAAGCACAGACAGCTCAGGGTTGGTAGAAGCTTAGATGAAAAGTGCATCTCAGTGAAACCATAATTTATTTACTTTATTGCCTTTTAACATACAAAGCAGTATCACAGCTGCACAAGTGCTTGTCCCAAGGAGAAGCATTACAAAAAGCGTGGGAAATGAGGAGTCTTAAAAAATTTCCTATTGCCTCCACCTGTCCTGAGGTGGAATTAAACCCCACAAAAAATGTTTCAGATGTATTTGTCTTAAAGGATGCCTGAAACCCTAAAGCAGAGGTTACCAGTCCCAGTACAAGCCACTGCTACCTCATCTCCCATTAGGTCACACTGGCTGCAATTTAAATTCTTTAAATGCTTTATCGTCAGCACAACAAAGGTAGGGAACAGCTTGACCCTTGTTTTCTGCAGCAGGGTAAAGCCCTTTCTTCTAGCCCATGCTGAGAGTGAGGGTTTACTCCATGAGCAGTCTCAGTCTGGCCCTCAACCACACACTCAACTCCTGCTCCACCTGAGCAGACCACGCTAAGCAAAACCCAGTCCCCCCTCCTCATTTATGGCTCACCTCCTTTAGTACATCTTCTGTGGTGGCAAAGTTCAGGTTTTTGACGAACAAGGTACATCCAGGAATGCTTTCATCTTCCTCATCCTCTTCTTCCACCTCTTCTTCCTGTGCTGCTGTTTGCTCTGAGCTCTTTACAGCCGTATCACTGTCATCATCTGAAATAAAAAAGTATAAACCCAACTTTGTAACAAAGATATAACAAAGCCAACTTTTGGAGGAGCTTGCCCACTACCCCAGCTAATAGTTACTACTCCAGCAGGAACAGGCCGCTTCTCCATAGGCAGTTTGTGGGTGGATATAGACAGAAGCAAGCTCCACACATGGTATATGAATATGTTCTCATGAAAACTAAAATATTGCCTATTCTTTGAGGGCAGAAACTCCATAAGCCTGGCTCCAATGACCATGCAGACGACTTCGTGAAGCTGGTTCCACCCCTGACTCAGGAATATCAGCATTACTGCTTTACACATAAAGGAGCTGCAAAACAACCAGAGATATCTGTCTCAAACTCAAAATTCTTACCTGGTACCAGTCCTGCTTTGCTCTCCTTTTCTGGCACTTGAACAGTTTTCTTCTGAGGGGCTGGACTCACAAAGACACCCATTGGAGCCCATTCCAGATACAATGGCACAGAATGAAACTGTAAAGAGAACACAGGAGAAAGAATAGAAGAATAGAAGGCAAGGCCCCAAGAAAAAGCTCTGCTCTCAGCTTTATTTTCCTCTCACTCTGTAATGGAAAAGAGCACTAGAAAAGCTGTGCAACTTCTTTCAGCTGTCTAAACTCCCTTTCACCAAAGGAGAGTGTATCCAGCCTCACACAGGACCATAGCCTACCATGTACCACACTCCTCTACTGCAAAAGGTAAAAGAAACCCTCACCAGGCCACTGAGGCTTTTCTGGTGTGTCACAGCCCCCTCTTCCAGCTGTCTTCTGCAGGCTGAGAGCCCTACTCAGCCACTGCTGCACAAGGCATCTCTAAATCCAAGGAACAGAGAGTAACAGCAGTGGCTCTGGGATAACTCACTTCCCTCAGAAGCCCTCTGCCCCTCACATTTGAAACAAGCACTCCTTTCTGCAACTTCACAACTAGCCAAGATCCTCACTCTCCAGGCAGCTGCTTACCCCTAGCGCACTCACCTTAGAGTAGGCCAGCCTGGTGAATGCCTGCTTGGCCTCTGTTGGCTCCAGGAACTCCACGATGGCTGTGACACCTCCCGCTGGCAGCAGCACCCGGCCCAGGCTGCCATGTTTGCCAAAAACATCCTCCAACTCCTCTACACTCGTGCTGGCTGGGAGGTTCTTTACCAAGATCACTGTTTTACTCCGCGCCCCAGCAGCCTGCCACATTCAGTGCAAAAAGAAAGGTGAGATTGGATTTAAAAAAGCAAACCCCAGGCTAACTGAAGATTTTGGATTCAACACGCCATGCCCTCTCACTCCACGTCACCTCTTTCCAGAATCCAAGAGGGCCAACAGTCATTTAGAAATCCCTTCCTATAAGATCCATGCCCCAGTACTACTTGCTCAATTCCATAAATGCTTATACATGGAGTTTTCAGCTCCAGGTCCACCCTGGTACAGACACAGGGCTCTGCCTACAACAAACTGACCATCACACTATAAGCTCTCATACTACGTATTTCAACCACCCCAAGGGTGGGTGCATTTTCAAACGGACAGAACATTTCTTAAACCACATAAGGGTTCAATCCTGCAAGATGCTGATGATTTAATTACTTATTTCAAAAAGAGACATGAGGACGTTAGGACCAGGTTATCATATGGAATAGGTAGGTGCCTTCAGCTGTGTGTCTCACCTGACTGAAGGAATCCAGGCTGACTCCGTTTTCAATGAGGAACTGGCGAATTTCCTGGACCAGCTCTGTTTCTCCCAGAGCGACCCTCACTGCCACGCTGTCTTTACTCTCCTGCAGGCAAGATCATCAGTTGGAAATGTGACAAAGCTCAAAAGAGGGAAGCAAAGAGCCTGATCCAGGAAGATGCTAGGCACCTGCTGTTCCTGTTGCTCTCATAAGCAGATGCAAAGGGAATTTGAGTTGAAGGTAAAACACTGCAGCTCTGAAGCTGCCTGAAGTCAGAACACTCCCCAGAGCAAAATCAAGTTTCCAGGAAGGATCGAGCTTTAGGATGCAAATTCTCAACAACTAGTTACACAGAAATGCAAAATTCAGTCACAGAAAAACAGAGTGGGTGGGGGAGCCGTGAGTGTGACTTTGTCTTCCAGTGACAAAGGGATTGTTAGGCTCAGATCCAACAGAGGGGCTACAGCACCACTGATATCTCAGCTGGTGTGGTATTTGTGGATATACAGAAGCTTTTGCTGTACAAAAAGACCAGGTAGGGGCTGGGCACAAGGAAACAGATAGGAGAATGATCTTCCATTCCAGATGATCAATAACCCAACTCACATGATCCAGTACTCGGCTTTTGGAAGCATTGTACTTCTGAGCAATGGCATCAGCCACAGCATTTGTTCCCACAAACAATGTGTTCCAGTTGTGAGAGCTGGAAAGAGAAAGAAGAGCCAGGTCACACAGTCCCTTCTTCCACTTAGGTCTCTCTATCCTACGGTCTCAGGGAAAAAACAGCTTGGAACACCACCATTAGCAGCCTGGACGAGAAGCTGGGGAGAAAGATGGGTAGAAGATCCTTAGAGATGGGCCAGGATGAGGGAGGTATGACTGGAGGGATAACAGAAAAGTAACAGTGCAGGAAGATTTGCTCTTCCCTAGAGATCATTGGCCATGGCTCTGCAGTTACAGCTGGAAGTTCAGACATTGGCTCAGAGGAACACATGTTTTTTTTCAACTGATTTCCTAAACACAAAGCCCATGCAAGTAAGGGTGCATTCCCTTCTCTTCAGGTTTGAAAGTATTTGCCACCTTAAAACTAATAAATCACAAAAAGGTAAGAGCTCCTATAAGTTTTATAAATACAGGTGTGGCCAAGTAAAGAAGAAAGATCCAACTGATCTGGAAACACTACCCTACAGAACTACCACATCAGACCAACTTTTATGAGATAACAGAGAAATAAACTCACACACAAAGGCATTGAAAACCATGTTTCTGCCAGTTTCTGCCAATTTCTGCTGCTCACTGCACTACTAGATCTACTGGGATAGAAGAAGCAAGTAGGAAAGAGAGAGAGGAAGCCAAGAGCTGCAGAGCAAATGCTTATTGATTTTGGTAGCCTACAGAGCCCTTGCAAAGACCCAATATGTGTTTCTGCCACTTGGGAATTGGGCAGGTTGTGCAGACTTGCTCTGCTACAAGACACCTCTGTACCTGGCACTGTTGGCTTTATCCTTGGCTTCTTTCTGTTTTTTGTAGGACGAAGAATCTTCCGCATCTGCATCTTGGATTTTTTCCTTTTTGATTGTTGATGGTAAAAGGTGCATCATTCTACCCTAGAAGGAAGGAAGAAGAGGTCCAGCAGCTCTGAAATAACCCACAGAAGCTTGTGAACTAAGCAGAGTGGAGGAAATTTCCTGGCACCTTTCTTAGTCAAGCAGCCTACACAGAAAGAGGAGATACTACTACAACTCAGAGCAGTCACAGAATATGAGAGACAGACTTGGATCTCCTTCCTTCACCTCCAGCTCAGACAGACAACTTGCAAGGTTGTTCAAATCAGGCTGCTCTACCAAAAGCAACTGTGTTCCCGTACAGCAAGACAGGACACTCAACCTTTTTGAGCAAATCACAAAAGCAAACACTCTGTAATGTTACTACGAAGTATTACCACCAGCTCTAGTCCAAAAGCACAGGAAAACTGTCAAGTCATTGTACCTGGAACACTTGTCCATCCATTTCTGTGTAGGCCTTCACTGCATGCTCAGGAATCATATAGGTGACAAAAGCGAATCCTTTGGATTTCTTGGTCAGCCTGTCTATAGGGAAATGGATCTCCGAGATGGGTCCTGCAAAAAGCAAGGCCTTCCCATGAGAGATGTCCTCACATAACCATCACATGCCCTGAACCACCAAAAGGCCAAGGAAGAAGGGAGCCAGGGAGGGCAGAGCAGCTTTGGATATTAAGAGGATGTGCAGTGAGCTGCCAGTATCGGTGAGGAGCTGCTGGCTGCAGAATGACAAGGCAAGCCCAGCAAAAGCACTCAAAGTCTGGCCGTGTAGCAGCTCCCAGGGTTTTGACACACTGCACAAACCAAGTGGCCTCCAAGCAGCTGCACTTAACTTCAGACAGGAATCAAGATTTCCACAACCTAACCCTCTCTCCCCTCCAGGACACTATATTCCCAAAAGAGCCTTACATTTGATCAACTTTGAGCTAGAAAAATGGAAGTTTCAGGCTTCCACTTCACATGCCAAAAATGAACATGAATTTGGGGTGTATCTCAGAGATTCGCCTCTTACCTGCAGTATCTAGAAATCTCCTGCATGATTTCATGCAGCAGATGCTTTTGGTTATCTTCTCCTCCTCATCTCACTAGGACTCAGAGCCTACACCGACTGCGGTACCAGAAAGGCACTGAGAGGGTCAAGGGCAGGCACACACAGCAGTAAATGCTTCAAGCGAAGGTGCACGGAGCCAAAGCCAGCACCAGCTCCAAAGCCAAACAGCCACACACCATCACACCAGGCAACAAGGGTGATGGGAGCTGGTCCATATCTGAGAGGCATGAGATACAAAGCTTTGTCCATTCACATCCAGCAAGCAAACATTCGTGTGGAAGGACGTAGACCTGCAAGTCCCAGCCCCACAGCAAATACTTACCATACTTGGAAAAGATCTTCTCCAAGTCCTCCTCAGTGCTAGTAAAGGGAAGATTCCTGACAAAGAGTCTTCCCGATTCTGCTAAGTCCTCTTCCTCCTCATCATCTCTCTTCCTTCTTTGCCAAGGCTGGTTCTCAGGTTTTGCTGTAACAGTTTCCTTTGGGGTATTCGTGCATCGGAATACCTCAACGCATCTCCCACCTAATCCATAAACACACAAAGAGCCACATCAGATGCTTTGCAAGGCCATGGGCAATCAGTATCAATGCGCAAAGACCCTGGGTTTACAGCAGTAACACAAGCAATTACAATTTCACAAATTTTGACCGGAACTCTGCCTGGTTTTAAAAAACAGGGGGGACAGGAGCTGCAAGAAGTCTGTTTTCATAAAAAACAGGACAGTCTATTAGACAACTTAAGTCACTTTTCCTTTCAAAGAGCTCTAGCCCTTCTACCTGTGCCAACTTAGGCCACAGGCTTCCAAGTAGATATTCCCATTCTGCCCAGGATTTTTGTAAATACTATTTCAGCAGTTCCACTAAAGGTTAGGCCAAGAACAGGTTTCAAACACAGGCTTATAGAATCATTTGTAGCAATCCCCTGCACTATCCTAACCAGATTTAAACAATAGCATTTTTATATGAAGAGAAAGATACGCTTTGAGCACATGACAAAAACAAGGACCAAAGAGCAACGTGCAAAGCTCAGTCACTTGCTAATTCTATGTTGCTCCTGATATGGTATCTGATTTATCCCTTGTCAGTTGAGTGGAGGAAACAACCCCCATCATCTGCCTGGGAAAATATAGAACAACGGGAGATACTTCCGCAGGGAGCACTTCAGCAGCTGAACACCCTGCCATCGACATCAGCCAGAACAAGAAGGAACAAATAGCCCTTACCTATGTATTCTTTTTTTCGCTTCAAGGCCCTTCGCACGTCTGCTTCACTCTTCAAATCAACAAAGATATAACCTTGGAGGGAGGAAAGGTTCAACTGAGCATCATGTGGGGAACACACAACCACTAATTGGCTAATTAAGGGTGAATTGGGCTTTCTTTAATATAGATTCCTATAGATAAAGCATTCGGTTTTCATTAAAGTTTCAAGTCAGCTTGAAAATGGTCATGTCAGATTGGAAGGCTACCTTTTGAAAGCTTATTCTCTACACGCAAACCAAAGAAGCCTGACTCAATAGCTGAAGTAGGCTTTCATGGGTGTCTCCAAGAGCAAATAAAACGTGCATCTGCTGTTAGTCTATGAAAGGCAAACAGCATAAAGCAAAGTTTCCTGTCAGCTCCAAGGACGTGCTCCCGCTCTTCTGATGGGTCCCTTCCATAGCCATAGCCTGTCAGGAAACCCATCTCAGCTACAGATTGCTCTGAAGCTGACAGGCACAGGTGAAAGTCCCTGGGTGCTGCTGTAGCCATCCCAGAGTGAAATAAAACCCCAACTTTGTTTGGGATGCTTAGGAAAGCTCTGGAGGCAGATCAAAGACCTGCTGCTGCTCCTAAGGGAGCGTAGCCAACATTACTGTGCGCACAGCATCCTATGGACAGCAAGTAGGGCAGGTGAGCTGCAAAGTCACAGCAAGGTCTGTACAAATCAGGACATGAGCCAGCAATTTGAAACTGCAGATAAAAAGAGCAGAGGTGTGATCAAAGGGTCCTCTAACTTATAGGTCCATCCCCCCTTTCACACATACACATTACCTCGATTTTTCCCCTGGGTGCTTTTTCCCATCCGGATTGCCACTGGCTTCAGTGGCAAGAAGAACTCACGAATCTTTTGCTACAGAAAGAATTGGAATTGTTTAAATTATTCTCAGATGCAGGAAGCAGAAGGTTTCAGATCTAGGTTTTTTTTCAATGCACTATAAAAACACCACACACAACATCTCTGCACAAAGCCAGTTCAAAAGTGTTCCCAACCACCCCTTACAACCCTCAAAACAGCTCCATAAGATAGAAGCCTCTGTAAAGACCATGCTGAGTTACACACTGAAAACACCCTTGAGCATCCATTCCCAGCCTGGTAACAAAGCTCACCTCAGTGACGTCTGGGGGGACACCACGAAGTTTCACTGTGTGTGGTGTGCTAGCCTCTGCTGAGCTGCCTTGGTTCTGGACAGAGGGATGGGGAAACGAAAAAAAAGAAAAGCTGAGTGAAAACCAGAAAAAGTCACAGTACAAGCTTGTTCTCCAAGGAGGAGGCTGAATAGTGGGAGAGAATATCAAGGGATTCTTGCAATTGCATCAGCCTGGGCAGGAGGTGCAAGGTGAGGGTGCAAAAGTTTGACTGGGATTGTGAAACCCAGTCACAAAAATGGAATTCTGCCAGCAGTGTTTCCTGCAGACTGAGATGGACACAGGGAAAACAGAAAAGCCTCCGAAAAGGCACTAGCAGCACTTGTTTGGAAGCCTTGTCTTGCCAGGGGTGGGAAGAAGTTCAATCATCGCTAAAAGGAGATGCAGCAACGTTTTTTTAATGGCTCCCACCCAGTGAGCCAAGAAAGCTGGTATCTGGAAGCCCTGCAGACTTCAAGCTTTTAGCTTATCCCTGGAGTGACTGACAGACACATACTACCCCATAAAGCTCCTGCTTTAGATAAGACAAAAGTCTAATTCAGCGATACCTCCAGTGTGGATCCTTTCTTCTTCTTCTCCACTGGCACCTCTTGCTGTGTCTGAGGGGCTTTTGGCTTCCCCCTTTTATCTGTAGGGGTGCCAACGGTTTCTGCAATGCCTGAATCCTC
>WAAB01025207.1:9461-19494 GCA_013389865.1 Piaya cayana
AGAGAGCAATGAGGTCTCCCCTCAGCCTCCTCTTCTCCACGATAAACACCCCCAGCTCTCTCAGCTGCTCCTCTTCTTCTCCAGCCCCCTCACCAGCTTTGTTGCTCTTCTCTGGACTCGCTCCAGAGCCTCAACATCCTTCTTGTGCTGAGGGGCCCACAACTGACCCCAGGATTTGAGGTGCAGTCTCACCAGTGCCGAGTCCAGAGGGAGAAGAACCTCCCTGGCCCTGCTGGTCACCCCGTATCTGATCCAAGTGCTTTGCCTGAGGGCACAGACAGCAGCTCTCAGCTCTTTCTGGCTCTGGGCTGGGTGCTGCAGGCCCCTTTCCTTGCCATCACAGGGCTTTTCCTCCAGAGAGCATCAGGGCTCTCTCTAGGCTTTGCCATGGCCTGGTAGGACCCTGGGCTCTTGTTGGGCTTTTCCAGGGCTCCGACAAGGCCCTGCTACCCCCTGTAGACCCTTAGGGCTTTCACCAGGCTTTGTCGGAGCCCCAGCAAGGCTGTGCTGCCCTCCAGAGCACCCCAGGGCTGAGAAAGGGCCGTGTAGCCCTCCGGAGCACTCAGGGCTTTTGCAAAATTAGTGGGGACCCAGGCAGAGACCAGCTCCCCTCCAGAGAGCTGCAGGGCCCAGGCAGGGTTTGTCATGGCCTGGGTGGGGCCCTGCTGCTTCCAGAGAGCCCCCAGGGCCTCAATAGTCGGGGATATTTCAGTTGGTGAGGAGGTGCAACCATTTCCAGTCCAACTAACCGGCCGCCTCAGGGCTGAGCAGCAGGACCTTCTGAAGGGAAATGGCAAAATGGTTTTCACACATGGGGAGGCTGGTGCATCAACCACCTCTCAAGGCAGCTTGTCCCAGGATTTCACCACCCTCTCAGTAAAGAAATGATTCTGAAGGTTACGGCCCAACCTGCCTCGCTGGGACTGAGGGAGAAGTGATCGGCAGCCCGTCCACCTGACCTCTTTCCCTCCCCTGATGTTGCTGGGGAGGCCGTTGGGGTGGGGCAGAAGATGGGGAGCCCCAACAAGCCATCCTGGGACACCCCAGCGAGTCCCTAGCAACCAACAGCCAGAAGACACCATGGCGCAGCCAGAACAGCAGCTCGAAGCAACTGATCCCCAGGGCCCAGCAGAACCCTGGGCTCACCAGGCCATTTTCATTCCCCAAACTTTCTACCTGCAAGGTAGAGACCCACCCTGAGCGCTGGGGCCCGGGGATGCTGTTGGGGACAAGACCAGAGTTGATGCCACCCATGGCTCCTGTCTCTCTCTTCCAGGCTCAACCATCCTGTGGCAACAACCCGAGCAGCTGCAGCCCTTGTGTGTGGCCTTGGCCCCTCCAGCACAGGTCCCACCAGCAGGTACAGCCCCTCTGTCTGCTCCGACACCCCAGCACCTCCCACACCTTCATCATCCCTGATCCCGGGCTCTCCCAGCATCTCCACCAGCCCTGTCCCCAGGCAGTGATGGCACAGGGTGCAGCAGGTTGGGGCGAGCATCCCTGCCCTCACCTGGGTGATGTGTGCTCAGGAAATCCAATTCCAGTCAATCAACTACGTCCTTGGGTCCTTCTCTCCCATTTCTCCTCCTGGAAGCAAATCTCCTCTCTAATTTGCAACCTCATCCCTCTGGCACAGGAGCTCATCCTGTGAGGATCCGCTGGAGCCACAAGCTCCCCACGTGCCCNTCCTGTGGCAACAACCCGAGCAGCTGCAGCCCTTGTGTGTGGCCTTGGCCCCTCCAGCACAGGTCCCACCAGCAGGTACAGCCCCTCTGTCTGCTCCGACACCCCAGCACCTCCCACACCTTCATCATCCCTGATCCTGGGCTCTTCCAACATCCCCATCAGCCTTGTCCCCAGGCAGTGATGGCACAGGGTGCAGCAGGTTGGGGCGAGCATCCCTGCCCTCACCTGGGTGATGTGTGCTCAGGAAATCCAATTCCAGTCAATCAACTACGTCCTTGGGTCCTTCTCTCCCATTTCTCCTCCTGGAAGCGAATCTCCTCTCTAATTTGCAACCTCATCCCTCTGGCACAGGAGCTCATCCTGTGAGGATCCGCTGGAGCCACAAGCTCCCCACGTGCCCGTCATAGAGACAAAACCAGTCACCCAAGCCCCCTAGCATCATTTCCACCCCTGGAGGAGCTGGGGAGGCTGTTGGGGTGGGGCAGAACATGGGGATCCCCAACAAGCCATCCTGGGACACCCCAGCGAGTCCCTAGTGACCAATGGCCAGAAGACGCCATGGTGCAGCCAGGACTGCCCCTCCAACAGACTGGTCCTCAGGGCCCATCAGACCATTTTCATTCCCCAAACCATCTGCCCAGAAGGTAGGGACCTACCCAGAGTTTAGAATCCATGGATGCTGTTGGGGACAAGACCAAAGTTGATAACACCCACGGCTCCTGTCTCTCTTCCAGGCCCAGCCATCCTGTGGCAACAACCCGAGCAGCTGCAGCCCTTGTGTGTGGCCTTGGCCCCTCCAGCACAGGTCCCACCAGCAGGTACAGCCCCTCTGTCTGCTCCGACATCCCAGCACCTCCCACACCTTCATCATCCCTGATCCCGGGCTCTCCCAGCGTCCCCACCAGCCCTGTCCCCAGACAGTGATGGCACATGGCAGGCTGGGGTGAGTGTCCCTGCCCTCACCTGGGTGATGTGTGCTCAGGAAATCCAATTCCAGTGAACCTACCAGTTCTTTGGCCCTCCTCTCCCATTGGGGAGGGACTGTTCACAAAGGTATTAGGAACAGGACGAGGGGCAATGGGTACAGGCTGGAGAGGGGCAGGTTTAGGCTAGGCACAAGGAAGAATTTCTTCNGGTTGCCCAGGGAAGCTGTGGCTGCCCCATCCCTGGAGGTGTTCAAGACCAGGGTGGATGTGTTCTGGGCAGCCTGGTCTAGAGGGAGGTGGCTCTGCCCATTACAGGGGTGTTGGAACTGGATGATCTTTAAGGTCCCTTCCAACCCAAACTATTCTATGATTGTACGATTTCTCCTCGGGAGGCAAATCTCCTCCCTGATTTGCTGACCCCGTCCCTCTGGCACAAGATCTCACCCCACAGGGAGTTCCCTGCCCGCAAGCTCTCCATGTGCCTGTGGCACAGCTGGGGGACATCAGCAATGGGCACCAGCTCCGTGAGTGCTCTGGGAAGGTCCCCCAGCCCAGCCCAGCTCACTCTCATCCTCACAGGGCTCCAGATGTTTCCTGCCAGCTGCTTCCTTGACCCCCGATGCTTCCAGCCCCAGCAGCCCAGCCCCAACCTGCCTGCACCGGCCCAGTCCACCAACAGGCACAGCGACTATTCTCACTCGGGTGCTGCCCTGTTTGTCTCTGGAGACTCCAAGACCCCCACAGACCAAAGAAAAGACCTCTCGCTCTCCAAAAAGAAGCCCAAAACCAAGAAGAACCGGAAGGGGACCAGAATCAGGATCTATGTCCCCAGGAATCCCAAACTTCCCCATGCCACCCTGGATAATTCCATTACCTCCTCTGAAGCTCCAACTGACCAAACCTTTGGGGAATATGAAGGCAACGTTGCCACAGCTGAGAAGGTCATCAGAGAGGAGATCAGCCACAAGAAATCCAGCGGTGACCTCCCGCGTGAGGGCCATGGCGACAGCAGCAGAGAGGAGAGCGCCTACATCTCCAGCACAGCCACCCTCACCATGGAGGAGCCCTCAGGCAGTGAAAACCCTGCCAGCATCTCTGCTGCCTACGACTTCCAAGCCCTCTTGGAGCAGGCAGACACCCTGCCTGGCAAGGATCCTACCGAAGATCTCCTGATGTTCCTCAATTCCTTCCAGGAGGAGCTAGGGATCAATCCTGGAGACTACAGTGGCTCCATTCCCCACCAGCGCTGCTGACATCCACCCCCAGCACCCAGCCCCACAAGGGGCGTTCTGACCAGAGCAACATCTCTATCACCAACATCAGCACAGCCCTTGGCACCAACATTGCTCCAGGCTGTGATGTCCCCACCACCCACCAAGTCCTTGAAGACCTGGAAAACAAGAAGTGTGGTTTTGGTGGGAAGGGGGGGCTGGAACAAGAGAAGAGCTACTCTCAAGCCATTTTTTTTTTCTGTCTCCATTAAATCTGTTTCTCCAGGGCTGCTCTGTGTCTGTGTAGGAGAGGGAGGGAGCAGAGTGGGCACTGGGGAAAAAAAGTGCTCATGAGCCTCAAAAGCCCCACTGAGCCCAGGGGGCACAGAGCCACCCCAGCAGGGGGACACCCCTGTCCCCAGGCAATCAGCCCCTCGGCGAGGGAGCCCAGGCAAACCAGAGCCTGCGGGACTCTCAGACCCAGCCCCACACAGAGGGGACAAGGACAAACCTGGGGGGTGGCAGGGGGAGGACACACATGACAACAAGGGCTGCAAGGCCTTTGCCATGAGCCCCTGCAGCGTCCCCAGCCACAGGGACAGGGCTGGGGTAAAGTCCTGCAGAGCCTCAAGACAATCTGACCCTCCCTGGGCTTCCACCAGCCTCAGTTCCGGAACCCCAGAATCACCAGGTTGGAAAAGACACCCAGGATCATCAAGTCCAACTATTCCTATCACTAAACCACATCCCTCAGCACTTCATCCACCCGTCCTTTGGACAGCTCCAGGGATGGGGACTCAACCACCACCCTGTTCCAGTACCCAATGACCCTTTCCATTAATTATTTTTCCTGATGTCCAGTCTGACCCTCCCCCGGTGGAGCTCGAGGCCGTTCCCACCTGAGCCCGGCTTTGTCTCTTCTCCCTGCCACATGGCACCTTGGGCTGCTGCAAGACCAAGGGGAAAAGTCCAGCAATAATAATGGGAAAACAAATCACTGCACTGGCCAGAAAGTGCTTTGAAACTTCCTCTCTCTTTATTGCCCACATCCCATCCAAGCTCCACACCCTGGGGCCAACGCAGCCAACGGCGCCTTGGGGAAGCGGAATTCCCATTCCAGGTCTGGCTCACAGAAGGGACAGGGCGAGGACAACTCCGGGGCCACCCCAGCTCTGGGGACCCAGGGGGGCAGAGCCCCTTGTTGGGGGCAGCCCCAGACACCACTGGAGGGGGTGGGAGCCCTTCTGGACCCTGGGCAGGGACAGTCCCATCCGTATCGGCGCAGCTCCCGGTGCCTCGCACACACCCCCTGCCCCAAAACTCCCGTCCCCTGTAGCAGCTGCTCCACCACCGCCCGCAGCTCTTGGGGCCCCAGAGAGCAGCTCGAGAGAGAAGGAGGAAAAACAGAAGAAAAGAAGAATCCCCAAACCCAACCGTCAAGGAGCCTCAGTGCCGGAGAATGAGCTCTCCTCTCCCAAAACCGCTGCGCAAGCTCTTGGTGCCATCAGGGCCACGGGGAAACCGAAACACCCCGTCCCGCAGGCCAAGGGACTCGGTGCCCGGCTTGGCTACCGAGGGAGCGCCAGGAGGAGGTTTGGCAGGGGCAGAGGGGCTGTGGGGCCCAAGCGCCCAGGCCCCCATCCCTCTCTCCCAGCCACAGAGGCTCTCGCTGCTGGACCAGAGGCTGTAGCAGCTGCCCGTGCCCAAGCTGGCCCCGAGCGGAGGGAAGGCTTCGCTGGCAACACACGATCCAGTGAAGGTGTTGAAGTCGCTGAGCTCAACATCACTTGTAGGCCAGGTGGGTGCCCAGGGTTCCTCGCTCGGGTGCGAGGGCGGCGATGCCGGGACACCATCCACATGCAGGGAGCTGCGGAGCAGCGAGTCCCCAACGCCGCAGGGAAAGGTCACAGTCGCAGTCTGCGCCTTCCAACTCAGCTGCTCCTCCTCCTCCTCCGTGCCCCTCTCGGCCTCAGGCTTCTTGTTGGAACCCTTCCCGCGGAGCTGGACCACCCTGATGCTCTTGCCGTCGGGGCGGCTTTGGCAGCCGAGGTCCTCAAAGGCCCTGTGAGCGCTCTCCAGGCTCTCGTACTCCACCAGCACGCAGCACTTGCTCAGCAGCTCAGGGAAGCGCGACGCGTATTTCCGCACGTCCGAGGGCAGCTTGCGGCCTGGTCGCAGGATACGGATGGAGGCGATGGCGCCGAAGGGGCTGAACATCCTCGTGATGGTCTCGAGAAACTTCTTCTGGAGCGGCGGCAGCACCTCCTGCTCCTGAGGCAGCAGTTCCCAGGCCAGCAGCATCCTGCTGGGGGGGATGCTCAGCAGGGACTCGGGGATGGGGACTCGCCGCCTCACTTTGGTGCCCTCCTCGTTCACCTCCAGCAGCTCCGAGAACTGCAGGGCATAGAGTGTGAGCCGCCAGTCTCGCGTCAGGAATTTCACCTGCGGGAGAGAGGCAGCCCCTGTGTCCCCATCAGTGTCCCCAGGCAGGGGCCTCTCAAACCCACCTTCGGGGCAGGCTGCAACCCCCTCAACCTGGAGCCAGCATCAGGCACTATCCGCCTTCATCATAAGCATCTTCAGGCCTGCAGGAGAAGGTCCCCAGTGCCCCCTGGATCGTGGCAACCAGCCACATCTCCCTGTGCATCACCCTGCCCGCATCTCCTTCCAGCTCTTTGGTTCAGGGGTGATCTCTGCCAAAGCAGCCCAGGGGACCAGGGGCAGAAAAAGTGACTCCAGCCCTGGGGTTGGTTTGAGGACTGTTCATCACCTCATTCCCTTCCAGCAGTGAAAGGGGCTCCAGGAAAGCTGAGGAGGGGCTGTTGAACAGGGAGCACAGGGATAGGAGGAGGGGAAACAGTTTCCAGCTCAAGAGGGGAGATTGAGATCTCAGGAAGAAATTTTTTGCTGTGAGGGTGGGGAGGCCCTGGCCCAGGTTGCCCAGAGCAGTGGTGGCTGCCCCATCCCTGGAGGGGTTCAAGGCCAGGTTGGATGGGGCTTGGAGACTCTGATCCAGTGGGAGGTGTCCCTGCCCCTGGCAGGGGAGGTGGATGCAGCACATCCAAGGCAGAGAGTGGAGCCCTCCCCTTCCCACCCCATCTGGCTGGGGCCGGGGGCTGCCCACCTTCTTAAAGGACGTCAGCAGCTTGATGCTGACAAAGCCCATCTTGTTCTTCTGGATGTGCTTCAACAGGAAAGTATCCTTGGCCAGGTTTTCATCAGAAAAGTAGAACTCCACCTGGGCCACAATCCTCTGCACCAGCTGCGGGTCAGGGATGGAGCAGTTGCCAGCCAACCGGTTAGTCCCCAAAGGGCTGCTCGTCTTGTGGAAGGTCCTGGCGGAGCAGCAGGGGCACAGGCGTGAGTCGGTGGCCTTGGGGACGTGCAGCATTGCCCGGTCTCAGCCACTACAGTGGGGACAGCAGGGACACCGGGGAGGGCCCAGGGCCACCACCTTGCACCCTGCAAGCGCCCTTCGTGCTGGGAGCACCAGTGCCAGACCACGAACCTGAACCCACCTCAGACAAGGGACAGAGTCCCACGGGGACAAACAGGTGGCAAACCCAGGGTCCAGCCCCCCCCCCCACATCCCAGCAGCCACGTACCCACGGAAGCTCTCCAAGAAACCCTCCTGGCCGAGCAGGGCAAGCGAACGGCTCCGTGCTGGGAGGAGATGCAGCGCCGAGAGGGAGCTTCTTCGCCCTGGCAGAGCTGAGCTGGAACCGGGCTGGGACCTGAGCCCTAAGGCCACCCCAGAGCTCTGGGATGACATGATCCTTCCTCTGAGACATAAAACAGAAGGAGGACAGTGCTGGGATGCTTTCTGCCCACAGCCAGGCCCAGAGCAGAGCTCTGCAGCCCCCAACCCCAGCCCAGGGACAGGGGAGCAGAGGCAGCTCCTTGCTGCGCCCTTACCTGCTTGGCAGCACTTGTTGTCCCAACACTACAACCCAGAGACCTGCAGGCAGCACATCCCAACCCTCCCCACCTCCAAACTAAGGCTGCTAAATGACAAAGGAAAGAAAGGAAAAGAAGCAAAAACCCTCGAGGGGGGAGCAGGCTACTGGTTTATAAGAGCAGCCACCCAGAAGGAGCCCCAGTGGGTGGTTAATGACCTGCCCCCACCGAGCCCCAGGTGAAACCCATCTGCAGGTGGAAGGGCTCCAGCTGAGCCCCCAGAGCTCCTCCTGCAGCGAGGGCCGAGCCTGGCAGGCAGAGGGGAGCAGAGCCAACGCTACCAGTACCCAGCGGCGCCCAGTGGGGCATCTCACTCCCTGCCTCAGTTTCTCTGTCTAGCGCAGGGACAGTGGAGGTGGAGGGAGGGCTCAGTCCAGGGCACCGTTTGGGCTCCTGGTGCTGCCAGAGGGACGGGCGAGGGTCCTTCCTCCTGCTGAAATTCCCTGCACCCCACGAGAGGCAGAAGAGGGGCTGGGTGCCCCACAGCTTCACTCCAAGGTAGGGAAGGAGATCTGGGATGAAACTCATCCTTGCTGCTTGAGCCCTGCGTCGAGCTGCAGTGGGAGGGCAGCGGGAGGTGGGGACACGGCTGTCAGGGGAGCAGGAGCCACAGGCGGACGGTTCTGCCAGGTGGGTGGAAAAGCCAGAGAATGGGGGGCTGCGAACCAGAGCTGCCGGCTGGAGGGGCTGATGCTGGGAGCCCAACCCACGCATGGGGTTTAGCTGATGTCGCTCTGTGCCCGGTGCCTGTGCCTCCCCTGCTCCAACGCCTCGCCCCACGGACGCAGAGCTGCTCCTCATGAGCCCCTGGGCTGTTCCACACTCTCCAGCTCACAGATCATCCTTCTGGGGCAAATCACAGGGGCCAGCAATGCCAAACAGCTTCTGGCCTGGTTTCCCTGGGGTTGGTGCACTTGATGTCACCTCCTCTGCCACCCTCAGGCTTTCTCGGCTGATGGGGAACCGCGTGGTGGGGAGAAGACGGATGGAAGAGAAAGTTGTGGGATGAGAGAAGTGGCCAAGAGCCACCAGGCAGGGGAGCAGGGAGCTGCTGTGGCCCCTGAAGGGTGGTGGCACTCGGTGGCAGGTGACCACGAGGACAAACTTCACCTGAACGTGCAACAGGAGGCAGATCCACTGCGTCAGGACAGCACAGGGCTTAGCAGCACCTCCCCAACTCTCCCACCTAGGCTGCCTCCTTAGTGCTCTCTGCAGCTGCCTAAAGGGAGGTTGCAGAGAGGTGGGTGCTGGTCTCTTCTCCCAAGTGACAGGCGACAGAACAAGAGGCCTCAGGCTGCATCAGAATTTAGGTTGGACATTAAGAAAAATTTCTTCACAGAAAGTGTTCTCAGCAACAGGCAGAGGCTCCCAGGGAGGTGGTGGAGTCCCCATCCCCGGAGGTGTTTAAAAGGCAGATAGATGAGGTGCTTGGGGACATGTTTTAGTAGTTGACAGGTACAGTTGGAGTTGATGATCTCTCAGGTCTTCTCCATCCTAATGATTCTATGATTCTATATTTTAATGGGGCCCTGTTGAGCCAGCTTCACATTCCACTTGCTCAGGGACAGAGGTGCTGCTCAGCTCCCCAGGGAGCCACGGGGAAATAACCCCTTCTTTCAGCCCTGAGACAGTATCCAAAGCAAGAGGCTCAGGACAGTCCAGCCACCCCTGCAAGCAAGAAGGACAGAGGGGAAGAGGTTGAGGCTAAACCTTCCCCTTCCCGAAGGGCCAGAGCAGGAATGATCTCACCACATCCCTGTCTCACTGCTTCCATCCTCCACAGCTGATCGGGAAGCGTAACCAGAAAATGCTCCCTGCAGCCCCAGGCTCAGCAGCAGGCTCATCGGTTGGGCTTGAGGATCTCAAAGGTCTTATCCAACTAAACAATTCTATGATTCTACGATCTTTCAGCCTCTTCTCCCTTCCATGAACTCTGGTTAACGGGCTTATTACCCCTACAAACCAGCTGTTTTGTGGTGAATCCATGGACCTCCCTGTGGACACCAGATCCCTGGCCAGAAGGCTCTGGAGCGAGTCCAGAGAAGAGCAACAAAGCTGGTGAAGGGGCTGGAGAAGAAGAGGAGCGGCTGAGAGAGCTGGGGGTGTTTATCCTGGAGAAGAAGAGGCTGAGGGGAGACCTCATTGCTCTCTGCAACTCCCTGAAAGGAGGTTGTGGAGAGGAGGGAGCTGGGCTCTTCTCCCAAGGGACAGGGCGAGAGGGAATGGCCTCAAGCTCCACCAGGGGAGGGTCAG
>WAAB01025210.1:0-65973 GCA_013389865.1 Piaya cayana
GGCTAAACAACCCCAGCTCTGAAGGGTTTTCCGTGTAAAGGGTCTTCCCACACAAGAAAGAGAGGAATGTGAAAACAGTGTCAAGCCAAGCCAAACAGCTAAAAGACCCTTGGCCTGTTCATCCAAGTTGGAGTATTTGGGTTCTTCTCCTACCTGATCATTTATATAGTCTTAATTGGATGCTAAATGGGATCCCTGATCTTCATTCTGGAGAGCGAATCCAGCTCCCTTCCTGTCTGCAATTCCTTTGAACCACAGTGTGCCTTTTTTTTTTTTTCATTTCTTTTTCTTTTTTTATTAAATTGAAGATAACTATAACCTCACATGGAAAACAATGTTTTCATCAGAACATAGTGCGATAGTGTTCTAGCATGAAATTGTCAGCAAACTACAGGACTAGAGCTTGTGAATACCATTAAAAACACTCTCTAAAGTAAGAGCATTGGTAATAGCTGAGAAAAGAGCATCTGGCCATTTGGCTTCAATACCTCATCATGCTCCATCAAGTGTAACATTTTACGTTACAAACTCTTCCATGTACTGAGACATTATGAAAGCACAAGGCTGGAAATTTCAGAAAGAGATCAACAGTAAAAGAATGGAGGGAAAAAAATTGCTTCCCTGGTCTTTGTTGCTTTCTTCTCAGCCACTTTCCTGCAGGTTTAATCTAAATCTTACACAGGTTCCTCCGCAATGGCAAGTGGGAACTAAACAAAGGAGGAAAAATGCAGAGGAGTGTGCTAATTGTGTTGAGGTGGAAATAGATCTCACTTGCCTAGTGATGAGACTGAACCAAAAGCCTAGAGATGAACTACAGCTTGTCAGAAACTTTCTCATACAACATATTTTCTATTGCAAAATAACAACTCATCCGGTACTCTGAATGTTCTGTAGAACTCTAAATTTTGATGCTGATTACTGAAAGCCTGGCTTGGGCTGTTGCGCAAAAAAGGTCCCCAGCTGTCAGTCCTCAACCAGGTGCCCAGTACACATGGCAGAAGGTTCCTTTCAATTGTTTGGAATAATTTTGTGTCTCTTTCAGAACTCTTAAAAAACACATTTCAGTGCTGTCGAAAACATTGTCTTTCCACTCAATAGATTAAATGCAAAAGTATTTCAGGGTACAAGTTCCCAGAGCAAGGAGATGCCCATCTGCTAATTGATCTTCTGATTGGTTCCCCAGGTGGTTCTTGTTTTTCTGGGGATGAGAGGTTTAATCTGGCCCTCCATGAAGCAGAGGGCCTTTTGGATACTAGGATTTCTTTCAGCCTGAGCTTCTGCAGTTGCAGTAAGGCCCTAGTTTGAGCTAGTGTTGTGTGTGGAGGTCCCTGACCCAGATCAGCAGCCCAGGTAAGTCCTGGGGAGGCAGACAGGGGGTTTGAGACTTGCAGCCCTAACCACTTTCCATTGATCCAGCCAGGGCTCCTGTGTGTGATTGTGTTGCTGGAAGTATTTTCCCTGAGGACCATCCTCCAGGCAAACCATCTTACTAGGGAAAAAGTACTTCAGCCCTAGAAGTGAGCTGTCAGATTTATGGGTCCTTCCATCTTGAGTGCAGTGCCTGGAGGTAGGATTGCAGGCATTGAAATGTATAACTTGTCCTCTGTTGCTGAGGTGTTACTCTGGTAGGAAAATTCAAGTCACCATTATTTATGATGTTAAACAGAGGCAAATAAATCCTTACCACTCATGAGTGGAAGCATTCTGGTCACGTGAGCATGAGGAAAATGGAGCCGATATTTGATGAGATGTGGGTTTGGAGGGGGCAAATGTTGTAGGGTTTAGGTTTGTTTGATGGTGTTTTAATTCTGACTGGAGAACTTTAGGAGGTAATATGGCCTCTTTTTACTGTATTTTTTGCAGCCTGCTAAAGAAACATCTAACTCCCTAATAATTATCCTTCTAATAGCTTTGAATAAAGCAAAGCATGTTGAGCTGACCTGTGTGACAGATACCATTGAGCTGAGGGGCAAGGAAGGAATATCACATGTACCTGTGTCATCAAGTAAAAGTTCACTCCTGTGTGCCAAAAACTTGTATCATTATGTGCCTTGTGTGTAATACAGAGATAAAAAGCAGCTTAACACTCTGCATGAAAGAAACAAACTTTGTTGAAGGCAGCAGAAGATTAGTTACCAATGAGAAATTGTTAGAGCGAATCTTGTATAAATTTAATTTTAATGGCCTGCATAGTGTGATGGGAATACTCACAACAAAGGAAGCCCTGGACACAGTGCCTACATTGTACAGCAGGTCAAGCACTTGGCTTGGGGAATGCTGGGCAATGATAATATTTGTTGCATAGTGGGAAAAACAGTAGGGGGAAGGGTAAAGCCCTCATCTCGAGGGTGGCAGAAAATGTCTTCTGAAAAGGGCGCAGGTGGGCTCTTGTGACTTGCTCTGCAGTTAACATTTCAGAAAGTTGCTGTTGGCTGGTTACGTTGCAGGAAGGTGGCAGAGAGAGAGTTTCCTCACCCAAGAGCTCACAGCAGGATGAGACCCAGCACAGAGGGACCAGAGAAAGGCACAGAGCGGGGAAATGGATTGTTGTTCAGCTGGGCACAGTCAGAAGACACACAGGTGTGAACACCTGTGGGCACAACCGCAGTCCTTGGCACAGACTCAATGAGCAGTTCATCCTTTTCCACCTAGTCTTCTTCCTGAAAATGAACACTAAGATATATTCCCAAGTATTCCCAAGCCTGCCTCAGTTTTGTTATCTGTTCCTTTTTGCTACTAGGAGTAGCAAACATTTGCTTGTAATTGGGTTGTAGATGGACTCCAAACAAACAAATGAAAAGAAAATACCATGCGTCCTGCACAGGTATATAATTTCCTTCAATTCAATGTCTTTTAAAAGCTTTGGGGGAACGTTTTATCACAGTATTTTGGGACAAGATACATACAGTCATGTACCTTTAGATCATATTGTCTGCTAGGAATTGGGAACTTGATGGCAACCATTTGCCGCATTTTTCTTTCTGTACTTCTTTTCATCCTTATTGTAGTTTCAATTCCTGCTTTGCTCCTGTACAAATATACTAAGTCATCTCAATGAGGAAGGAAGAAAATCTAAAAAAAAAAAAATCCAGTAAAATATTTAAAGTCTCCCTGAAAGGATTCCAGGGTTCTTTCTCCCAGATTTTGCTTCCTGTATAGTAAAAATAGAGAAACATGTTGGCTGAAATGCTTTATTAGCACATTTATTGTAACTTGCATAGCTCCATATGTAGTTTCACTGCTTGCATGCTGCAGCTAGTCCAGATCCATACAGATCCCTACAGATCCATATCTTTGCATCCTTATACGTCATTGTTATTCTTCCATGAGCATCAGATTAGCCTGTTTGGCAATGTTAGACATACAGATATATATATAAAACATGCACATATACATTGGTCAAAATGCCAATTGCTTTCTATTGGTAACTTTCTTCCAATATAATGGAAAGTTGTTAGCTGTTTAAAAGAAAGGAAAACCAAACACAAAGCGGCATCTGTCATTTCTATTTGTATTCTGGGCTTAGAAAAGGCAGATCTTACTGAAAAAAAATCATATTTAATATGACACACAGAATTTAGAACGTGAGAAGTGCAGCCAAGGAGAACCCGGAAAAGCATCTAAATACGTCTGCAAAATCTGTGTTAGGTGCAACTACATTTAACATATTCAAGTGTTTTGACTGTAATAAAATCATCTATTTGCATGTTTCAGTAAAACTGTAGCAGCTTATTTCTGTCTAAAATGCCATTTACATTTTCTCCGCATCTCTAATAGCATTTCATTTGCACAAATATCTTCCTGTCAGCAGAAAAACAAACAATTGAACAAGTTCAAACACGTCACACCAAGAATTCCTAGCATGCTCTGGGGGAGCAGGTGAATGAGTATCCATCCATTTAACCAAGGGGATACTGTGGCCAGATGCTCTAAAGTTGTCCTCACAGCACATTAGTGTCATTTGATGGCAGAGCCTAGGTTGAAACGATTTTAAATGTACTTTATTGACTTTCCCTACTAATTGTTCTGAATTCAAAGCCTGAAATGACTACTGGAGGTTGTAGGACATGTACGCCTTAGAGTTTTTTCTTTAGGGCTTGACTTGAGTGAGGAGAGGACAAAGCTGATGGTTTTTGGGAGGAGTAAGCAAATTCTGAAGCCTGTTCCTGAGCAGGACTGCAACAGCAGTTAAAGCAATTCTCCTTAGATCCATTTTTTTCTGTTCTCATTTCCGGCTGACCTTGCCATGCTGCGCTGGCAGGTGCCTAGTGGGTTGTAGAGTTTCTGATATATCTTCTGCTCTGCCCTTTGTTGCTGTATCAACAGCCACTGTGTCTGTTCCCTGCCTAGGAGGGAAGGTGGTTTTAGTTTGTTTCTTCGTTTGCTTCTCCATGAGTGGCCTGAGTGGGGCTAGCCTGGCAGCTGTCTGCTGAGGGCAACCTGGGATGTTCTGCCTATGCTACAGCAGACAGACATATGTCATATTTCTCCTTCACTTCTTTCTTTCACCCTTTTTACCCCTCAGCAACAAACTCATTGGGTCCTGAACAGTTGTGCCCCAGGAACACACAAGTACAAGTCACACTGTTGACTGGTGGGTCTGTGACCACTGTGTCGTTAAGGTGCTGTTTCCCTCGTTCCCCTCACCCTCTGTCTGTGGATCAGCCCTCTTGTGCTCACAGTCTCAGCGTTTGTTGCCCTGATGTTGTGCGTTTAGCCCAGAGGCATCGATCTGCCAGACCCAGTGAGCCTCAGACTGCTGCTGACAAGTTCGGCTCCAGTTAGCTGCAGTTCAAGGTCAAATGGGATTTTTAAAATATGAATAAATGTCAGGGTTTGCTGGCACATTGATCTCAGTCTTTTTGATTACTGCCAGATAGCATGAATAAATTAGCCTTGACAGGTGCGATAAATTGTATAGACTACTGATCTCAAACAGTAAATGTTAAAGAAGGACGTGGGAGGCGTAGAGGGGAAAATACCCTCTGCAGATGCTTGTATTAAATGAGGTGAGTTTTGATACAGTGCTCGGGGGGTAATCTTCGGGCAGAAAGAGGGCTTTTGTTCATTTGAGATTCTGTGCCAAGCTGGGGCATGTCTCCTACTGCAGTATTGATTTGCTTTGTCAGAAGGAGTTTGGGTTACCTTGTGTTATGAAACCAGGGAGCTTCAGCAGCCTTTTCCACCAGCTGCCCTACCAGCCCAGGGTGGCTTTGAAATTACTTGGTCTCAGGTTTTCTGGGTCCCAAGAGTGGACACAAACAGGTCTTTAAGTAAAATAAAACAGAAGTAGAGAACATTGGGAGTAGCTCTTCATATGCTGTAATAATATATGGAGCAGTGTCAAGCCTTGATTCATTTGCATGTCAGATTTTTGCTTGGCAGGGGCTTTTTATGTGGAAACCAACACAGCTATTTAGAGAAACTCACATGATTTATATTGTATGCTTTCTTCTCTATCATTTCCTGTACAACATAACAGACTTTTAATTTCCCTCCCATGCATAAATACTGGCAATACCAGTCACTGCTTAGTTACTATTTTATAGAAGGATTTTTTTTAAATAAGGAGTTGTTATCTTTTGTTGATTGCTAAATGAGAATGCAAAAAAAAAATTGTGAGAATAGGGTGGGTTTCTTATACTACTTCATGTGTCTCTGTCTAAGAACTTGCAGTTTTCTTGAATCTAGGATCAAATAATACGATGCTTTCCAATACAAGACATATGAGAAAGCCAGACATTTTGTCACAAATATGAAGACTTGTTCTTTTCTGTGTATTGTTATCCCCTTAATTAAGCTGCAGCAGAATACACACATTCTGTCTCCCCATCTTGATATCTAGATAACTCGTCTGCGTGTTTGGGTATACAAGTCTGTGTGTACATATTTATATGTATGTAGAGGTCATAGAGTAGTGCTTATTTTGGGTCATCCCTCCTCAGGGCTTCTGTAAGGTAGTTACATTTAAGCCAAAATGCTGAATTTCATAGTACAGTTCATAAAAAAATGTACAGTTTCAAATACAGGGGAATTTTTTTTTGGCCAAAAGCAGGAATGTGTGGAAGTGCTATCATTTGTAGCAAAAGGACTAAAGGATTGTGTTGGCTTGAATCAATTTTGTAAAATGGAACAGTCGTCAAATTAAGTGGATTTACATTGTGAACATTCTGCATAGCTTGGATTCTTTTCAGTGTAAGTATACAATCTATAAATTGTCCTATTAATATACATAATCAATAGCATATGCATAATTTAAAAGGGACTATTATAAATCTCTTGTTTATATGCCAAACTGTTTGGGTGCTTTAGATGAACTGATATGTGCTTAATATATGTTTCGTGGTAGAATGGAAGCATTACCAAGAGAAGCGTTATTACTTAAATAATACCCCCAGGGACCTGGGGGTGTTGGTCGACAGCCGGCTGAACATGAGCCAGCAGTGTGCCCAGGTGGCCAAGAAGGCCAATGGCATCCTGGCTTGTGTCAGAAACTCATTGCATGAGTGAGCTAGCACCCATCCTATGTGCCTAGGTATTGCCTGCTACCCACCTTCCTCCTCGGGGCGGGCAGTGGCATCCAGCATCGCCATCTGAGGGGACACATAATAAAGGTTGTGGGGGGATTATTATTATTACTACAGGTCCAGGGAGGTTATTCTCCCTCTGTACTCAGCACTGGTGAGACAGCTCCTTAAACACTGTGTGCAGTTCTGGGCCCCTCACCACAAGAAGGATGTTGACGCTCCGGAGAGTGTCCAGAGAAGAGCAACGAAACTAGTGAAGGGGCTCGAGAACAGGCCTTATGAGGAGCGGCTGAGAGAGCTGGGGCTGTTTAGCCTGGAGAAGAGGAGGCTGAGGGGAGACCTCATTGCTCTCTACAAATACCTGAAGGGAGGTTGTAGAGAGGAGGGAGCTGGCCTCTTCTCCCAGGTGTCAGGGGACAGGACAAGGGGGAATGGCCTCAAGCTCCGCCAGGGGAGGTTTAGGTTAGAGATTAGGAGGAAGTTTTTTACGGAAAGGGTCATTAGGCACTGGAATATGCTGCCCAGGGAGGTGGTTGATTCGCCTTCCCTGGAGGTGTTTAAGTTACGGGTGGACGAGGTCCTGAGGGACATGGTTTAGTGTTTTGTGGGAGTGGTTGGACTCGATGATCCAGTGGGTCTCTTCCAACCCGGTGATTCTGTGATTCTGTGATAAATAGAAATGGGGTTTTATTTATGTTGAAATAGGGTAATGTAGACAAAGGTTGAGAGGGAGAAGGCTAGGAAAGAGAAGGAGCCTTTCCTATTAGAAGATCTTCACCAGATGGATGGTATCCATTACACAATGTGCCTGTGGTCAGGGTGTGAAGAACAGCAATCAGAAAAAGAAGGTAAAAATGGATGTGTCAACAGAAAGAAGGGTCAGGTACAGTGCTAAGCGCTAAGAAGCAAATTGCCTAATAAGAAGGATTTTGAGAATGGTATAGCAGCTCTTGAAAGATTAGCCAATGCAGGCAGGTGGCTCCAAGCATTAAAATGTGTGCTTTTCTGATTACTGGTATTGCAGGGGGAAAAGAAAGGTGTTTACAAAGCAGTCGGGAAGAGGATGAAGATTCTGTTTTGAGGGCCAGAGAAGTATTGTGCTAAATTTAGGAATCAGGCAAAGAAGCTGTTGAAGTAAACAGATAAGAGAAAAATGTTAGTATTTCTAGAACTGGGACTGATGCTTGAACACAAGCCAGATAAAACAAACAGGGATTTGCTCCTAAGGGTCAAAGCACCTTCTGCCAGAGAATCTGCCCAGGTTATAAAGGATATTTTCTGCATGCCTAATAAAGCACTTCTCAGTATTTTCACTCCCAGTGCCTGCTGTTTTCAGATCTTATAAACATCAATTCTTAAATGCTAAACCTTTAAAGCTTCAGAGTAACCCAAAAGGTGAACCCCCAGGCTACTTTATTTTGAGCCATACAATATATACTGTTGTGAGAATGGATTCACACGATAAATTACAGCTGTGCAATTCACATATATTGCACTGCTCTTCTCCCTCCTCAGTAATCCTCCTGTCCAACCAAAATGCCACTTTCTCAGTAAATTTAAATTTTACTTACATTTAATTTTAGCCTTTTTAAACTATTTGCCTTCTGAAACATTTTTCCAATTTTTGTTCTGTGGCATCTGGGAGGAGGCTGGGACTTTTTGCAAACTTTGTTCAAATCAGAAACCAGTAACTCACCCTTTTAGCACTGTGACAAATTCTTTAAGGCATCCACAAAAATAAGATATTCTTATTCTCATTGCTGATGCTTTTTTTCACTCCTTAATAGTAAATATTAAGAGATCAGTATTTATTACTTCAGAAATTGCACACCAGTCTGAAAAGTCTAGAAAAGCATTACCTCCATCAAATAAAGAACTAGACTAGGAAAGGCAACTGTATTTTTCTCTTTACTTGCATATTATCTACCTCGTACAGAAACTTGATCACTGAAATACTCTTCCCATACAACAGACACATTAGCAATTCATGCATATCTGTAAGGTACGTGATGATCCTCTACAGATTTTTATTAAAATATCACCTTCAGTAACTAATTCCTCTAAAGACCTGGATTTAATTGTATTAGCTATTAAATATATTTTATGCAGTCAGGTGTCAGCTCTCTAATAGACACATGCAAAATTTCCGGCAGCTGTTCATTCTTTAAGATCTCTGGACCTACCAATTAGAAATTGGTTACCATACAGTATGTCTTGAAATCTTATTTAAAATTAGATATCAATTTCCCGAGGCAAAATGCCCTTAACTAGGGACAACACTCCCAGAAAACATGTGGGAATGGAAATTCCGAGAGCAAATCAGGTCATTTTATATTCAGCTACTTGCTGAAGGTAAGTTTTAGCATGAATCCCCATTTGTTTGCAAAGATGTGCAGTCATTTTAACATCAGCTGTGTGAAGAGCTGGATATAGTGCCCACTTCCAAAATCATCCCGTTGTTCAAAATCTGTAGCCTGTCCCATCTTTCTGTCAGACTGAAATCTTACCTGGTCCCTGGAGTTGGGGTATTTTAGGGTTCGGTGTGTCCAGCAACTTGTCAATAATGCATTTGTTTTCTCAGTCAGCTCTAGTGAACTATTATGTATTGAATCAAAAGCTCAATATTATTTGAACCGCCTCAGTCATCTTAGAAAATTTGTCAGCTGATTATTCAGTTCACTGCGTACACTGCTTTCCCTTTTCTTGCCTCCCTTGATGTCTGTGATGTGACTTATGAGAAAAGCATATTCAGGCTTAACCTATAAAAAGGGAGAAGAAAATGGCTGATAGAGAATCTGCCAAAAAATCCCTAGATGAGAAACCACAGGAGGAGTGAAAGAGAGAAGTCAAACAAGCGTTTGGAGGTAGTGATTGACACAGGCAGCTGTGGACTGAGAGCAGTGATACGTGGGCATTCTGCAAAGAGCCAGAAGGCAACTTAATGATGCCCAGGGCACTGTAATTAATAATTTTTTGGGGGAGGAGGTGGAGAATGAGAGATGTCAACCCAAAATTTGACAGGCACCTGAAAGAACGGGTCTTGGTAGAGTGAGCTTTGAAACCACCTGTGGTTGTACCAGCTGCTTCAAATGAACCTGACCTCTCCCTGGAGGGAAGGAGGTGTGGAAAACACATCATGGAGCCAAACCCTGAGTGTTTGCGCTCAAAATATTTGGCTAGACTTAAACTAAAGCAGTCCATTAACTTCCCTCCTTTGCCATGTGAGTGACATAGACATTCTGTCTGCTCCTCCCCAGCTTCTTCTTAGGACATTTTTACCTCTGATCAATGCATTTTGCTTCTAAGGCCATGCTGATGTATTCTTCTCTGGGGTGCAGCAGCAGTAGGAAGTGAGTTTTAGAAAGCAGAGTTTGGACACAGGTTTGTGGCATCCCGTGCTCAGCGACTCTTCACATTGTATGCACTTTCCTTTACACTAGTTACTCAGGGCTGTCCTTCACAGGAAGCACTGCAAAAGTAATTGCTAAGGGAAATGTGGTTCATTTTTCTTTTTCCTCGTTAGTCCATGTTCAGCATCTCGTCAAGAGGTTATAGTGATGTACCAATGTGGTTGAAGTTATATTCTCTCCCTTTCCATTGCCTCTGCTTGTTTTAATTAAGCCTAGCCTGTTGTCCATCTTACTGAAGCAACATTTCCTGTCATGTCAAATGTCAAAGGCAGTTTCTACATGAATAAGTAGCAAATTCTAGAATACATTAAGACATTTCTTAGACCTTTGGACAAAACTGCTTCATTCCGTATACCTTGTGGGGCATTAATCCTTTGGTTGATATTTTTTTTTTTAGTTTAGAAAGCAGACAGGAAAGGGTAGTGCAATAGTTTAAAATTTAGCAATGAGATCTACTGAGAAATTGAGGCAAATGTGACATACAAGACAAAGGAGGAGTGATGATACTGTGACCTGAGTGAATTTCATCTCAAAAGATGGTATAAAGGTCCTGTAATCTTTTCCTTAGCCTTTTGGTAAATCAAGATAGGGAAAAAACCTCTCCTTCAGCGGCATTAGCTGAATGTCTGCACCCTCTCTGACATGAAGAAAGTGTTGTGGCTTAGCAAAACAGAAAACTCTTAAATAACAAACTGTTACAGATTGCATGATAAATCTTTCAACCTGCTGCATATAACCTCTTTAAATTGTGATATACAGCAAAATGGAGCACCCAGCCCAATCTGAGAGATGTTTATGCCTTCCTGGTGTGTGAGGTGAGCTGGATTTCTGCTCTAAGTGCAGAGGCACAGCAGCTACTGATTTTAATTTACCACAAATCTGAATGGCATTTTATTTTCAACACAACCCTGGTAAATCCAGTGCTGATTTGCACTACTTACCACATTAATAAAGATCAGGCATACTAATCCTCTCCATTTCATGCCTTAATTTCTTCACTGTTTCTGCTTCTGTCACTGGAAAGGCTTCATGCCATATTTCCCCAATAACCCAAACCCATTAGGTCTTCAGTAACAACCGTTTATATATATATATACACACACATATATATACACACACACTATTTTTTTTATTTGACTGTTAACCACACCCTTATTTATCTCTACATTCCATCACAACAGTCTTCGGGATAAAGAATAGATCCACTGTCTAATATTTGCAGCTATCCTTTTGTTTCATGTGTGTTTAATTGCTGGCTCTTTTGAGTGTCCATCTGGACCTTGGTCTCCAGAGATCTTAAACCTTGGATTTCAGGGGGAATTTAACTCTCTGCCGGCTTGGCTGCCCAGCAACAGATGCCCTCTGTCACCAGTGGTTCTTAATGATTGACAGTCAGTAAGGCGCTCAAGTGACAACTTAATACTCTTCTACATATCCTTTAGCTGGATTCAAATGACATCCATGTATTGGCTTTTGATGCCGAAGACACTGTCTACATCTCAGACTAGGGCAAGATGGAGCGTTGAATGTCATTAACTGCGGCAACGTGGTACCTAGATTTCTAGTCCAAATCTTAGACTTACATGTAGTCTACATTATGCTATATGTGGGCATCAGGAATCAAGGAGCCTGATAGATTGTTGGGGCTCATTTTCAGAGTACTGTCTAGCAATGTAGCTGGGCAATTTCCATTAATATTAATAGGAATTTAGCAGATAAATCTCTTTGAATAACTTTGAGAAAATTTACCCTTAATGTGCCTTACATTTCAATATGCTGAGCCATGTTTTGAAATTCCATTTTAGAAGAGTAATATGATACGTATAATAACAAGGGTTATGCGAAAACCAGTAGGATGCATATTTCTACATGACACTGGAGGCTTACAGTACTTTTAAATCAGAGCATCCTAGAATACTATTAATGAAATCCCCTTTCACCTTAAGGGGTAATTTTTTCTAAGTGATCCACAGGGGATTTGGCTGTTAAATTTCCATTAACGGTAATGGGATTCACAGTATTACAGAGCAAGTTCCCCACTAGCCGTGCTGAAATTCTACCCCCTGCAGCAATTAATCATGCCTATTGGCCTCGTTAATGGAAATATGAAGCAAATTATCTGGCTAATCATGGTATGTGATCAATTGGCTCTCCTGCAATAATTGATTGCTGGCTAGTTAAAGCCAACTAACAGTTTTAAGATTGTATAGCTGAGTGACAAGAGACAGGGTATCCCTGTGATGGTTGTAAATGCCAAGGCATCCTCAGGTCATAGTAGGTACCAACGTTTGCAGGTAGGAGGTACTTCTTGTATCCTTCTGCCTTCCATCTCCTGGTGTAACATTTTTCCCTCTGACTCGCATCCCTCACATCAGGTCCTGCAGGTGCTTCCCACAAGGAGCGTTCCTCCCCCATTGACTTTACCAGGGCTGGTGTCCTTCTGGAGGTCTGTATTTTCTCATTAGGCCCAAGCTAGGGAACTTCACATTTGCTTTTACTCCTCTTGGAATCTCCATTTCAAGCTGCATTATGAAACTGGATAAGCTAGTCCAAATGGTGTGGTTGTGCTAGAATGGGTTCAGCTTGGCTCTGTCCTTTATTATCCTGCTACCTGATAGGATAGACTTACTTACCCCATTTTGCTTGACCTGTGTAGCGAGGAGCATTCTCTGAGGTTGTGGCCTGGTTGGATGTAGCCTGCCAAGGTCATCCTTCCAATTGTTGGAAAGAGAAGAACCGCTTTAGCCTATCAGCTAGAGTTTACTCCTTACTGTTGCTCTACTTAAAGAGAGGAAGCTGCAAAGTTTACCNCCTGGTGTGTGAGGTGAGCTGGATTTCTGCTCTAAGTGCAGAGGCACAGCAGCTACTGATTTTAATTTACCACAAATCTGAATGGCATTTTATTTTCAACACAACCCTGGTAAATCCAGTGCTGATTTGCACTACTTACCACATTAATAAAGATCAGGCATACTAATCCTCTCCATTTCATGCCTTAATTTCTTCACTGTTTCTGCTTCTGTCACTGGAAAGGCTTCATGCCATATTTCCCCAATAACCCAAACCCATTAGGTCTTCAGTAACAACCGTTTATATATATATATACACACACATATATATACACACACACTATTTTTTTTGGCTGACTGTTAACCACACCCTTATTTATCTCTACATTCCATCACAACAGTCTTCGGGATAAAGAATAGATCCACTGTCTAATATTTGCAGCTATCCTTTTGTTTCATGTGTGTTTAATTGCTGGCTCTTTTGAGTGTCCATCTGGACCTTGGTCTCCAGAGATCTTAAACCTTGGATTTCAGGGGGAATTTAACTCTCTGCCGGCTTGGCTGCCCAGCAACAGATGCCCTCTGTCACCAGTGGTTCTTAATGATTGACAGTCAGTAAGGCGCTCAAGTGACAACTTAATACTCTTCTACATATCCTTTAGCTGGATTCAAATGACATCCATGTATTGGCTTTTGATGCCGAAGACACTGTCTACATCTCAGACTAGGGCAAGATGGAGCGTTGAATGTCATTAACTGTGGCAATGTGGGATCTAGATTTCCAGTCCAAATCTTAGACTTACATGTAGTCTACATTATGCTATATGTGGGCATCAGGAATCAAGGAGCCTGATAGATTGTTGGGGCTCATTTTCAGAGTACTGTCTAGCAATGTAGCTGGGCAATTTCCATTAATATTAATAGGAATTTAGCAGATAAATCTCTTTGAATAACTTTGAGAAAATTTACCCTTAATGTGCCTTACATTTCAATATGCTGAGCCATGTTTTGAAATTCCATTTTAGAAGAGTAATATGATACGTATAATAACAAGGGTTATGCGAAAACCAGTAGGATGCATATTTCTACATGACACTGGAGGCTTACAGTACTTTTAAATCAGAGCATCCTAGAATACTATTAATGAAATCCCCTTTCACCTTAAGGGGTAATTTTTTCTAAGTGATCCACAGGGGATTTGGCTGTTAAATTTCCATTAACGGTAATGGGATTCACAGTATTACAGAGCAAGTTCCCCACTAGCCGTGCTGAAATTCTACCCCCTGCAGCAATTAATCATGCCTATTGGCCTCGCTAATGGAAATATGAAGCAAATTATCTGGCTAATCATGGTATGTGATCAATTGGCTCTCCTGCAATAATTGATTGCTGGCTAGTTAAAGCCAACTAACAGTTTTAAGATTGTATAGCTGAGTGACAAGAGACAGGGTATCCCTGTGATGGTTGTAAGTGCCAAGGCATCTCAGGTCATAGTAGGTACCAACGTTTGCAGGTAGGAGGTACTTCTTGTATCCTTCTGCCTTCCATCTCCTGGTGTAACATTTTTCCCTCTGACTCGCATCCCTCACATCAGGTCCTGCAGGTGCTTCCCACAAGGAGCGTTCCTCCCCCATTGACTTTACCAGGGCTGGTGTCCTTCTGGAGGTCTGTATTTTCTCATTAGGCCCAAGCTAGGGAACTTCACATTTGCTTTTACTCCTCTTGGAATCTCCATTTCAAGCTGCATTATGAAACTGGATAAGCTAGTCCAAATGGTGTGGTTGTGCTAGAATGGGTTCAGCTTGGCTCTGTCCTTTATTATCCTGCTACCTGATAGGATAGACTTACTTACCCAATTTTGCTTGACCTGTGTAGCGAGGAGCATTCTCTGAGGTTGTGGCCTGGTTGGATGTAGCCTGCTAAGGTCATCCATCCAATTGTTGGAAAGAGAAGAACCGCTTTAGCCTATCAGCTAGAGTTTACTCCTTACTGTTGCTCTACTTAAAGAGAGGAAGCTGCAAAGTTTACCATTTTTTTTAATGTTTGGTTAAATCTAAGCTGTTTAACAGATTGGTTCAGAGTCTTACTTCCCCCCCCCCATGTGTTCCAGGTAGGCTTAACATATTGCCAAAACGCAGCTTTAGTTAGACTGCAAACTCAACTCTTGAGGATATTCTTTGATGTACGCTATTATATTATGGTTAAGCTAACTGGCAGAGGCAAATCCAGGAGCACCATGCAAAATCAATAGCATTTCTTGAGGCAGAACTCTAATTTATAGTAACACTGCATGACTGTGTCGTTTTCCTAATGAATTCTCCAGTGTGCAGAGGTGCACTAAACAACAAAGATAAATACTGGTGTGCAGAGGAGCATAATACAGATTTATAGCCTTTATAGAATACAGACTACAGATGTTTTGCATATAACCAGGATTGGTTTACGAGCTTTTGCGAGCAGGGGTATCTGTATTCTAACTGAAGACTATTTTTCAGGGGAACTGGAGAAGAATAAAGCAACAGGAAACTTTTAAAAATACATTTTGGTACCATCCAAATGGCAGTGTCTTCTGTCTGCCCAGCTACGTGTGCTTCACCTCATATTGAGAGCTGTGTGGTGTGTGTTGGGCGTTGAAAAGGGTGAATCCTCAAATTCACCTGAGCAACTTTGAAGTAGAGATGTCATTAAAATTAGGACACTTAATAGGAGCGCCTGGGCAATTTTTTAAATCCCTCCTAGAATGTGTATTAAGCTAGCCAGGCACCAACATATTGAATAGATTTTCATTGCCTTACTCTGTCATTTGGCATGGAAACATTTAGTGCCTTGTTATTAATTTTTATATATTCAGAAGCTTATTTCTGCAGAAATCTTTTTTTTTCCCCCTTTCTTACTGGGGAAAATAAAATAAACTGCTTCTATTATGCTATGTTTCCATGGGGAACCTTACTAATGTACATAATATACAACAGCTGATGGCAAGTGATGATAAGTTGCTTATACCACTGGGAGCTCTGGAATGTGTGGTTTACAAAGCCGGGTAAGTAATGAAAGTCCATAAACAAGACACTCCACGGAGCAGCAGAGTGACAGAATTTTGGCTCTAAGCTTGAGGTTGTTTGGCTGGTATTGGAAATCCATATTACATCCTTCCCTCCCAGCATCTGCTACTTTGAGAAGGTTCAGTTCATTACAATAACAAATTTCAGCTAAGCATGGTTGCAGTCCATGGCCTGTTCAATGGGTGGCCTGACTGGAGTGTCTTGTAACTTGGTTTCACACTGGTGGGTACTACAAGGCAAAGCCTCTGTGGTCGTTTTTCGCGCCCTGACTCTAGGCAGGGTATATATACTGATTTGTAGTTAATGCAGGTGATCTCTGTAGCCTTTCTGATCAATCCAACCTAATTAAAGGAGTAATTCTCTGGTTTTAGGGCCAATTTACCTTTCCAAGATGGTATGAATGCCTGCAGCTCAACTAGTAATGAGCTAACATCTTAAAGCCAATTAAGTGAAAATGAATCAGTAGAGCCCATTAGACTTGATAAAGTTCAATAAGAGATGGAGCAGGTGAATGTTTGCTTGTTAGAAACTCTAGTGTTTTATGGAAAGTTAGAAAACTCATAGCAGCTTCACACACAAGAATGTCAGGCTCCGTGCTCCTGGAAGCAGTCCATCTCCTTTAGTCTCAGCCAGCATACTGATGGTTTCCTAAACCAGAACTGGGCTTCTTAGAGGTCAGGAATTCAGAACAGCCTATATCTACTGTTTTTCTGGATGCTATTTCAGTGAATGTTCTTGCATATCAGCCCTCATCTATGAAAGGATTCTATTAATAAAACCAGCTGTGGAACAGGAAGACAGAATGGTGTTATTAGTAACCCCAAAACCCTTTCAAAGCACTCTTCACCATCCAAATAATTTACTAAATGCATTCTGAGAAGAACTATTAATTAACTGGTCAGAATGAGCCACATTAACAGTTGTTTGTTGCACTATGTCTTCTGGGCTTGGACCAGAAGAGAACTTATTTGAAGAAACAGCGGGACAAATTTTAGCTGTCCCTTCATGGACATCTTGGCTTGTGCAGATGATTGAGGTTTGTTTGTTCAAAGGTAGTGTGACTTAGACAGACAGGTACGGTTGGGGCTGATGATCTCTGAAGTATTTTCCCACCTAATGTTTCTATGATGTGCTCATATCAGAGGAAGCGCATTGATGTAGGCAAAGTGTGATGTAAGACAAGTCCCTATAATGAAGATTTATGTAAAATACATCTATAAGTAACAGCAGCAATCAGTATTCACTTTATGCATTGCTTGACTCTTTATCACCAGGGGTTTGATCCCACTAGTAGGATAGACAGGGAAGTTTTTTACTGGATGAACTTAGCTGTCCTTGCAAGGCAAGCCAACCTGAGGCTGTGTCAGTCTGTGGGATGAGTACAGTTAAAGGCTGAAGTAAGAGATTCTGCTCAGAATGAGTAGAAACGAATTGCAACATTGGTAATCAATCACCAAAAATTCATGAGCTAATGCCCATGCAGTGCAGCTGACATCTGAAGCCTAAAACCTGAGGAAGCTGAGGTAGGATTCTTTTCCTACCTGTTGACGTGCACCAGTGCATTCTTTCAGCTCCCTTTCCTCTCTAGCAGAAGCAAATTGCATCTCATTTCATTTTAGTTTGTTTCAGCTGATGGCAGCAGGGCTGCAGAGACATATCAGAGGAACATCATTCAGCAAAAATCATTGTCTGTTTATTTTGTTCTACTATGTGTGTAAAACCTTGATTAATCACTTTGCTTTTCAGTTGCCTGTTTGAAATGAGGGAATAAAGAGGGAAAACTATCTTATGTTTCCCTGAATACTAAAAAACTGACCACACAGTGGCAGCCTTTGTTACTGTAACTCTGCCAGTTTAGAGAGGGTTAGTAAGTCTGTGGATGAGCTTGAAAAGGCTTTTGAAAACATCAGTGTCTGTATATACTATAAACTTTTTATCTTAGATGCTTTTTCTCAGAAGGTGTGATGTGATCTGCACTGTCCTTTTTTTTTTATATACAATGGGTTAAAATGTAATTGAATAATGTGGATGTGTGAACAGAGCTGGTGATCATGAATGTCTTATTCTTCCTTGTAATGTGCGAATGGTAGGAGACAGCTATACAGGCGATGAGCTTCTTAAGTAGATCTATGACATTAGGTTCAATGATGAGATCTAAATCAGCAACCTGATGGCGTCTTAGTTTACAGGTTGATTAAACACATCTGTAAGCAGGTGTTGTGGACAATTTCTGCCTAGCTGCTCTGGTCAGGCACATGAGCCACTTCCAGGACACCTAGGCAGCAATGACCCATGTTACAGCCAAGTCTGCAGAATTTAGGGTGGGGGGGAGGTATTTTATTCTTTTTTAACAAATCCTGTATGGGCTGCAGTAGGTTGGCAAAGAAGAGTTTTATATATGCTTGTTCTAAGTACCCTTAGTGATGTTGTTTCCCTTCATGTCTTTTGTCTTAGTATGTTTACCAACTCCAGTTTTAGATTACTTTTCCAACTGACATAAATGCATTTCACTCATCAGTGTTTCACTTCAGTGTTTCAAAAAGGTAGCAGTAAACTGTTTACTCACGTCAACACTAAAGACTAAATCACTCTTCTCAGTTACATCTGCGACAAATTTCAAAGTGTTTTCAGAATTTGACACATCCTTTCAGTGAAGATGCTATAGAAACTGTCTCGCTGATTTGATTCAGGAGGAATGAATCAATTCAAAGTGTGAAGTTAGTGTGTGTGTGCAAAGTGGCCTTAGATTGCTAAACCAAGAACTTCAACGTAAAGCCATTTACTCCTGAGTTAGTCTTTTCATAGTAACCCATACAGTTTATTTAATTACACACATTCCCCTTGATATCTTTCAATTAACAAATCTTATTTATCGTCATGTTGACAAGTCCTAAAAATATCTGGATTAAAAGGAAAAGTGTTAGATTGTCCCCTGCATCACTAAAACACCTAAGTGAATTTCCTCTTGTGCTAGGGCCACGTACTGGGCTGATGGGAGTGAACTGGGCTCAGTGACTTTTGTCCATGGTTTTGGTCAAATACCAGAAATCACAAAGACATCCGAGGGCTCTAGAATATTCATCTGGTAGTAAAGAACAAGGCAGCTTTTGCCAGAATTATGAACTTGCGAAACAAAGACTAAAATTTAAAAAAAAATTATTCTTGGCTCTTCCTCCCCCATGTCCTAGGCTATTTCTTCTCATTTTGCTTTTTGGCAGCCTCAGATTTCCTTAAATTTCCAAGCAGCTGTGAGAGTAAGAAATCTGTTAGCCTAACCTCTGGAGACAAGCTTCCATCTAGCTTGAGAATCAAGATGAAGTTCTATACCATAAATTTTATTCTTGCCATTAGAGCTGAGAATCCACAGCTGAAGATGGACCAAGAAAGAATAACGTTCAGACCTTTGAAAAATGATATTTGATTTACAGTGTTGACAGAAACCTAAGTATTGAGTTATCAACACATTCATCACTAGACTTACTGCAGTTTCTCAAACTAACTCTCCTTTTTTTATTTTGAATGGTGTTAATGTTTGATTTTTTTAAGCAATGTAACGTTTTTTTCGTGCAGCTCAACTACCACTTTGTGCAAATTATTACCTATCACATCCACTAGGCTTTTATTTATCTGCACTGTGCAAATCTGCTGATATTGCACTTTTTTAACATTCCTGAGCCCTAAAAGCCAGTTACGGCCAGTGATAGAGGGGTTATGTCATTCTCAGCTGAGAGATGAGTATGGTTTCCTTCAAATTGATAATGAAATGTCAGTCCATACCAGCTTGAGGTATAAAGCAAGAATCTGTACTGGATCCAGATTCATGTGCCACTTAAATTTTGTTTATTTTTCAAATGTGTTAAGAAGCCTTGTGTCAAATGTTTCTGCCTTAGCAAGTTGAAAGCTGTTGATGTTTTTCCAGACGTAGTCCTTTTAGAATTGTAATCCTAAAGAAAGCTGAAAGGTGCCAGACTTGCTGTTTCTATATTCATGTACTAGTGAATCGGAACAGCTTGAATTTAGTGATGGGTTTTTGGACAGCTTGGAAATGCCTCATGCCATTGGAACTCATGCTTTGTGCATGTGCTTCGCTCCTTCACCTGCTCAGAGGACAAACCTATCTAGTTCATACCCAGTGCCCACTGAGATGAGAAGCAGAGCCTTGTAATATTATTTTTCCCCCCTTCTGCCTATTCTTCCTCATTCTTTTACCTTGAGATTACCCTAATGGCATCTTCTGTGTTGTTGATGTGTGGGTTTTATTTTCAAATTCAGCCTCCTGTTCAGAGTGACCTTTTTAAAGGCCAGATTCTCACTGGGGTTTGTGAAGGACTGCACGGTCCAGTGCAGGACTTGGCCTGGGCTGCTTGTCTCCTCGCCATTAGAACTGGGTCAGTTCCCAGTCAATGGATCAAGAAGAAATTTAGCTATTCTGGGCAAAATAAATTTCTTAGAGCTTCCAGCCAGAAACCAAGAGGTTTTCTATTTTCAAGGTCAATTTTGCAAGAGGGGGCAGGGTTTATTTTGCAAGTCTCGTAGCAGGAATATGGGACACACAAGCAAAGCCTTGGCAGCTCAAAGCTTGTATTAAAGTGCATATTGAGGAGGAATTAAGAGAGGGCAAGGAAAGAGGTTTTTGGTGTTTGAGGACTGAGCAGTCACATCAAAAGGAAATGACTAAGGAAAGAGAATCTGAAGCCACAGCGTTATTTTTTTTTTCAGTGTCCCTGCATTATCCCTCTGCCTTTTGGAACATCCTCAAGTATTACAGTGGCTGAAACTGCTGGAGGGAAACAGTGTGAAAAATAATAGAAAAATAATCTCTTTATAAGAAATGGGGGCTAATACCTAGAGGCATCTTGACAACAAACAAATAAAAAATCCCTTACACAAAAGGGAGGTGCTCGAATAAGGCAGCATGCCTGCATGACACCAAAGCCTGCTGAATAAAGCGTCTCTTGTAAACCCTGCCCACTTGCTTGCAGCAGATAAATACAACTAAACCTTTCCAAAAGAAGCTCAAAAAAGACCCAACCAACCAAACAAACCACAAACAAATAAAAATCCATGACCCTGCTGTCTTGGCTCCTTGCCCTGTCAAATGGCCAAGTCTTGTTTTGACGTGCAGCCAGAAGAGACAATTCAGGAGAAAAGTGAAGGCTGGGTCCTCTGTTAATATAAATATGTTGGGCTTGATTGCTAGCCCAAAAAAACAAGTGGAGTGGAAATGATAAAGTCATTTCAATAGTAGATGCCATCATGGCCCACAATTTAGTACCCTTCCCTTTCTCTCCTCCTTCCCAGAGACACATGCAGCCACACACGTCTGTTTCTTTATAATGGTCGGTGCGCATGTGATTTATAGGAAGATCAATGAGAGCGCTGACATTTTTCCAGATGATGCTCTGTGACCCAAATATCTGAATCCCATTGAATTTCTGCTTGAAAATTTCACTGCTAAAACTCTGGCTGCAGTTATCCTCCATCCTCCCTACAAGGAGTTTGCAGTCCTGTAGCACACCTCAAACTTAGTTTCATTCTTGTTGTATTGCTTCTGGTGAGGTGTTCAGTTGGAATGATGTACAAGTTAGCTCTGTGGCACTTCCCCTGAAATAAAATTTTAGCGGAAGGTTGCTGAGAGTTGCCTATACATAAATACACCCTCAAGTAATATGTGTATATATGTAATTTTAGTATTTTTTCCATATACGCATATAACCACACATCATTTTAATGCGTGACACCAAAACATACTCCCAAAATTTAAATGGTCTGCTTGCGGTCTTGATGATTCAGACACACTAACTTATACATGAAAATAACAGTAGAAAAAGAAATATTAAGAAAAAAACCCCCACTTTGTAGTAGAATTTCCTAACCAGATTCACTGGATAGGAGAAAACAGTACTTTGTGTGTACATATTTCTTTTCTTTAAATAGTTCAGAGAAGCTTTGGAAAGCACGCCAGACAATTTTCCCCTAGATGTCAGCCAGACACTTGAGCAGACACAAACTTTTACTTAATCTTTGGGGCTTTGCCATGAGAACAATACCATAAGTCGTACAAAACTTACAGTAAGTTGTAGTTAGTCCTTAGAGGTGCTAATATATATGTTGTATTGTTACCTGGGGTTAAAACAAACAAACAAAACCAAGTAGGTATTACTGTGTTTAGAAAGGCAAATGAGATTATAAAAGCAACCAAAAGGGTAAGTTGAAACTCCTTGCATCAGCTTTCAATCAAAATTCAGGTCCCAGGTCCTGAAGTACCTCCTCAGTGTGAAGCACTCCTGTAAGTCCCCTTGATGTCAATGGGAATTGAGTGCCTGGTTAAAATTAAGCGCATGCTTAAGAGTTTTGCTCCCTGGAGATGTCTTCAGGCATGCTGTGAGGCATCCTGCCTTAGCTTGCAAAATGAATACCTAAAAACAAATACTAAGTGACTTTTGAAAAAGGCTGTAGCATTGTTTCTCACAAAGACAGCACAAAGAAGTTTGTGAGAAAGCAGCAGGGAACTGTTCAAACCAACGTGGTCCTCCTCTGAAAATGAAGGATACAGTGACTAGGTAGGGATAAAAGTAAGGAAGGAAACACTGATTAGAAAGGAGGAAGGAATACCAAATTCCTCCTTCAGATTAGGAAGTGTTATTAATACGAACGCCAGCTCCAGTGCTGTCTCTATATTTAGATAAAATTGAGCTTTCCAAGGAAGTTCCTACCTTTGTTTCATTTATTTTTTTCCATCGGTCTGTGAGGATAGTGGGTACTTAGAGGTGGGCGCTCGTTTTCTTTCAGCGTGTTCACATGCCTCCCTGTGATTCTTTACTGCCAGGAGTGATGGTGTGAATAGCCATGACTGTCTGAAAAGCAGAACTATTAGAGCTTGTGTCCTTCAAGGTGACTCAAATCACCAAATCATGCCTCTGGTTTTCTTCTTCTCGATGACTGGAAGGAGATGCAAGAGCCCTGACCAAACAAATATTGACTTTGTTAAGCTGGGTAGGTTATGCTGCCCCTCCTCTGATGTAATGTTGCTGACTTTCTTAGGAGCTCACCCAAGATAAGAAAGGACACAATCATTTTAAGGAGCATCTTCAGGAGAGATATCTCCTTACATTACAGAAGCATGCCTGAGAAACAGAGTTATTAATATTTGATTCTCGTATCTTATGCTAGTGGAACTGCCAAACAGTAAGGAAGATGCTGACAAGTCAATCAGATTTGTCATCTGAAGAATTTCACAACAGCTGGGTTGAGGGTTTTTTCTTTTCCTAATGCAATGCTATCTTTCAGTAATGGGCTGAGCAGGCCTGTGTTTTGATTTCTGTCAGGCAAAACTCTTGTCAGTTTGTGGCACTTATCTCCAAGTAGCATTTTCTTGTCCTGTTTTCTTTAAAAGATTAAGTTCTTTTTTGAGGCATCAACGTACTTCACCCACATTACCAGAGCTACTCCTTGTAGAGTTTGTCACTCTTCTTTTCTGAGACATCCTGCAGAATAATAANGTATAAAGGTGTGGGGGTCCATGACTGGATGGAAGAATGGAATGAAATAGTAGTAAAACAGATGGAGAATCATGTACTTGATAGCTGAAACCACAGAAATAATGTTTTACTAGTTGACATATGTTCAGAGAGAAAGTAGAAAGTCTGTGAACTCAGCAACCTTTTGGGTTTTTTACTCCTAAACCATCGTGGTTACCACATCACTACAGCATAATTTTATAGTGGGGTGGACTTTGGTTTGTATATTTCAGCTAAAGAAAATTAAAAAAGATGTTTTCTATAAAATGATACAGCCTGATGCTGTAAATGGAAATATCAGATCTGAAACTTTTGTGTATTTATCTGGGTTTTGGAGAGTAGCTTGTACAAACACCAGTACCATGGTGCGGCATGAATGAAGTACCAAATGTAGGTAAAGGAGAAGGCACATGGTAAGAAGTGTTAGTGACCCCAGAATAGTGGGTTTGAGCAAGCTGGTTTCTTTCCTAGAAGCAAGCAGTGACATGTGGCCTCATGTCCTGTGCTGTCATCCCTGCAACTGCTAATTCCACTCACCAGGCTCACTAACCGCCACCCGTCAATGTCGAAAATTTGTTTGGCAGAAATGTGATTGCCACATTGATGGTCTCTTGTGTTAAAAGGGCTGTAAGGCTTTCAGAAAAAGAAAAATAGAGCCGTGTCATGTAAGTACTCCATCTTCAATACCTTTTGATCCTCACTTTAAAATTTCATAACTGACAAATGATGCTGCGCACATTGTCAGCAAATACAGTACATTCTTAGAAGGGCTTTTATCATTTTAGAGCTGTGGTGTTTCTCTTGGTTTTTTTTTCTTCTCCTCTTTTCTTCACTTTCACAAAGCAGATGCTTTATGTTTATAGGTTCAGTTCTGTATTTCAGCTGATGAAAATGTATTTTGTTTCTTTCTGAGTGCAGGAGTTGCCTGAAAGTGTACCAGTGCTACTAATCACCTCACTAATGGGGCAGCCAAGCACTTCCAGTGCTTCTGTGTTTGTAGATAAGTTTTCCCGCACTAACAGATGGGCCAGCATAATATAACTTGGAGCAAACTGAGAGTGCTTAAACCTGCCCCAGGTGCTAATGTTACCCAGCTGGCGAGCTAAATGCTTTGGGTCTCTCTGGGGTTGCAAAGAGGCAAGAGAAGCTGATGACTAAATGATTTCTCCTCCGAACTTCAGTGATTTTCTTCTTGTGTAACTACCGGAGAATTAAATCTTTCTCTTCCAGAACCTGGTGCCACTATTCATTTTGATACAGGGAAACAAACAGAAAGCAGTGCTGTGGAACACTGCCCAAGGGAGGCAATGTTCAGGATCATCCTGATGCTAACTTGGTGCAGGCAAGCCTTATTCTATGGTTGGCGATGGCTAAAAAGGAGAAAAGCCGCATACATTGCAGTGTTCACCATACATAAATGGTTTAAATTGCAGTCCTTGGAGATCAGAGACTTAAAGAAATACCATCTCATTCATTCTTGGTCTAGGTATCATCCATCACTGACACAAAATACTGGTTTGTCCTAATATGTGTTTTGTTCAAATTGCTGGGAGTAGTAACTGTTCCACAGAATGGCACTTCAGTTAAGGCAGGATTATATTTAATAGCATGTGCTCTTATACTCGTGATGATCCATCTAACAAAAGGCAGTGGTTACAACACGACATGCTGCATAGCATGGTGAAGCATGCAGTAGCAAAAAGGGAAGCACCCTGCTCACTAATAATCTTGCTTTTACTAAACTGGGAAATAACTGCAGGTGGCTAAAAAGAGATGCTTTCACTGACTCTTTTTAAGGGGTCTCTAGCTGGCCATCTGCAAAATGAGGCATCCCAATAATCAGTGTTGTCTAGAGGATCTTTAGTCTGAGTCAACACCAAGTTCTGCCGGCTTCCCTGGAAGCAGATTGTCAGTATTTTAAAATATCTATGCTGTTGTTTTAAAAACATAAAAAACCCCAAGTTATTTAATTTCTGTATGTTTTTTCAGCTTCTGATGCTCGCTTGTTTTTAACAGAAGGCAGCATTATTATCTGTCCTTTACATACGAGCGCTCTGAGGTGTGTGATATCTTACTCAAATACTCTGCTTTTGGCAGAAGCAAGGATCCCAGCCAGCTCTCCTTCTCAAACTTACAAAAAATGCCCAACCCACAAGGTTATTCTGTCCTCTTACATATGTATATTATGCATAGCTAATACCCATGAAATCAGCACCTGAATTTTCTACAGCCTCTTTATCATTCTGAGACATAAGGGTTTTTTTCAGCTTCTTGCTTTAGAAAACAGGTTTCATTTTGAATTCTTTCATAGTTTCCGTTAGAAGTAGTCATGGTTTGATATTAATGTTTGCAGTGCTTTTGTCACGGTCTAAGGCATGAATACCTCAAGCCAGCTCTGCTTTGTATATTTTGTCAGCAGTTTAATGTCATTTCTCTTGCTGAGCAAGTGAATTTGTTCAGAATGCAAACCCACTGGAAATTCTTTTAAAAACTGCCTCCTGTGTAGCAACTTGTAGATGATGTGAAATATCAGAGAAGTGAAACAAGACAGGATTGAGGGTTTTTTCCATATGTCAATTAGTACAATATTTTGCTAACTTATACTACATTTGCTAAGCTCAGCCCTTTGGATAAAATTGTTCAAAACATACTGTAGTTATCAAATATCTTACTATTTTTCTTTTGCTGTTGAGGTGGGTTTTTTTCCTAGTCAGATTCAAAATGTTCTTCTTCACTGATTACATGCAATTTCTGAATAACAAACTAACCATGTTATCTACATAGAGAAATCAGAATTCATCAAAACAAAGATGGAGACTGTTGCTCGTCATTTGAAATTGTGTAATCACAGCTATGCTGAGTGTATTTTGATTAAGTAGAATGTGATTACGGAGATCCATCATGCAAAGATGCAAAAGGAGATTTAATTCCATCCCAATATAACAAAGGTTATTCAGCGCAGTTTTTAAGTTTCCACTTATGTTTGGGGAAATGCTTAAAACTGCGTATGTATTTTAGGGTGTTACAGATTATTGCCTAATGGAGCACTCACAAATCCTGTGCTGATTTAAGAATCAAGCAAGCAGACTGGTATTTCATGTTAAAACAGACTTCCCATCTCAGCAATAGGGCCACAAGCATATGTTTTCCTCAGCTAACTTTTTATACAGATGACAGAGCAGGGTATGGGAGCAGGAGAGGGATTTCACAAGTTTTGTTATTGTAGTATAAGACACAGGCTTCTGATACTCAATCAGGAATAAATATCTCAGGGCCATAAACTGATTTCTTCCAGTTGTGGTATCCAGAGGTGGAGTGAAGAACCAGAATTGACATCTTCTGCTTTAAGTAACATACCTCACAGACTGCTGTTTGCATTTGCCTTTTGAAGCTGGTCAGAGGTTAGACTTGAAGTGGTCTTCTAACCAGAATTATGTCACTTGGGTGTTCCTGTTTCCATACAACCATTACCTCAGTGAGGGTTTTTTCTGCAAAGCCTGAAGGTGTCAATTAAGCTGAGAAACTATGAAATTAAGTCTATTATCTGTACTGTTTCTCTGACAGCACAGGATCATCCCTTACAATACAACTTCTCCACATAGAAAAACAGCCTCAAGTTTCATTTTATTTCAGGTAAGTTTAGAAATGTGCAGCGTCTCACTAAGAAGCTGAGAACATCATCTAAACTACTCTAAGAGGTCCATAAGATGAACTGCAGAAATATACTACTAGTTTTGTTAGCAAAGTGCTATTCTTTTTTTTTGCATATGCTGAAAGAAGTGAGGATTAGTGAGTCCAGTTTTCACAACAAATCAGGTGAGAGGAGCACCTCTAATACACGAAAGCTGTTCTTGTGGCAAGCTGCTGTTTCAGGCTGGTGTAGTCTCAGACTAACTTCACTGAAATCAACGACTTTATTGTAAATTTACAACAGCCATGCCAAAAGTCCAGATTAGTCTTGTTGTGTGAAAGGAGCCAGAGAAAAAAACAGAAGGAAATGGGGGGATCTATATTGTGTGCCAATGATGCATCATAGGGAAAACATCCTACAAAGCATCAAAAGGGGAGTATTAAGCACTTAGGCAGCTTTAAATGCAGAGAAGCCTTGATGACAGAAGCAAGGGCATTTTAGCAGACAAGACAGCCTTTCACCCTCTGAAGTTCAATTGGAAACATTCCTTATGATTTTGTGAAGAGAGACAAATTGTTACAGTGCATCAGGCTAGGCGCATGATGGAAAATGTTACTTGCACAAAAGGCTCATAGAATTCACTTATGGCTGGGTTACTTGTCAGTTATTGGGCTTTCAAATGTGAGAAATAACTCTCATAAGTCATTGCTACTATTGTGACCCATCCTCTTTTCATTCACATACACAGTTTTTCTTCCTCGCCCTTCTGGCTAAAGCATATTATAATTATTTGATTAGATCTGTTACACGCTGCTTTGAAGAGTGAAATGATGAGACCATTCTCCAAGCCGAAGTTAGGTTTTTAAGAGTGCTGATTTCATCTTGAAGGTGGCTTATACTATTCTCAGTTAAAATTAAATCCAAAAATTGTCTCCCTGCAGAATTTCAGAAGTCAATGCCTGAGTGTTCTTGCAAAATTAACTCCCCTTTTTCATGTGTCAGCATTTTCCAGCTTCAGCTGAACTAAAAGGGTGAGAGACTGTTTCAGTGCTTTTTCCAGCCTGTGTCTTTGGAAAGTTCATCCAAACCTGCCGATTGGGCAGTTATAGGGCACCTGCTTGCCCCTCTTCACATTAATTCAGTGCGTTTTCAACTTACCTTTCCTAACCGTGCTAGTACACTTCAGTGCATTGTGTCTGTTGTGAAAAGGATTAGCAATTCTTCATTGACGGACCTATTGCTACAGCTTTGATGAATCTGGCTGTGCAATCAAACTCTAGTGGTTGGTTTTGTGAGGTCTCTGATGCCCACCCCTTGCTGTCAACTAGTGCTCAAGGCTGCTACTCACAGACTTGGAAATTTTTTTCCCTCGAGGATTTTTGGCTTGATTTCATTACCGAGAGGCACCGCTTAGAAATGTGCCACTTTCTTCATAAAGTTTATTAGGTAGTAAATTGTTTTATTGAGTATAAAATTGGTTTAGAGAATTGCATTCCAGGCTACTGTAGCGATAAAGTTTTCAATGAGAATTCATGAATTCATGAGACAGCAAGACTTCCTAGGTAATCAGAGAAAAGAAAACCCACCCACATTGTATGTACTGCCTGAGGTGATGACTGCTGATGAGATAAGTGTGATGTACAGCTCTGTTGGGAAGATTGCATAAGTAGAAAAGATAGCAAGTTCTCCAGCAGGTCTTCTTGTGGGTATTTTCAGAAGCACATTTACTTGTTCAACTGGAGTTAGAAGGAGTTTTCAAACTCTGGATAACACCAGCCAACCACTACAAGTGAGAGAGAGCGACAGTCTAAGTGGTTTGAAGTATCGGCAGTGAATTGTTAACAAGCCAAAAAACCTACAAGGCACTTAAATAGGCATTTAATTTTAGCCGTGTGAGTGGTCCTGCTGTAGCCGATGTAATAACACAGAGCTGTATAGTTAAGCAAGCAGTCAAGTGCTTGGATGGAGCTGGAAGTACAAGCAATTACAAATTGCATTTCCACTCTCAGCAGAAAAGGCACGAAGAGAATACCTAGTGATCTCACAGGATATAAAAGAGAAGATTTCTAGGACTAGAGTTTTCTTAGTGTCAGCAGACAAAGGCAAAATGCAATGTGATGGTTAAAAATGGGAAGGTAGTTTGGAAGTAAGGTTCAAGTTGAGATAATCCACCCAGGGATAAAAGAAGAAGCCCCTAGCTCAGCCTCTGTGGCAGTCAGGGAGCTGCCTGTGAGCAGGTGTTGCTGTGACTCTCAGATGGGACAGAATGCTCTGTCCCAAGAGCCTCTGTGTCCCAGAGGTTGCAGTACAGCTGCACCAGAAACTGCATTTGTAACTCAGCAGAGCAGGTGAAGCCAGTGTGTCTGGAGGATGCCTCAGAGCAGCCCTCCAGAGACCCTGTGCTGTTCCTTGATGCCCTGTGTGGTCACCCTGACAGAGGCTGGGAGGTGACTTTGCCCTGTGTTTAGCCAGAGTGACTTTGGAAGGGACTTACTGCGAAGCAGCCAGGTGAAGCAACTTTGCTGCTTGTTTTATTTATTTATTTTAACTTAGCATCATATAATGACCATCCTCAAGGGCTAGCTTAAACATTAGGTTACGAGTTTGTATTTGAGGAATACGTTTACAGAACATTTGCTTCTGAGGTGTTGTCACATAGCGTGTTCTGTTCTAGCTATTGCTTGTTACATAGTCTTCAGTTTATTAATAAAAAAGCATGTCTGTACCACACTCAAGTGCGTTAGGTTTGTTCTGCTTGATAACTTCTGCTTTACTGTGCGTTCTTAGTGATTACAGGCAGAGAAAGTGGTTCTTCTGTTGTGTCTTGGATTACCAGAAGGTGATGTGCTGTGCCTTCAGTGTTTTTCCCCTTGTTATTAATCTCCATCTGTCTCGCTCTGTAGCCACATCATAGCTTGAGAAATATAAGGAAAAAAAATATTGTTTGAAGAAACTCTAATTCTGTATCAAAGGTTATTAGGTTGGGTTGACCCCAGTCTTGGAAGCTTGCCTGAATAATTTTTAATGCATAAAAATTATTTATCATTTATAAAAATTGGAAAAAAGGAGTTTACTGTTTGTCAGGCTTTATTTTGAGCTATGTAGTTTTCTTGTTCCACCATACTTTTGCAAAGAGGAGACCTCATTGTTCTCTAGAACTACCTGAGGGGAGGGTGTAGAGAGGAGGATCATGGAGTCTTCTCCCAAGTGACAGGNACCTGGTTGTTCTATGATTCTAAATTTGATATGCTGGGTTAAATCCCTTCTAGCAGGCTTCTTGATTTAAACTGGCTACTGGAGGGCTAAGATCCTGACCATGGAGCTTACACAGGCAGTCTCATAATTTCTGTTAGTTTTTTCTTAGGTTTTAGAAGATACTCAGCCTCACTACCAAAAATAAATTTTAGCAGTAAAGAATGAACCACATTAAGCCTGTAAGCCATTCAGTGCTTAGTTTTCATTGTTGTTTTAAAAATGTCATTTTGTTCTGAAGCCAGAATTTTTCTAGCTTTAGCTACAACTTACTAGATTTCATTGTTTCTTTTTCTGCTACATTGAAGAAGTAGGGTTAGGAATTTCTTACCATGCCATTAGTTATCAAACCATCTCTTGAATTTCTTTCATGAACTGGCTTCTTTTTTTGAGATTTAAAAACACGTTCATGCTTTTTAGAAGAAACTCTAGTCTATTTGTGAGGAAGAGAAGTATGTTTCCTTGGTCCATTTGCACAAACTTTGTTCCACCTGAAGTTTGGGCACTGACAAATGCAGATATGGGACAAGATTACCGGCAGGATTTTCTAGTGATCACTGGCTGCTGCCTTTAGATGCTCCACTCACTTGCCTGTCTATGCGCATGAGTGCAGGTAGACATTGAATGTATATGACACGTTCTCTCAAGGGAGCAGATGGTGCTACTGAGCCCTCCCTAAGGCATTTTGACATGAATCATTGCAGATATTGGGAGACAGTATTTAGATATCTCTAAAAACAGTGGCTTTATATTATCATTACTATCAGCCTGTGAATTTATTAGACTGTTTTCTGGGGACCACTGCTAATCACTGACTTTCGTCAGGAAGGATGATCCTAGCTAAACTGCAGTGGGGGGAAAAACTAAGAAGGTATTTCTTAATTGGAAGGCAATGATTAATTACTTTTGTGTAATGAAGCTGGGGAGGGACTATTTATGAAGGCTTGTAGTGATAGGACAAGGGGCAATGGGTATAAACTGGAGAGGGGCAGATTTAGACTAGACATAAGGAGGAATTTCTTAATGATGAGGGTGGTGAGGCCCTGGCCCAGGTTGCCCAGGGAAGCTGTGGCTGCCCCATCCCTGGAGAGCTTTAAGGCCAGGTTGGATGGGCCTTGGGCAGCCTGATGCAGTGGGAGGTGTCCCTGCCCATGGCAGGTGGGCTGGAACTGGATGAGCTTTAAGGTCCCTCTCAACACAAACTATTCTGTGATTCATCTTATTCCACACAAGCTTTTTATTTGGTTTCATTTCTCTGAATCTGGATGGTTTCTTGCTAGATCCTGTTCCTCAGCAGCCCACCTAGTGTGTGGCTCTGGGAGTCCACGAACACCTCTACTCCCCAGGCAACTCACGGAGAGTCAGTGCATTTGCTTGAGCACTGTCCTCGCTCACTTGCCCTGGCTCTGCTAGTGTGTGGGTCTGGTCCTGATCCTTGTCCGAGCACTAAGGAAAATTACTCTTCAAAATTATAAAAGTGAGGAAAAACTGGATTGAACACAAATTTTGAAATGCTGAGCAGAATGGATGTTTCCTGGCCAGAAATCTGTTAATGTATAAAAACACTCTGCCTGTTCCATGCGGAGCCTATAGACTGACCGTGGTTCATTGTGTTAGGTGAATCTTTCAGTTCAAGCAGTAGCCAAAAAATTGGAAAACCTGAGTTAATTTCTGTCTATGTAATATGTTCAGATGTGACTGTGAATAGGACATTTTATTTCTCTATATTCAATTTCTGTTCTGTGGCATATAGGAGGAAATGTTCCTTCCTGTCCATGTCTACTTTTCATAGGATCTCTAAAATGCTTCTGGTATTATAATATGTGCATGTGTAGCACACATTAAAATGGAAGTGACTGAAGGTTCCATAATGCTTTCCCATTAACAACCGCAGTACTCCTCTCTTAAAAAACTGAATTTCACCCTTGGTCCATGCTAACATAAATTACTGTCAGGCATTTTGTTTCCAGAAGAATAAGGTAAAAATATATTACTTCCTCTTTTTCATCACCCCGAAACAGAGATAACCATTCCCTTAAACCTTAGCTGCATAATTAATTTTCCCAGATCTGCCAAAAGGATACAGGATTGCAGCTCCTATTGTTGTTTAAACTAGATTGTATCATTTTGAAGTATAATTTACTCAGATTACAGGGCATTTGCATGACCAGCTCAAGCAGTGAGAATCTTTTGGGTATGGGGGAATATGAAGGGCAGAGGGAATGAACCAGGACTGGTGCAAACACCTCTGGGGTAAGTTTTCTACCTGGCTCAGCCAAAGCAAACCATTTAACTTACAGTTTAGTCTCAGCAATGAGACACAAAAATTTATGTCACATCATGGCAGGACTCTTGAATCATTCTTTAAATGCAGCATCTTTCATATAATGATAGATTTGCTCAGCATAGTTCAGTTGTAGAGCAGAGGCTGTGACCAGAGTTGGTTGGCAGAAGGCGTCAGTGACAAGAGAAACGAGGAAAGGAAATAGTTGTTGCCATCACTTGACATTGCAGATGAAAAGGCTGGAATTCCACTGGAAATGTGAGTGGTAGAAGCAGCAGAGCATGTAAACATTGACACAGGGCAATAAGGCAGGATTTTGATACAGTGGACACTGTAGTTAGCTAGTGAAGGAAACCCTTGGGGGCCTTGGCTGTGGTTATTGCTTTTGTCTTATTTCATTTCCGTGGAGGTATTACACTGCTTGTGACAGCCTGGCTCTGAGAGAAGATGGAAAGAGATTATTTAGAGGCAATGGGACAGACAAGTGGGTTGTATTCCACGTTACTCACAGCTAAGATGCTCCAGGGCAAAATTAAATAACTGAAAGCCCAGGAAAGTGCCTTCATCACAATGATGTAGAGTTATATTTTTTTCAAATTTTCTTAAAGATGATAGGGAAAGCAATGCAGTCCCTGTAGTTTTTTTTTCTTATCATCCATCCTATTTTATCAGAAAAGGTTCTTTGAGAGTTTTATTTAGGTTGAAAAAGAAGAGTAGAGAAGACGCTTGATTATTTCTTTGGCAGCCCAAAATGTTTACAACAAAGGCTCCACAACTAAATAATTAGATGAAACCTGGAGCTCAGTAAACGAAGACCACTTGTGACCCAGCAGGGATAAAACACACCAGCCATGTGGTGGAAGAATTACTTAATCCTGCAGCACTGTGTCTTTCAGTTCCTGGAAATTCAGGCTTTAATGAAGCAGAATAGCATTTAATGACTGCTACCGTTCTCCAGAAATTAGTAGTGTAACAGAGGCATTATTTATTTATTTCTTTGTTTATTTCTTTATCTATTTATTTTAGGCAAGTTGTAGTTGAAGTGTCTGCTAATCGCTCTCAAGTGTCAGTGTGAATGTCTTTCAATGAGAACAAAGAAGGATGACACAAAAACATTTTTAACTTCTCCTGAGCTTTGCCTTATAGTTGTCTCCAAGGGCAGGGACAGAGCTGCTGCTGATTCCCAGCGTGATAGATATCACTACGTGGTTCAGTATGCAACTGTCTGACACAGGGAAGCAGAGGGAGAAATGGTATTTCACCTAAATTTATTAGCTGTAGATCACCTTGGTCTTTGGCTTAGCACAAAGTGGTAAGTCCACGGTGGAGAACACAGACTGGTCGCAGACCACTGGACTTTCTTCTACATGGTTGGTTTTCAAGACTGTCTCTGATTGAAGGGCCTTTAAAAATCTGCTCGCAGCAGAGTGTGTAGGTTCCCCATCTCAGAGCGAAGAATGGTGATGAGTGATGAAATTAAGGAGGCTATAAAAAGGCAAAAGGTAAATGTCTGCTTCCTTTGTAACCAAATAATAATGTTACCTATAACCAAACAGTAACTTTCTGAATAATATTTTGGAAGAAAAGAATACAAATCTGGGAAAATATCTGTTAAGAGAGGAGAATCCATAAAATCAGTCTCAAAAAAATTATTATCTTCAGATGTTGTTGAAACATGTTTTGCTTGATCTGAAGTGAACTTGATTCCTGTATTTTGAGTTGTGAAACACCTTGAAATGCCAAACACACTTTTGATTCAATTTGAAACCATATCTCTACCCATATATATTTAATGTCTAGAAGTCTCTTGCAAACAAAGAACATCCTTTATTTGCTGAGCACTTTAATAATACAGGACGCTTTCTTCCCAATAAGCTGAAGCTAATATTTACAATGTTTGATTGTGAGGACACTTCTAGCTTTTGGGAAAAATACTGTCAAACGTGTATGTGTATTTTCATTCTTATGCTAGATGGAATGTGTCCTATATAGTTTAAAGAATAAAACATGCCTAGCAAACTCTTTTATATGTCATCATCAATACATTCCTGTGGGTTTCGTTATACAAGAGAACAACAAAAAAAAAAGTTAAACAAAAATCCTCCAAACAAAATTATATGTTAACTAAAGTAAGCCTTAGTCTAAATCTGTTACTGGGAATAACTGGTCCTGAAGAAATAAAATTAAAACACCCAGTACAAGGCTGTGTCTGGTGATTTACCTCTCTTCAGATTTCCCTGGAGAGGCAACAAATCCACAAATGTGACAGCCTACTTTGCAGTCCTAGGGATCCAGAGATTCTTTAGGGAATTATCCATCAAAATCACAAACAGCTGCCTTCTCTTGTGTCTTACCCAAACAGCATCTCTTTACCAGCTCTCTAAGCGATGTACCAAGCTCTCTGTTCATATAAAATAGCTTAGTTTGTCAGTCACATCACAGCCCATGATTAATGTTATTACCTGGACGTTATTAGTCACAATAAAACATTTAAGCAGATTGAAAGACTAGAACACAGTAGCACTTTCTTCTGTTTAAGTTGTTCTTCTCTGCCTTTGTGCCTTTCCTGTAAGGTATCCAAAAATCGCTCCAGACATGTACTGTCCTTTAGTCAGAAAGGTGAAGTCTAAGTGTGTTCCAACAGACTTGCTGGGGTTTTTTTGCTTTTTTTTTTTTTTTTGATTTGTTGTTGCAACTCAGGTAGCTGTCAAGGGAAGTTGTGCCTGCACAAAAGGGCAGCATAAGTCAGAACCATGTTTTTTGGACTTCAGGGACATGTTTCAGTGTTGATCTTAGTCTAGATCAGCCCTGACTTTCTCCTTACCAGGTAGTTTATTGCAGTTGTTTATTGCTAACTCCCCTTCTCTGGCACCTTTGTTGTAGCACTGGCTATGTTTACCCCAGGAGAGCCTTAATCGTGGGTTTATCATCCAAAGTAAATAAATAAGCATTCCTGGTGACATTCATGCACTCACGCATCGGCACCTTTTCTTTATTAAGGAGTTGGCACTTACTGTGTGAAACAGGATGTCATCTGAATTAAATAGCTGTGTGTTGGTTTAGTGAGCAGGTACTCGTTCCCACCTGATGAACGCATCCTGTATAAGCAGGTGATGATTTGTGGGGATTTTAATATGAATTAATGTGGGGATTTTAATATGAATTGCACCCCAACCAACCAAACAAACAATATAATGGATGGACATGTGGGAAATGTCTGGAATTGCTACAAAGATTTGCTAGTATTTCTGCTAGTGAAGTACTTTTTTCATATTGCTCACCTCTGGTATTTTATTAGTTTTCCTCCTCGAGATCAGTTTTCTCTATAAATTTGACCTTCACCTTTGGTTCTGCTGGTCAGAGTACAGGAGAGAATGCTCTGGGATGGTGTCACTAGACTGGTGGTTCCTCTGCGTATGAGAGAGAGATTAAAATTGTTACTACAGTTATTATCACTGCTGTACACTTAAAGCACTAGGAATTAGTGAGATTTATAGAACTATTAAGAATTAGCTATCAGGTATGTCTCCTGGATGATAACATTCATTGCTCTGTGTTAGTACATTCACTCCCTTGGGAAGGTCATAGAAGATGAATAAGATACAATTCATGCTTTGAAAACCAAGAGTGCACCACACACCACCAGTACCTCCGTGGGTCTCAGCTGCCAAACATTAATTCGAAGAGTGTTCCTGAGAGACAGAAACTGTCACAGTTCCCTGAGTGCTGAACATCTAGTATCAGAACTCAGTGAGTGGGTTTTGCTCACTTCAGCCATTTTTTCCAGCTACGTTTGTCTTGATTTCTTTCCTTTTTTTCACTGGCATTGCCCCGGAGATGGCTACATTGCAGAGCTGTGGAGAACTCACCTCTCATTTCAGGTGGCTTCATTCAAAGGTCCTGGAGAACAAACATCTCTGCTGGTGAGGCTTCTCTGCTGCCTAGATGCTTTGGGCGCCAACCTCTTGAACAAATCAACTTTGTTCACCAACCACCAAGAAGCCAGATGATCGATGTGCTTCGTCTATGATGCCTTTGTAAAGTGACCTCTGAGGTCTGTGACCATCCACCATATTGCTTTGTACCCGTTGAGTCCATGTGACTTCTCATAACCACGTTCAAAGCTGAATTCAAGCTGAGACACCAGATGTCTTTATGGTCTGAAATATTAGTAATTAATCTGAGCTCGAAGTGTTTCTGCATTGGAAGAAGCTTTTACTTTAATAGCCTTTTTTTTTTGAAAGTGTTATTCTAAGTAGATCAGCATGCTAAAATTTGCATTGTAAAAGACTGGTTTGGAACAAAGCAGGATCTAATGAGCATATAGTAAATCCCTTGGCTCTGCAGCAGAGTCACAATAAACATAATAGCTCTTACTGAATGAATCCCTTGCAGCCTAAAAGCTTTTTTTCTTTAAAATAAAATAGCGACCCTGCAGGATTTACTGCAGACAGTATGCAAAGATCATTTAAGGGGCTGTTGTGGAAAGGGAAAACAAATGAGGATGACTCCACTTAGGGTCCTTTGAAAAGATCCTTTGTGATCACTTCCTCAGACAGTCTGTTTCAATATTTTCTTATTCAAGGATGACTTTCTTCTAATGGAAGCATCAATAAATTCTACTCTTTATTCTTCCTCCCTGTGGTCTCAGCTAAAATGCCAGGAAGCATTTTATCATTTTTTTTTTTCTGCCTTCTTACTGAAGGTTGAACACACAGTATCTATTATTTCTTTAGCAGAAGACTGGAAATGTGAACTAATGGTATTACACAAGGAAGCTGAGAACTCACTTTGAGAAAAAAAAAAAACACATCATCATTAAACACCTTTTCCTTTTACTTTCATCCTGGCTTGGCTTAGGTAACAATTGAAGGGAGATGCTGTTAGAGGTTCTGCCTATTTTTAGGCTAATGTTTTTGCATGCCTGTTAGAAAAGATGCCTTCAAGTTACGTGCTTGCTGTTCACCCTTTCTGCAAAGGTAGAAGTGGTTTATCTCCCAGGTGTACTACAATAGAAACCCCAAATAGTACAAAAGCTGTTTCATTTGCCAGTTTGAAGAAAGTTAACTAAGATTTGACATTGTCTCAATAGTCTGAAGATTGTCCAAAGAGGTTGTGGTATATCCATTGTTGGAGATACTCAAAAGCTGCTGGGACATAGTCCTAGTCAAGAGGATCTAGGTGGCCATGCTTGAGAAGGGGTGTGTGTGAATCAGATGACATCCAGAAAGGTGTTTTCCAACTTCAGTCATTCTGTAATTTAGCTGCTGCATGAACTGATTATATAGGAGTCCCAACTTGCTTTCTTATTTGTTTCTCTTGTTTTCTTTCTGAGCTCAAAAACTTTAAATTTGAAATTTGCTGTTCTGAGTAGACCAGCACCAGAGCATTCTAGTGTGGGTGTTTTAATTGTAGGTCCTGGATTTGGGAAAAGCTTTTAATTTTGCTTCTGGGCTGGAAATCCAATTTTTGCTTTAGTTTTGTCAGCGATTCTTCCCTTCAAAAGGTCAAAGACTGTCCTCATCTGATCAAGGCCAGGTTGGATGGGCCTTGGGCAGCCTGATCTAGTGGGAGGTGTCCCTGCCCATCACAGCGGGGCTGGAACTGGATGATCTTTAAGGTCCATTCCAACCCAAACTGTTCTATGATCAAACCTGAATCTAACTAGATGCATACAAACCCCATCTAAATATGACGATGTTTGGTTTTGGCTCTGTCTCAGAGATGTGTTTAAATTAGTTCATGTGATGGGATTTAACCAAATTTGGTACTCTGTACTAGCCACTTTCTTTTCCCATAGAGGAGATGAGTTTCTTGAAGAAAAGTTGATTCCTGAAGAAGGTGACGCTTTATAAACGGTGTCTGTAGGTTACAGACCAGACTAGGGCAAGGGTGGAATTGGCCTCAGATCAAGAGCACAGGGCTTTGCTATGTTATCTGAAGGACTGGGGTTTGTGAATACAGAGTCTTATAAACCTCAATGGAGTAAAACTACTAATGGACCAAAAGTATGTATTGACTAAGTGTCAGTTACTATTTTTAGATAAGACTTTCCAATAGGAAACCAAATGTTTAGAAAGCCATCCTGCAAGTATCGCCACGTGTAATAGATTGAATGCCTGTCAGCTTGGTCAGACAGTGATCGAGTAGCTGAATGACTGAGGCAGGTACTGATCTTGACATATATTAGTGTAAATTGAGGCAGCAATGACGAGCCTGGTCAGTGTAGTTATAATATTTTGCGTTATGTTTTTCAGAAAGTGTCCCAGTTCTGTTCTCTGTGAGTTAGTTTTACTTTCTTCAAGAAACTCACATGGAAGTGTCATGTGAACATCTACACATGCCAAGCAATACATCCCTACTCTGACCTTCCGTATCCTTGCTAATCTTCCCTTGGCATCTGCCAGTGTGCTTCAGCCTGGTTTGGACTGCTGTTATGCCCAGATGGCCTAGTCTTGAGCCTCTTAAGGGTACCCAGCAGAGCACTGGACTACAGTAGCTACAGCATGCTGGTTCTTATATTTCAGAAGCTTCTGGATTGACTAGTCAGCATTATTTGGTGGTTTGGTGCAGGTTAGTAAAGCTCAAGAGTCCAGCAAAATAGTCATTTTCCTAAGAACTTAAATGCTGCAGGAACTCAGATGTAGATTTTCTGATGTAAGCTTAATGCATATACATCTTTATCCCTTGCTGAGACTTGAATTTAGAGGGAGACTTTCTCTGTGGTCTTTTGGGATAAATGAGAAGGAACAACTTAAAGTAAGCACGTGAATTGGACGCGAGGAACAAGGATGACAGGCTGGTCTTTTATGCCATTTCATGTATGCCATTTGTGTTGATTTTTTCTGAGGCAAATTTGTTGAATTTTAACAGTTACTGTACAAACAGTGTCTGTGCTGACAGATTTGCAGTGGTTCTATTGATCTAGGGGAAAGTTGACTAAATTTGTAAGAAGGCAGAAAATTATTCTCATCAGTTGTGTTCTTAAAGAATATGTTATGAGGAACATCTGCTTGTGACAATTACCAAACTAAATTAGAGATACTAAATTGCATTTACTTTATGCAAGGCAAAATGATTTGGGCTTGCAAACCCCAGCATATTTGGTATTAGACCAGGAGAAGATATCTGACTCGAGGAGAATTCAACGAAGTAGAGTTATTATCTCTAGTCTATGAACTTTAAGGGTGTGCCTCAAAGCAATTGCTTTTCTCTGCCTGTCATTTACTTGATAGGAGCTGTTAACATCTCCTGGAGCATTTCGAGGTGCCAACATTCATTTATTTGCTAAGAAAAAGAAGGCTTTAGAAATGAAAAAGTTGCCCTTAGACAGGCTGTCGTTCCTTCCTATTCCCATTCCTCAGTGCTTCCTCCCATCAGACCATAATTCCACCCCCAAGCAATGGTGTCAATGAGGCTGATGGTAAATAAGCTGCTTGTCCGCACCAAAGGTCAGCGATACAGAACGTACCAGTACTTGCTGTGCACCTTGCCTGTGAGGTTTCCTGCTTTGTTACTACCTGTTAAGTTGCCATCTTCCAAAATTCTGCTCCCTACACGCTTTCTGGGACTAACGGATCATCTCCTTCCTTTTCCACCTGTGGGCTGTGCTGACAGATCGTGCCTTCAGCTGAGGAGTGAGCAACTGTCCTTGTACATGGTGCATTGCTGTAGCTGGATCCATCAGGATCAGTGACCAAAAAGGCAGGGATTCTAACAGACAGTGCCACTATCAGTCAAGCAAGGACCCTTTGGGGTCCTGTAATATGCAAACATTGGTCAGAATTTTAGCCTGAAATATTTGACTTAAAGCGTGATCTATGGATCTTGAGATGTGGTTTCTTTCATTTTGCAGTTATTTTTCTGACAGCTAAAATTCTCTCTGATGTAAACTGTTCTGTCCCAGCAGGGAAAGGTCTTTGCTCTCTAAGTGCACCATTAAATGACACAGAATATTTTGAGAGCCAAGAGTTGAGACTTTATTTAAGCCTTAATTAAAGATGATGATGATAAAAATGTAGTTGATGAACAAAATGAGGCCACGTGATTAATGTTTCCATATGATGTGTTTGATTATGACAGCTCCCTGGCTCCTAGCAGCTTCCTATGCAAAATGAAAAACAGTGCAAGTACTTTATCTAGCTCATCTGATTAAACACGACTATAGTCATGTGGAAGAAAGCGTATCCATAAGACCCCATTAGAAAAAGAGAAAATGTCAGGCTATGAATTACTTTGAAAAATCAGTTTTCAGTGAACTGTGTAAATTGTCAGTATCAGAAATGTAAGAAATATAAATGTGCTGTATCCATGTTCATTTTCAGTTTGAAGAGTGGACACTAGAAGAGTGGCCACATCAATTAAGGACTAGAATATAACTAGAGAACTCCCGTGTTTCAGAAAATAACCTTATTTTCAGAGTTTGATTTACTTTGAAGAATCCCTTCTGATTTAGACCTTGTTGGTCCGTGGCTGACTGGAAAGAGAAGCCAAAAATACAGCATCTTCTTCTTATACATGTTTTTAATGTTAGGAGTTATCTTTCTGTTTGACTTCATCAGAGTAGGAATTTTCCTATAACTTTGCTGTACACATGGATTTTATTTTACCCAATGGTGTTAAAGGGGCTGAGGAGGGGCCAGTGAACTTGCTGGTATGACTTTACTACCTGGGTTACTCATCCTCCTGCCCTTCGAGTATTGCTTCTACCAGAAAGTACTTAGAATTCTTTATCCCATAAGAAACCACAATTTAATTGCTCCTCACTTGGACAGTCTGTTGCAGTGATTTATCTCCAGGCCACGTGCACTCTGAGCAGGGCTGGAAGCCCTCAGGCCTTCTGAAAGTTTGATAGGAGGAGTTTTGAGGCTTTTCCACTTAATAAATACTTGGTTGGAAAAGGCTGTGCCTTGGCGAAATTTCTAAGTGAGAACAAATACCTTTTTTTAATGTTGTCAAAAGATTATTGCAACAAAAGCTTGGGGTTTCAGTTTGAACTGACCTTTCAAATTTAAATATGTTTGTATTTAAAAAAAAAAATCAACACCAAACAGATCTTCTGAAAATCATCAGTGATTGAGTTTAAAGTTGAGGTTGTATTTTTTTGAGGATGGGGAGGAAGATGGAAGTACAAAGAGTGTGTTTCAACTAGTGAAAATGTTTAAGATTGATGTTGTGATTGACAATTTAGGTCAGCAACGTTTCTGAAACATGAGGAAATTCTTTGGTGACAGGAAAATCTTTTCCAGTCCTGCTGTGGGTGTGTGTGGGTAGTCTAGGAGACATCCATCTTTGATAGGCTTTGCTTTGAAAATTGAAGAAAACCTGAGATCCCTGACTTTTAAGAATTCCCACGCTTGGATAACATAAAAAGGGGGATATCTGAGCTGCTTTAAAAACTCCTCCATCTCTTCTGTTGGCTTCACGTAGAAAAGAAAGTCTGAAATCTGAAAGGTTACTTCTATGAAGTGCTGGGCAAGCGGAGTTTAGAACTGCTTTTTATAAAACAGAGTGTAATAGCTTTAAGGTTTTCATTTTGGGGTGTGCTGAACATCTGCCTCTGAAGTGCTGCCTCTGGCAGAAACCCTTGCAGAAATGCTGGGTAGCGTGGTCTGCTATGGACATCAGAAATGAGAATCCCTGCTGCCACATGCACGGCTTAAAGGTGACTTTCCACTTTCTTACAGCTGGAAGATGTAGACAGTGAGTGTTCCTTTCCACAAGGGACCACTGAAAGGGCCACAAGTTCTTGGAAGCAGATAAAGCACAAAGCTGTACGACACAATTGCAGGTTGTACAGTAACAGTCCCACTCTAGCAATTCCTCCAGAGAGCTTGCTAACTAGGAAAAAGGGACTCAAAGTCTCAGATTATCACAAATGGCATTAATTGCTTAGTTCTCTATATGATTAGGGAGCAGGACGATTCCCGGTTTTGTTTTGGGAAAGTGGTCCAATATTTACTCAGCTGGTTTTAAAAGAGATGCAGACCAAAGTGTTATAAATGCCTGGTTTGCGTTTTGTGTTGGAGTTGCCTTGGCCATTATAAACTTTCACTAATGGACAGAACCAGTGTGTGCATTACAAAAAAAACCCCAACCAACCAAACAAACAAAAAGCTGTGAAACTGTTAGCAAAGGGTAATTATTTGGAAGCAAATCCCACATACACCAAAGCCTCCTTCCTACGGTTACACCTTCTTGGATACCTCGTCTCTCCAGCTGCTTGAATCAAAGGTGTATTTGATGGAAAAAAATACTTGCAACAGAGAGCCTGAAGCTTTTATTTTTCTCTCTTACTGAGCACCAAGGTGTTCAAACTGCAAAGTCACAGCAGGATACAAAGTTCTTAAGGATCATGATCTTTCTTTCCAGTCTAAGTTTTCTAAGTTGAGAGTTAACTCTCTCCTCAGTTGTGCCTTCATTCTAATGCCATTTCCATTTTACCTGCTGATTTTGCTTTTACTGAGATCACTTGTACCAAATTAAATAGCCCTGTGTAGTTGACTTAGCATAAAAAAATAATGTCATATAGAAACTTTTGAAGCAAGCTGCATTCACGGAAAACAAGAATAATCTCTAGTATTAATTACTGATAGACTGCAAGCACCCTGTTCTCCTGATACTCCTAAAAGCATGCAGAAGAATGGCCACAAAATATTGGAATATGGTTGCCTTTTTTGGAAGTGGCGTGAATAATTTCATTCATTAGTCAATAAATATGTATTTTCAGAAAACAGACTAGCTAAAGGTAACGTGAGGTGCTTTTTGGTCTATGGAACAATAACTCATAGAATTATAGAATAACCAGGTTGGGAGAGACCCACTGGGTCATTGAGTCCAACCATTCCTATCAATCACTAAACCATGTGCCTCAGCGCCTCATCAACCCATGCCTTAAACACCACCAGGAAAGGTGACTCAACCCCCTCCCTGGGCAGCCTCTGACAATGACCAATGACCCTTTCCATGAAACATTTTTTTCCTGATGTCCAGCCTGAACCTCCCCTGGCGGCGCTTGAGACCATTCCCCCTTGTTCTGTCCCCTGTCACTTGGGAGAAGAGCCCAGCACCCTCCTCTCCACAACCTCCTTTCAGGTAGTTGTAGGGAGCAATGAGGTCTCCCCTCAGCCTCCTCTTCTCCAGGCTAAACACCCCCAGCTCTCTCAGCCGTTCCTCATAAGGCCTGTAAAGAGAGTGAAAGTCCCAAGAGAGTGAAAAGCTACCCTGTAATCAGTGTGAGCACCTTGGAATCTGCAGCTGCCCTGCTGCAAATGGTTCCTTGGAATTCTAAATCCCATGATGGTTTGGAGCTCTGACTTTGATTCAGCAGGGTATTGTGCTATTTGTTGACATGGTCTCCAGTTACCGTGTTCTCTCCCTCTATTGCCAGGACAGAGGAATTGATAAGCCCAGCAATCCAGCTGGCTCTATGTCCTGCTTCAATAGTGACCAGGTTGCTTGTTTGACTATTATTTTTCTTATTTAGATAAGAAATTGGTTTTTAACAAAAGCACCATTTGGCTCAATGGAATTTTGCATTTCACTTTGCTTTGTTTCTTTTCCTCATTCACAAAATACCTGGATTTTGGACAGAACTCTTGGGTTTTGATTTTTTTCTTTCTGACACTGTACTTCCTAATATTTTCATCCAAAAAAAAAAAAAAGGCAGTTATTTTAAGACCTATTCTGGCTTTTTCTTGGGAAACCAATATTTTTAAAAATCCTATTAAAGATGGTAGTTTGCACCTTCAGCAGCAAGTCACTGGGATGAAGTATGTTCTCAGAAAACAACTTCTTGTTTGGCAAGAGTTAAAGCATTGCCATTTATTAACCTTCTGAAATCACGTACCTGACCTGCATTCAGAGAACTTTGGTGATGAACCGTGTAGGCCATGGTAAACAAGACTATCTCTTTCTTTGGATATTTGACTATTGTATAATAAATGGTGAATACTTTTCTGTAGGACAGCCATATCTCAGGTGTACAGGAATAGCTAATTATTAGTGCCAGTAAATCATTGTAGCGCAAACCACGAACACTATCATTCAGTTTGTAATTTTCCCCTGATGTGGGTGCTTGTTCTTCTTAATACTTAATATGTCTGTTTATAGAAAAGCTGATTGAGATAATTAGCACTAAAAATGCTAAGGTAACATAGCTACGGTAACATTTATATTGCTATCAATTTTGTTTATAGCAGTCTAAAGAGCAGTACTGAAATTAGAAATTAACTACAATTAGCAAATAAATTAAGTGTCTCTTGGAATTACTTGATCGTGCCTTAAAATGTTGCACAGTGTGGTGCTCACAGAGGCGATGCTGAGTCCCTGGGCTGTGGCGGCTGCATTGAGTTGAGGAGCACGTAAGCAGAAGCCTGTTTGCTTCTCTGCTGCTGCAGTTCATCAGCGGGAGATACTCCTGTGCCCAGCCCGGGGCATCTTTTGAGCCTGTATCTAGCTCCCCTTCAGTGGAGCTGTGCTGTTGCCCCATGAGACAGATCTGATGAGCGCATGCTGTGATGCCAGAAATAAAGTTCACTATTGGGGATTTGCTTTTCCATAGGGGGAAAGCAAGGCTGAGTGTGAGTGTGCTTTTTGGTGATGGGCACCCTTGTAGGGAGCAGCTCAGAGAGACCATTCAGCTACTGCACGCTCAGTAAATTGACCTTGAAACACATATTTAATGTATGAAAGGAATAACTTGGTCTGGAGCTGTGTTATTGTCCCAGATGTCGTCATAGATAAAGAGATTAGTTTCCTTTGTCTAAAAAGTGTCAGGTTGGAGGGACTTGGGCATCATTTTATACTCACATGTAGAAATCCTTTGCCTCCCATAGTAAGGCACTTTAAGAACTCTGCTTGAGAAATGCTCTATAGATGCATGTAATTATTTTTCTGACATAATTTCACAGTTAGGTATGGAAAGCAATGGGTTGTTTACTGCTGTTAAAATGGGTCATTAAATACAGTTTTGAAGATGAAAAGAGGAAGAGGATCAACCAGTTTCAAGGCAGCCACTGCCTTACCTCACTCTTATCTGTTTCATGCAGTGAAACTTTCCTCGTTCTTTCATCCTTTGTTGTATTTCAGAGACTTCTTGTAGTTAGAGGCAGACAGGCAACGGTTTTCTGAATCACACGTCTTTCGGCTCTGTATCCAGCAGGGAAGAAGGTGCTGCTAAACCTCCCCATCCTCTTGATTCAGACACAAGTCTTGAGTCTTCATCTAAATCTCACATGAATGCTCTTAACTACTGGGATCCTGTCCAGGTTTGGGTGCATGTATTTGGTTGTACTACTGAAACTCCTTTTTTTTGTGCACGTTTAAGTAATCATTGGGCTGGAAAGGTAGAGGACAAGAGCTTGACTCCATGCTTAGCACTGCACTGAAAAGTTGTGGGGGTAGAGTCGTGTCCATGCTCCGTTGAACAGCAACTAATTGTCATGAAGTGAAACAGGAGACCTTGTCTGGCTTGAAAAGAAATAACCCACAGTCGAGCAGGTGTGGTTCTGAATTGGGGTGTGGAGAAGTGGTGACGTGATGATGTACACGTGGTGCTACACGACTTTCTAACTGCCTCATGCTGCACATCCACTTCTGGCAGTACATGACTATATAACTGCCTCCTCAACACGTCTGCTGTACATCGAGTTCTCTTTCTGTGGGACTGGAAACCTCGTCCTTATCCTGGGAAACATCTCCCACGGGTGTTAAAAGTTATGTATTCCCACAAAAAAAAAATCATCTGGGTAAATTAGCATCTTCATAGGAAGCAAAATGTACTTGAATAGTTATTGGATTTTCCTTCCTTTGTTCCCACTCTTCACCAGATTTTTGCTCTCTTTAAAGAGGAAAATAGGGCTGAGGAGTTGGGGAAAGAAGTGTCTGAATGTAAATGTAAAGCAATCTAGACAACTGTAGGTGGGGCGGTCACACTGCAAAGCAAATTCCCTCTGACTGCTGAGTATGGAAGATCTTGGCTGGCAGGGTGAGCGCTATCTGGCCCAAGGCTGCTGCTGCCTGGTTTTGTTGTATTTCCTTCAAAATCAGGTGTCTGAGTTCCCCGTGGATTTCATCTGGGGAGAATTTATCACTGATAAATAACTGTTTGTGTTGAATCTACAGATGAACTAAACTGTTTATTTTAATGCTGCAGTTTAGTACCTTTTCCTTTTCAGGTTTGCATGGGCCTGGTATTTGAAAGAAATAAATCTGTCATTCACATAATGTATTTGCCCTTGCTACCAAAAGATATAAATAAAAATTACAAGGTCATTAGCCATATCAACACAAAGGAAAACGTGCTGTGCATTAAATAGCTGACTTCCAGGATGAGTTGGGCAGAAAATATGTTGCTCATTTCCACTTCTGGTCATGAAAATCAATTAATTCATTTTGGGTTTTGTAGCACTTCCTTTTGCATGGGAAATCCTCAGCACACGTCAGCCCAAAATTTACGAGCACCGTGTTTTTCAATGTCTTTCATTCATCACATGTAAATTCCAGTGGCTGGTGATTTACTACAGAACAGCAAATAAATATTACCTAACAAAGCATTTAAAAAAAAAAAAAAGTCACATTAAGGAGATTTTATCTGCCACTTCTCAAGCAAATTTTCTTTGTCCCTGAGAAGGCAGGTTAGGTGGGGAACTGCCCTGCTATTATTCTGGAGTGCATCTTGTCTGGAAATGACCTCTTATGTTCAGTAAAAGGCAACCTTAGAAAGCAGTGGATTATTGCTTAAATTTGAATATATTTTATTTATTTCAGCTAGACTGTAGTAGTAGATGAAGACATGAGAGAACCAAAAGGCATAAGCTTCACTCACCCTGCATCACTCCAAGTACTGCTGAGTCAAAGGGACAAGTCCTCTTTGTTTCCCACCGTGGAGTTCAGAGAGTAAATAATCAACAGGGAAAAGATAAAAACCTAGACATTATGGGTAGGGGGGCTCTGGGAAGGCTAGGTGATCAGTCTCCACTCAGTCCCTTTCGTCTGTGTTCATCAGCCCAGGGGTAGAGAAATAAGTGGTAAATTATTGCTTCTAATGTGACCAGGTTGTAGGTAAAGGTGTACAGAATAGTTGCCTCAGAGGTTTCTCCTTTTCTCACCTTTCCACAACCAAGCAGCTGAGAGGATGTAGGAGCACTGGGTGAGAAATGCATTTGCTGTGCTCACGTCCACCACCAAGTACGGTGTTATGCCCTGCTGCTAAGTAAATGCACATTGTGGTTAATGGCTGGATTCACCAAGACTTCCTGCACTAACGCTCACGTCTTTATTCTTGGGTAAAATTTCCATAGGATGTCCTGTAGCAACCAGGTAAGTCGATTCTTACTGACAAAAGGAGGACAAAGTCTGTTTGTGAAAGGGGAAACTGGTGGAGTGAAAATCCTCAAAGCCTGCAGGGGCTAGGTTAGAAAAAGAAAAGAATAACTGACATGCTACACAAAGTCGAAGTTTCTAACATGAAAAAATAATTGTGTTTCCATGCTTCTTCCCTTTTTATTTTTTTCCTATTGGTATTGTGCATGTGGGTAATTTGTTTCCTTCTGTTTCCCAAAGGTAATGTTCAAATGCCCCAACAAAAGGCTCCGGTGTGGAATAGGTCATCTGCAATTCTTACATACGCTAGAAGTATATCAACACTTTCTGCCAGTCACATTTAAACTATTTTAAGTTTGTTCGTTGGTTTGGAGAGCTGATGCAGTAATCTCCATATATACAGTGCCAAACACAGTCAGATGATACAACTGGATTTTGATGATGTTTCAGTAACAAGGACGAGGTTGCATTAGTCACAATGATAGAGGTTACAACCTTATAGTTTGTCTTCTGCCTACTGGTTGCAAGAACAATGACTTTATGGGGAAGGGCTTGTGTATTTATGGAATTTAAATTGCACACTTAACACAGCCAGCTGCATTCACCTTGGACTCGTGTAGTCAATATGCAGAGAGAGGTGTTTCACCCTTAAAACAGGTAAATCAAGCTGTTATTTCCAATCATTCAATAGCACATATCGCCAACTAAGGAGCACTGTATCTACAGCATCTGAAAAGAAGTAGTTTTATGGCCTTGAAAAAAATCTATATATGATGTAATTGTTCTTCCTTCAACTCTCCCAGGTCTGGCAGTGTGGAGGAAGCATGGAGGTCTTGCCCTGTTCTCGTGTGGCCCATATTGAACGCACAAAGAAGCCCTATAACAACGACATTGATTACTATGCAAAGCGCAATGCCCTGCGAGCCGCTGAGGTTTGGATGGATGACTTCAAATCACATGTTTACATGGCGTGGAACATCCCCATGGCAGTAAGTGTGGGTCACGCTCTCTCCTGAACAGACACAGAAACGTGGGTGGCTGCTTATAGTTCTTCGAGGTGAAGGGTGTGACTACAGTTGTACAAAGTGAACTAAGCATAGGGGAAACGCCTTTTCATGCTGGTGTGTTCTTGATATGAAGTGTTCTGGCATATAAACTTTTTTCCTTGGTGTAAGTTTTGTTGTACACTCAGGAGCAGTGATGCAGATTTATAATTTAACTAGAGCACAATGTTTCAGGTTTATGTGCCTCCTCCTCAGAAGTCATTAATTTGAGATGCCATTAAGCTTTGAGGTGTTCATATGGTACAGTGGTGAGGACTATAGAAATGTCCATAAATAAATATCATCATTCATCCTGAGACTCAGTAGGCCTCACCAGCATAAAAAATAAAGTATGTAATAAAAGAATCGCACATTAACTGGCTTTATTGTCTACAGGCTGAGAATTGCAATGCGGACACATTCTGTTTCTTAGTGTGTGTGCGAATTATAGATGGCGTGTGCGGGGCTTCTAGGAATCCATGTAAGATAAATATTAGATAAACTCTAGGTTCGATTTATCACATTCTTCTGTAAGTATCTCATACGCTACGTCTCCACTAAGCATTATTCTTGGAGAGAAGAGATATATATTCTACCCCAGTCAGGTGGAAACTGACTGTTCTTATTTTCTTTAGTGGTGTTTACATTCAAGTCCTTCATGCTAAGGGCAACAGGGAGAGCAGCTGAGGGGAAACGTACTGTGGTCTGTTGATAATGATAGTTTAGTTAAACCTTATGTGTGGGCTTTGTCCAGAGCTGCTTGAAGTGAATGGAAATGGGAACGTTCATATTAGAACAGGAAAATTTGCCAGCCCAGCAGTGTCCTTGTGAATATTCAGCTATGACCTAGAGTCCATCGACGTCTCGTAAAAGACTTCATCATATTTAGTCTATGTTCTGTATACCTACTTGTACTATGGCACCCAGGTAATTCATCAAACCCATTTGTACTCATTCCTTTTGTAGTTTTGCAAATATATGTACTTAAAGGAACAGGTTTCATTCGTCTCCTTGTGACATCTGGATATTTCAGATGTTTGCACATGTTCCAGTTTCTCTTACTGCTGTTCAGTATTGGACACTGTGCAGTTTCAATGAAGATGAGTTTTGCTGACCTGTTTTTCCATGAGAGCTAATTGCAGAGAATTATTTTGCCTTAACAAAAGGCAATACTGCAAAACTTCTTTCCCTCACAAGATTTCTGTGATAGTAGCAGGAAGACAAAGCAGTGTCCAAGTTTTTAGGGGTATTTTGGCCCTGGTTGCATCCCTTGGATAAAATTGTAAGTTTCAAATAGGAGATGAAAAAGTGACCTTGATAAATTTGTTTGCTTGATGTCATCTGCAAATGAATTCTGACAAAATATAAGACATTTAGGTAAGCATTTACATCAAAGCATGATTTTCTTTAATCTATCTGAGATTACTTACTGATGTAGTTTTCTGCACTGAGCAATGCTTTAAAAAAAAAGGAGGGGCCGGGGTGGTACCACACATATCTGCATTAAGAGACATAAAATCAACAGAAGTACCGAATATTTTTTTTTCCATAAAGTAAATTGATAAAATGTGCATGATAAAATTAACCCTGTTAGCTAGTGTTAGTGTTCAGGGAATTATTCCATTCTAATATACATTCTAGATGACTAAGAGGTATAAGACATAAGAAAAACCTTCTGCAGGAGAACCAGAAACCTTACTGCCTGGTTAAAAAGGATATGTCCACGTGCTGCATTCTGTGGCCACTTCAGACTTGTACCATGACACTGCAGCCTGCACATGGTGACTGCAGAGAGTACAAAAGTAAAAAAGCATTTTCAAAGCAGCTCGCCTTGCTGTTCCTGTGGTCTGTAGAGATGGCACTACAAACAGGGCATTGTTTTGCCTCATTATAGACTAAGGAGGAAAAGAAGCAAACAAAATATATGTTCTACCATACCAAAACTCATCAAAATTAACCCTTTAACAAAGGGTTAGACCGTCTTTTTGAAAATTCACTCCCTTCTAAGATATTGAGGATCTGTGCATATTGTTGATCGTGATTAGTGGCATTGTCTATTCTAAAATGTCTATCCCATAATGTCCATCCTAAAAGGGTGTTGCAGAGAGGTGGGTGTTGGTCTCTTCTCACAAGTGATGGGTGGTAGGACAAGAGGGAATGGTGTCAAGCTGCATCAGGGGAAGTTTAGATAGACATTAGGAAAAATGTCTTCACCAAAAGGGTTTTCAAGCACTGGAACAGGCTGCCCAGGGATCTGGTTGAGTCACCATCCCTGGAGGGGTTTAAAAGATGGGTAGATAACATGCTTGGAGACGTGATTTAGTAGTAGACAAGCATAGTTGGAGTCTATCTGTAAGGTCTTTTCCAGCCTAATGATTCTATGGTCTTTGGACAGATCTGCAAGATCATATTCCTATAACATTCATCAGCAGGTCAGCATAGCTTTATTTTAGTTAGCCAAATATTGGGTATGACCCTGCTTATGCTCTATTCCTTGACATTTTTACTGATAAAGAAATCTTCTATTGAATGATTTATTGTACTGAGTGCCTCTGAGAATTACTCTCCTTCCACGTAGCCTGTAGTAGTACGTAAATTAAAATTCATTTGAATGTATGCTGCATGGAGAGCTCATGACCAAGTATGCATGCGCAAGCAGCAGTGAGCACAGCAAAGCCTTTATGTGGCAAATAGAAAAACCTGTTCAGTATTACACTTGTGTTCTCCCCTGAAAACGAGTCATCTGTTGGGGATTCTAATAAACCCTGAGCTAAGATTTGCTGCTGTGTTGTAAATCTGCATTAGACATCATCTGCAAAATGTACAGAAATCATTCTGGAGGAAATGTACAAGGCAATGAAGATAGATGGATATATGCGAAACTCCCCAGTCTCAGTCAATTCCATTCATACAGCACTGGAAAAGATTTTTAGATATGGTAACTCTTACTGTCTTAATGTTGAACTGTGATGATTTATAGTGGTTTAAGTTGACAGACACTAGCACAGGACGTGGCATTTCTTTAAATGTCTGGGTTTGATCATATCGATTCAACACTTCCAGCCTGTGCTTTTCATGGGATTTATATTCAAACATGAATTAAACTCTGAGGTAGAATGATAAAGAAGGTTTTGAGCTCAACTGCATTTTACAGCTCAAGTCTACAAATGAGCTCCTCTTCCAGTAAAAACTGTGTGCTGGTCTATGCAAATGCTTAATGGAGCTTAATAACTTCTTGAGCAGCTCTGCTATTAAGTTTTAACAGGTCTGTTCTGATGCCATTTAGATTAGTGTGCCTGTTACTAGAGGAAACCCTGATCAAGCTGCCATATCTTAGGTCAGAATTTCTGCCTGCAATGCTAACAAATCTGAAAGCACAGGGGGTCAGGTTTGATTGCAAACATTTAGAATTGCTGTACATAACAACATCCTTATTGTATTCTTCTTATTTTGATTTACGTTTGTTTTCTCCTTGTTCGTTCTCCTTCTTTTTCCACTGATTTCATTAATGTTTATTGTCTGCTCTCAGCAGCAGCTGTTTGATGAGCTGCTCCTTAAAGGGAAAGAAGAAAAGGAAATACAACTTGGTATACAAAATTAAGTCTAACTTGGTTTCAATAAAGAAAGGAACCCCAAAATCAATGCAGTGAAGTTTCTTTACATCTTTTTCTGCTTTGTAGAACCCTGGAGTTGACTTTGGAGACGTTTCTGAAAGAATAGCTCTACGACAGCGACTGCAGTGCCGGAGTTTTAAGTGGTACTTGGAGAACGTCTATCCTGAAATGAGGGTTTATAATAATACAGTCACTTATGGAGAGGTACTGTATGGTTTTGGAAATATATCACGGCTGCATTAGAGCAGTCTTTTCATCTTAGTGGTAGGTATTCAGGATATACGGAGCAACTTCAAGTCAGCACAGGAGTAGCAAAAGAAATATCCTCCTCTACTTTAATAACACTGAGAAGCATGGCCTTGGGAAGCATTTTCCCTCTTTTCAGAGTGTATCAGATGAAATCTTTCTCACTAACAATGATATGCAACCTCCCTGGCTTTCATTTAAAAGGGAGCAGCTCTGAGAACATAAATTTGGGGTAATCATTTTCCCAATTAGGATGCTACAGATGTCATCAAGAAAACATCAGCAGTCAAGAGAGCTAAAATAATTGCAGTTAATGAGAACAGCTGAGTTTACTGAATTGTTTTTAGGTAAAGAACCACCCCTTTTTGGGATTTTGCCAAACTATTTGAAGGATTGCATTCATTTAATTGATTAATTTTTGCAGTCCTCCTTCAGGAGAAAAAGCAACATCTCTCTGTTCAGATTTTGAAGGGGAGGCTTCCATTTGGCAGGTCTTTATACCACCGTGAAAATCAGGAGAGGAAAACCAATATTGCTGCTCTGTGCTGTGTTTTCACTTTCCCTTGTGTACCCAAGACCTTGGAACACCTACTCTGAGACAGCTGAGTGGGTAGGTTAGGGTAACTTAACTCTAATAAAATGCTGGATTTCAAACACCTTAGAAATGTGTAGATGTTTTAATTCACCTCAGCTGTCTGGATCATTCCTTTCATCTCTCTGAACCATTCAAGTCTCCCACATATACTTGACCCCAATCCATAAAGAAGTCAGATGTGCCTTCTGCAACTCTTTAAATCTCTATCACATGCCTGTAATGCAAGAACTGCTATTGCTAATGGCTGAACCGAGGCAAAGTTCTAGGAGCTCTCCTGCTGTGTAATTTTTTTAAGATTCTGTTTTAATTGTCTGCGTGAACTATAATTAAATCCAAAGGCAATATATTTTCACACAAGACCACTTACAGACACATTCTTCCTTTCTGTTCAATTTGATTGACTTCATATGAAAATAAGTATCAGGTATTGATACAAAGTGCAAGTTTTATTGCATAATATCACTTTGCATCCTGATATAACTATCCCTGACAGTAACTGAGGAAAGACATTTAGCAGATTCAACAGGAGCTATTAGTAACTGTCACCTCCGAGAAGGCTGTTAACTGCAAAGAGCATTGGCAGTATTGCCAATATTGTGTCAATTATACCAGACGGTGAGCAAGCTGGGCTCTAAAAAGAGGTTTGTTTCTATTTAGTGTTCACATGAAGGTCCTTGAGTCAAACAGGAAGTTTAGTAATGCAAATATCTAATTCATTAAATTTTCCAATAAAATGGAGCCACACAAGATATTATAAACTGCCATAGTGCCCTTTCAGTCTTACATGTCCATAATGAAAAAAAACCTAGAGGCTCCACCGTAACTAACATAAAGCTTGTTACTAAAAACCTCTTCTGGTTATTTTCCTGGAGGAAAAGATGTCTGCATTTTAGCAAATTCAAAGGAAAATAGACGTATTGAATAGATGTGAAACAGATTGAAACAATAGTAAAAAATATTTCCTAGTGGTTCAATTCACACTTTTTTAAAGCCAAGTCATAAAGCTGTCTTCATCTTCTTTAGCCTTTATAGTACTTAAGTCATAAAATAAACCTCTTGAAATGTAACTGTTGGTGAGCTCCCTTAACCGATCCCTGTTATGCTTGTACACTATAATATGAAGGTTTATTCACTGATTTTTCTGGCAGCTCATACAGTAGCTGTTTCTATATTATGGGAGTGGCCAGAGAAATTGTTCACAACCTAAAACAAAACTGAGCTGCTGTTTGTTTCAAAATGTCAATCTAAATAACCTTTTGATTAAGATACCTGTAAAATTTTTCTAAATCAGAAGAATGCATGTAATACTTCCAGCCTGAAGAGAAAAAACAAAAGCTTGACATTTTACAAGTGCTCCAGCCCAGTTTTTTTCAAAGAGGGAGAGCTGAAGCAGTTTGGATTGCTTAGCCTTGAGAAGAGGAGGCTGAGGAGACACCTTATTGCTCTCTACAACTACCTGAAAGGAGGTTGTGGAGAGGAGGGAGCTGGGCTCATCTCCCAAGTGACAGGACAAGGGGCAGTGGCCTCAAACTGCACCAGGGGAGGTTCAGACCCGACATCAGGAAAACAATTTTTCACAGAAAAGGTCATCAAGCACTGGCAGAGGCTGCCCAGGGAGGTGGTTGAGTCACCATTCCTGGAGGTGTTTAAAAGATGGGTAGATGAGGTACTCAGGGACATGGTTTAGTGGCAGATAGGAATGTTTGGACTCAATGATCCAAGAGGTCTTTTCCAGCTTGGTGATTCTTTGGCTCTATGATCCCAATCCTGGTTAGTTCCCCGCTGTTGGATTTAAGACACATTCTGAAAATATATGGTCAAAATTTACATTTAAACAAGGGTAATTTGGAGCAAAATTTGGCTTGGCTTTCTTAGAGTGAATTTTATGGGGGTTTGATCCTTGAGTAATTGCTGAAAATAAAACTTTGACCCAAGGTCTGCAAAGACAGCAGGTTGTCCAAATAACGTCTCTTCCTGGAGCAACTTCCCTGTTGACATCTGGAGAATAAGCATGTGTTTCTCAGACAAGAACATTTTTACATACTAGGTATTTCCTAAGCTGCAGTGCAGTAATACACTAATAACAACTCTTTTCTTTCTGATCTGGTTATAGGTCCGTAACAGCAAAGCTAGTGGCTACTGCTTAGACCAGGGAGCAGAAGAGGATGACAAAGCAATCCTTTATCCCTGCCATGGAATGTCCTCTCAGGTAAATGGATAAAATCCCATCATCAATGAGAAACCTTTACTTTTAGCAGCATGTTGCTGAGGTGGAAAGAGAAAGACTTTACAGCAGTATTTTTGGGTGTCCTTTCTGCTGTTCAGGATGTGAATCTCTACATTGAAGATGCCTGTTAGGAAAACAGAAGAATGATGATAATTTGTTTTAACAACAGAGAAATCCACTGAAGATTAAGGAATATAGACAGTTGGTTTGAGTGAGCAACTATTCTTGTTTTGACATTACTTATTCTAGGAATATTCTAGGATTCTTTAAATCAAGTGTTCACTGGTCCAATAGGCTCCTATCCAGAAAGGATTTAGCAAGCTGCTGATGTGATTTCTCAAGCAGGCAAAAAGTTAAGCATGTATTTAACTTCATCTTCAAAGAGAATTAAGAATATATTTTTAAATACTTTTCTAAAATAGGTTTCTTTTTTGTCAGTCTCTGTGCATATTATTATTTTTTTAGAGATGTCTGGAGATTTTAAAATTACATTTCTTCTTTTCATGCTCATAATGATGTTACTTGTTTTTTTAAAATACAAGTTTGATAATATTTATATCCTGGACTTGAATTTCTTCTGAAATGTAGCTCTAGTTTCTTTTGAAGTGCCATCTGAATCAGAACTAAGTTAATGAAGATTCTCATGCATAAATAAACTCTGACCTTATCACGGACTTAGCAGTTATCTGAAGTTCAGTAATACATACACTGATTTGGAGTTCAGGCTCGTACATCACCATGGAGGCATAACAAGAGTGACAAAATATAAATATTTCTTATTGTGCTTAATTGCAAGCTGGTGAGGAGTCATACCCTGTTAGAGCAAAGTGAGATAGACAGTGATTTCTAGTAACAAAAGGTCCACCTTTGGCAGGATCATTATGGAACACTTGAGTGATACTCTCTTCATAGAGATGGAAGGAACAGCCTTTGAGTAAGGTAAAGAAACAGTGCTGCTTAATTAGATGTAAACGAGCTTTTCAAGATGCCTCTGTTTAGGGATGTCTGGGCACTCGTAGTTTGGTCTCTTACTTCATTCCGGTTGTAAGCAGAAAGTTGCAAATTTAATTCCTTCCAGAAAGTCTCTTTGCAACATCTAATCTCATATCATCGTGCTAGCATTGGGAAGAAAATTAAATACATGGTTCTCACTGTAATTTGTTTTGCAATTGAAGTCCTTAACCTACTTATTTGGCTCCATGACTCCAGTTTCATAGAATAAGCTTTGACTTCCAGAACAAAATAGATGAGGCCATAAATTACTGTGATTTTTTTTTTTTTAAAATCATGCCCAGCTCCTTCTAACTCACTCCTGTAAATGTGGTGGCTAAAGTAGCTCACCTGTCAGCATCCAGCTCTGACCAATTTCTTCCATTAAGGAGTAGGTCATTTTCCTTTTCGGGAGATGTAAATACATTGCCTAGTATGTGAGTCTTTTGAATTGCTGACTGTAGCCTGGGCAGCTGTTCTCAGGTGTAAATAACAATACAAATGCCCAAGAAATTAAGTTGCACAGTGACTAGTTAAATATCTTCTGTCTCACTTCCACTACAGGTCTTCAGTAACCTGTCTACATTAGTTTTCTGGAAAAGCCAGAAAAACTGCTTTCAGGCTTTAAATTGCAGCCTCGAGCTAGAGCATTTTTGTTACTAGCACTGTGTAAATGCATAGAAAGAGAAAATCATTCTTCCCAATCCCTTAAAATCCAAAACATCCCTTGTGTGTGAGAAGCATAAAACTACGGGAGAGCCAAAAGTTAATCTACCAAATCATCCTGCAACACTTTCCATTTTTCCCAAAAGTTTTAATTCTTTAAGAAACACCAAGCAGAAGGCAGAGGTTGATGTACTATCTAAGTTGAGTATTTCACAGACAAGCACGGGTTGGAGCCACTCAAATGCAGCCAAGTTAATTAATGATTACACAGCTGGAAAACTTCTATCATCTCACCACAATTTACAAAATTAATTCAGGATGAGAACCACAGCTGCACAAACCCTAATCAAGGCTATTCAAGCACATAGCATGAAAGGTGTTGACAGCAAGTGTTTTAATATATTAAATAAACATTTTTAAAGCCTCTCTTCTAGTCAGCCTGGGTGAGCATAGTTGTTTATTATGTTTAGCTTTCAGTTTTTGACATTTTTTCTCTCAAGCATAGGGCACAATATGCTGCTGAGTTGAGATATGGGTTAGTTGAACTTGACTATCGAATATAAATGTATATATACTTGGAACTCATTTTCACTACTTAGGTTATCACTGGTGCTTGATATGTCCAACAGCACAAAAGCCTCTCGCCATTTGGCTACAACCTGTTTGGTTTTCATACCCTTCAATTCTGACAAGCAAATTTCTAGTGATTCGAGTATACCCAGGTTTCCACTGAAAGCAACAGAAGTCGATCAAGTGTTTAAAGAAGGCCGAGTTAGGAAGAAAACCACAGTTCATCTGTGATAAAATTATTTTTACTTCTGTGTCTTACCCTTCTGTTTCCCTTGCACATCGCACACCCCTGGATGGTGTTGTCCTGCGTTACCACTGAAAAATAAAACCACTCTACCATTACTACCCAATGAACAAAAATCCTTTCCCTCAAGATTGTTTTTACCATGATAAATCACATACTTGTGATGACGGCAGCCTTAAAATTTCTTTGTTCAAATGGGGACAAATTATTTTATTAATCCTCCGAAAGGCATTTACAGAATCACCAAATCATTTAGATTGGGTTTTAAGTTCATCAAGTCCAACTGTAAGCTTAACACTTAGCCTGAGTTTACATCATTTTAACTTAATGAATTGAACTGGAGCTAAATCAGTATCAGCTAACACTTAGTAATATCCAGACAAGATTTTGCGTCAGTCTAAGCCGGTTTCAAAAGTTGATTTATAGAAAACTAGTGAGAGCACTTATACAACCTCAGTGGAAATAACTCCCTGTCACAGAGTCTGTCTTGAAAGCTGTGATGTGGAGCTAATTATATTGTTTGTGAAATAAGAGGAGAACTTAATAAAATGGCATTCTGAGATCGAAGGGCCCTGGTGAATAGCCTCTTCTTCTGCCCTCCTCTCTTCCCTTTCACAGCAAGAGAAAGAGGAGGGACTGCAGCTGTGAAAGCAAGAACTCCCCTGGCATTGAGATCAAGCAGAAAGAAGGGAGATCTTGACATTCAGATTTCTGAAGCTTGCAGCTATGCAAACAGATAGAGTAAGAGGAGATGAAAGGCTTTACTTAAACTGTTGCTTAAGGGCAGATATTTAATATTTTGCTTGGTAGAACTGTGGATTTCCAGGGCTGCACGCTGGGTATCAGGTCTGATTGCTTGGAGCAGGGTGAATGGAAGGTGTTGTTTTAACTTGCAGGAAGCAGTGGGTAAGATTCCATAACAAGCCTGGAGGTTTGGTAACTTAGCTTGTGATCTGTTTGTCTTACAATGACAAGTATTCTGGAGATATAAGGTATTTCATAATTCTGTATAGCTCACTGTTTCAATTTCTGTGTCAGCTTGGAGCTCGGTTAATCTGCAGGGCTGAAGGATCATTAAAGATTTCCTTTTACTGGAAAATGGGACCAAGAGAGAGGGGTTAAACTTTGTGTGGAAAGCTAATGGAGCCCCTTCTGTAACTGTTTCCTACAAATAATTGCCTGTTGTTGTTTTATGCTTTTTTCCACTTGACTGGAAATTAACAGGAATGGATTTTCTGAAGTCAAATCCTACGGTTTAATGCTGGCATTTACTTATCCCATTGATGCTCCTGAAGGATCACCTTCCAGAGCCAGCACCACTCACTATGTTTTAATCAGATACGGTGGTTTTGATAAACAACCTTTGACTTCAATTCTATTCTGCTAAGATTTCTAAACATTGAAGGGAAAAATATCCTACATTACCTTAGGTACAGCAGATAGTATCAGGATTAGATTTTGGAGTGTTTAATAGAGTATGTAGCTTTAGCACTGTCCTTCAGCTCTCCTCAGATAAAAGAGGAAAAACTGAGTGAAGTTTGATCCTCATGTGAGGTATAAAACTATTTTTCTGTTCTGCAGGTTGCAAAAGGAGTGTGTGGATACCTAAGGCTTTCAGCCCATCATGACTTTCCCAAAATTTATCTTTTTAAATGAATGATATTCAATATACCTGAATAAAGGAGACTTTGTTGGTTCATTTTGGCTGGCACTGGGAGCGGATTTGGTGTGATGTACCATGCCCACAGTTCTAATACAAATTCAGAAGTTATTTCTTTTGATAGCAGCACTTAAAACCAAATTTGAACACAGCAGGTGTAACATTCACCGTTCCATTGACTCTGTATTCTAGCTCCTGCTTTCTAGTGTGCAGTAATAAGCAACTTCTTTTAGTGCTTATTTTATTTTCACAGATTATATCATCTCTAGGAATTTCTGATATGAAGTCTTTGCAAGCAGATCTTACTAATGATATAGTAGTTCCTTATACCTTAAGTTCTGGCCTGATTTTGCAGACGCAGGCACTAAAGCTTTGCTATATCATGTGGTCTGAAATGTGATAATTGTTAATGGATTTTTTTCCTAGAATTTTATTTTAAGATAAGCCTAAGTTTTTATGACTGTTTGGACTCCTGGCAGAAAGTACAGATTCAGGAAAATTAAGCCCACGCTGTTCCATTTGTCTCATCATTGTATAGGTAACAGTTTCTTGCATGAAGCCATCTCTGAGTCTTTTGAGCTGTCATGCAGCTGCCACTTTCAATATTGGTGATAGTTTGTAATAGAGTTAGTTTATCTTCCATTTCTAAGGCCTAAGCAGAAATGGGACTTTCTTCTTTGACAGGCTTCCGTGTAAATGTCTTTCCCAAACACATTGGGAAATTCCCAAATACTGCAATGCAGGGCACATGCAATTCTCGCTATTGAGATTCTAAAGACACAGGATATTGTAGACTGTTTTAATATTGATATAGAAAAGCTGCTCATCTTCAACTACAGAGAAAATTGATCCTATCCTGCAGACCTGGCAAGCGGTTATAAGCAGCCTTTCTGATCACCTTCATAAGGCAGAGCCACCCAGGTTGTTAGGTGGCATTTGGGGACCTAGAAATGTATAATAAAGACTAAAAGATGAACACGTTTCTCTGCCGGTGTAAATTTCAGCCATGCCTGCAGTTCATTTGAACCCTGCTCAGGACTCATGAGAGAAGCGTGAAACACAAAGATGGGCTTTACTTTAAAAAAGAAAAAGAGTTTGTGGGATGGTTCCCTCCCACCCCCATTGCCCTTTATTTGGAGAAAAAAAGACAATAATTTGTCCAAGTTGGCTGTTCATTAGTATTTTGAATCATTTTGCTTGCTTGAGCTTCTTTTACATATGTCCCCAAATATGCCTATGGTGAAAGGGAAAAAAAAGTGTCTCAACTTAGTGTGTATAGAATTCGACAATGACATTGTGCATACCAAGGAGAATCCTCCTGCAGTTATCCCTCTGTTTTCTCTGATGTAGTCTCTGTTCTAACTCTGCGCTTCACATGGTTGCTCTGAACAGAAGTGGCAGGTGGGGAAATGAACACATAGTTTGTCAAAGGGCGTCTGGTCTGGGAGCGAGTAGACCGCGCTTTTTTTACCACCAGCAACATATGATTATTCACAGCATGATTCTTCTGAGGTTAATAAGGGTGGCTGTAGAAAGCCAGACTCTAATTCAAGGTTTTTTGATTGACTCCTAATGATATCTCATGCAGTGGTCAGTAGCATCCAATAAAAGGCAGGCACTTCTGACCTTCTTTCCCTTTCTTGTTAAGTAATTTCAGCCATATAACAGCAATAAGACCAGACAGGCAGTAAGTTTCTTGGGTGATAATTGCTTTTCCTCAGTGGCTCAGACCTTTAACCTGCAGCATCCAGTCTCACAGCAAACAAGCCATGGAGGTGACCCCATTTTGCAGTTTTTTGGCATACGGGTGATCCACTTGACTAATTCTGGGGTAAGAAGGGCAAAACACGATGCTGGTGTAAGGACTCCAGATTTAAACAGAGAAGTAGTAAGAAGCAGATAGACATGATTTAATGCATTGGCCTGCCGCCAAATTAACATCTTGCATTTTTGTTTTAATGTGCTTTGAAATCTCTCTCAATAGGCTTTTCCCTATCTAGGAAGTAGCAGTAATTAAGGGGATTACTTATTAATTTTTGCAACATATAAATGAGGACTCCGTTGCTATCATAGTTATCTCCATGCAATGTGATAAAAACTGAGCTGACAGTGTCACTTTTCCCTCTAAATGAGCATCCTAAAACCACCGTGAAGGGTTTGAGGCTTTCTTAGAATGCAGATTAAAGTAAATCATAGTAGATAAAAATCAGATATGGAAGAGGCAGAATAAAGGGTTTGAAATCAAACTTCCTCCATCAAGATTGTGTTCTCCAGCTCTGCTGTCATCCAGCAGCTCTTTGGTGGTTTTTTGGGTTGCAAGAAACTTTTTGATGTCCTCAGGGTGTCCCTAGGAAAAGGTTTTCCTCACCCAGTGCTTCTGAGATGTGGGTTTATGTCTGCAGACTGCTCTCCTGGGAGTCTGTAGGCTCTGTACCGGCTGTGTCCCTTCCCACCCACACTGTGGGGGAGGTTGTGTCATCCCAGCAAGCTTGTAGTGCTTGAAGAAGCAGTGTCCCCCTCCACTCCAACCCAAAATGTAGCTGTGTAAGAATCATAGAATCACCAGGTTGGAAGAGACCCACCAAATCATTGAGTCCAACCATTTCTATCAAAAGAAGGTAAATGGGCGGCTGCCCTCTACTTACAGAAAATCATTATCTCAACAGTCAGGTTGGATCAACATGAGACATCCCCAGATATTCTCTATATCCTTAAATATTTTCCCTTGGACTAATATTAATGTAATAAAACATGTTCTAGCACACTGAGATTAGAAGACATCATTTCTCACCTCACCTTCTGTGCAGGAGAACTAAATTGCAGGATGGTTAAGCCTCACACAAAACTAAAATATCAGAGCGCAATGTAGGCCTGAAGCATATGTTAGCTGATTTGCTGTTACTGCCCTCATGATTTTTTTTTCACCCTTTCATATTTTCTGGGTACTGGTTGCACGCTAGATTTTTTTTTCCAGTAACATTTATTTACAAAAACTAATTAGACTTGTTGCTATCAATAGCCTCTAACGGAGCTCTTAAGAACAAGCTGCATGGCGAATTGACATCATGTCCTTGTTAAATCAATTCCTGCTGAGTGGATATGATTTACATACTGATTACTTCACTTTCTCAATTGCCCTTTTTCCAGCCAACCAGTAGGTAGGGAATGGTGGGGAGCAAAGGTAGGGAAGAAGGGAATGTTGCGTTCTGTGAGAGACCCTGTGTTGGTAAAATAAGTTTCCCAGGCTTTGTCCTTAGGCACCGTGTGCCAGATCGGTGAGGGCCCAACGCTGAGCAGGACAGAGGACTCCTCACTAGCAGTCAGGGTGGAAGCCAGCAGGGAAGGCAGCTGCAGGTCAGCTGTGTCTCATTGCTGGGGTCTCTGGGGCTGCAGTCAGAGTCGTCTCTTTCCTTTTTTCCCTAGCTTGTCCGCTACAGCTCGGAAGGTGTCCTGCAGCTTGGGCCGCTGGGCTCTACAGCCTTTCTCCCTGACTCCAAATGCCTCGTTGATGACGGGAAGGGCAGGACACCAACTCTGAAGAAGTGTGAAGATGTTCTGAGGCCAGCACAGAGGTTCTGGGATTTCACACAGGTATGAAAAATCCCAGGGAGCCTTGAAGAGAGAAATTGTGAGAGGAATACTGCTCTAGAGGATTTTTAATGAAATACAAGGTCTTTAGATGATTATTCTAGGAATCGTCACCTTACACTTTCTGGAAATAGTCATGTTCTGTAGGTCGTGTTTGATCCAGGAATTTCCTTATATTACTACTAAGGATATTTCTATGATACTTTCTACATGTACCATCTGTGATTTGTTTGAATAGTCTGCATCTCTGTAGTAATAGTCAAGAAGATGCTTGTAAGATTTTTTTAATATCTAGAAATTTTTGGTTATGGAACTTTTCTGAGGTTTTTCTAGCATCTTTCAAGGAATGTTTAGACATTGAGATTTCAATTAATTTTCAGCATTTTTGAAGGCATTCTTACAGTTTCTGCCATTTCCTATACCTTGGGATAAGGGTTCTCTAGTGTTTTTCTAGTGATTTCTGGGTAATTTTCTAAGAATTCTTAAATTGGGGCTTGTCAAAGAATTGTTTTGGCACTTTGTATGAATCATCTAGCTCCTCATAGAACTTTCTAGTACAATACTAGTATATTGCTTGATATATATAGAAATTTCCAGGCATTTTATAGTGCTTTCTAGGGATTTACAGATCTAGCACTAATTTTATTCTAGCCCTTTCACCTGTCTATTCCTCCTTCTAACCCGTCTGTTCATTTTTTTTTTTCTTCCCCTCTTCTTTTTTTTTCTCAGAATGGTCCAATCATCAGCAGAGACACTGGCCGTTGTCTAGAAGTGGAAATGTCAAAGGATGCAAATTTTGGGCTCAGATTAGTTGTACAAAGGTGCTCGGGGCAAAAATGGATGATTAGGAACTGGATAAAACACGGCCGGCATTGACTGCTGGGGCTGAGAAGCTGTTGATCCCGTCGTCGTTCATTGCTCAGTGTGCCATATCTTGCAAGGTATTTGTCTTAAAGCAAATTAGTTTGAACAGGACTTGGCTTTCAAGAGTCCTCCACAGTTGGGCATTCAAAAGAAATAAAGAAGGAAGAGGAAAGCAGACAAATACACGCCCTACTTGACTCTTCCTTGCTCTGGAAGATAATCTGGGAAGCTTAACAAGAGTTTTGTGGTGATTTGGAAATCTTGTGAAGATTGGAACACAACAGACAAGTGGATTCCTTAGGCTCTCCCAGAGGAACTAAGAGACAGATATTTCTGTGATGAGTTCAAAGGAGAGATCCCACTACTGCCTCGCAAAGAGAGTTCTCTGATGGGTAGCTTTTTAGCTTTAAGTTAAGGACTGGTGCACAACTCCTATGGTGAATAATCATGTGCCTTTTTTATTGTACTTCGTATAAAAGGAGACTGGGAAAAATCCTACCTTTTCAGCATGTCTGGTTCATTGTACTAAACAAGAAGATCTGTAAATAACACTGGAAATATAATATAATACATGATAATTTTCAAGGTTGATTGTTTAGGAGTCTCTGTTTCTGGTAAGAGACTGTTCACAAATGTTTACAGGTGGTTCTCAACCTTCAAGCTGCTAAAAAGCAGCATTTTAGAGACCTGTTATAGTTAGACACAGGTAAATGTTGAATAGGTAAAATAGCCACATGCTCCATTGTATTGCCACATTTTACATTTCTTGGCTGTGAAGGCATCACAATCTAGCACTTGTGAATTTAAGTCTTTCCAGGCAGTGAGTGTCCTAGCAGGCAGATGAATTTCTAGAAACCTTGGTTGGCCCACAAGCCCTGAATACACCAAGTGCAAGGCTCTCTCCTGCAGTGCTGTGCAGGCAGGTGCGCTGTTATGTTGTTCCAGCAACTGCCTGGAAGCTGGATACTCATTATTTCTGAAAAGAGGTTGACTGACTTAGGTGCCATCTGTGGAATTTAACAGCTTGAATCTCCATATTGTTACCTGTCCTGTGAAAATGTCAAATGTGAGCAAATATGCTTTGTGAGCGCTGTCTAGACAAATGTCCTGAACAAACCTGCAAGATCTTTTCAGTGTTTGAAAATAAGAAGGCAAATTAGAGCAAGGACTAGGCAACGTATATAAATATTGTTACTCTGAAATATAAATCTTTTACTGTCGTTCACCCATTGGCGGCATCTTCATGAAGCTGAATTCAATACTGTATCCAGTGGTTCATACAGTACCTGCACACTGAGAGCCAGAGCCGTGACAAGGCTGTATCCAAAAAGCCCTCAAAGTTGATGAGCTCCGTCAGTACCCGCAGGTTTGGGGTGTGGGTCCATGGCAGACAGCGTTTTCATTAGAGAAGGTTCAGTCACATTGGCAAAGAGACAAGATGGCATCTGTTAACTTCACTGTTAAATATTTTATAGGGTTTTTTACAAAAAAAAAATCGTTTTACTGAGCCCAGAAAATAGGTGGTTGCGGACACTGTGGTACCATGAATCTTGGTGACCTGTTTCTTGAAGGGGTTTTGCCACTCTTATTTCAAGGCATGCTGAACAAAATAGAATGGAAACAAAATTAATTTTTAAAGGGCATGATATGTAAAAAAGTATTTAATTTTAACATGCAAAATCCATCAGTTCTTGACAACTCCTGGTTGTTACCAAGAAAGTATATCACTATGTTTTGCCCCAGTTCTATTTTTGAAACAGTCTGTGCAAGAGGTAATACAAAACCTATTCTTCTGGAGTTTATTGGTGGCTAATTGGTGATATTTATATATGTCACGTGGATTGAATATATATATGTATACACACAC
>WAAB01025211.1:0-25211 GCA_013389865.1 Piaya cayana
TCCCCCTTATCAATAACAATTGGAGGTTGAAGTTCAGGGGCAGAGTCGGGAATAGGATCTGATTTCACCATCCTCTCCTTCCCAAAACAATGAGCCTCGTGCTCTGAACTAGAAAAACCTGTCTCACAGCACCCCCCACTGCTGTTTAAAAGTGGGGATGTGACGCCTCCTGTTTCACCCTTGGTAAAACTTGAAAAACCAGTTCCACCACCAGCCCCATTAAGCTCGAACAACAGTAATCTCAGCATCCTTTCTCGTGCAAAGGCGTTTTCTATAGCATCTTGCAAAATCTCTCTACTATCTCTCTCTCTGCCAACCCTCTCTACTATATGGTGCACCCATTAACATTTGGGATTGTGCCCCATAAAGCGGATCCCATTCACTACCTCCTGTTTGTATGTTAAGTAAAACAGGATAAACTTTTATAGTGATCTCTTGCCAGGGCGTTCCGAGCCCCCAACACCTCACACCGCGCCCCCCCTCCCCCCCCAACAGTTCCCATGGTATCAAACCCTGTCGGTGCTTGGGTATCAAACCCTGTCGGTGCTTGGGTATCAAACCCTGTCGGTGCTTGGAGCAGCGCTGTCGGTTCGGGGTGTGAATGCTCCTCAGAGTAGTTGGGTGGAGGCAGTTCTGGCAAGCAACTTCCCTTCTCCTGATGAATACGAATTTCCTCCATTTTTTTCATCATCTTTTATGAAGCTCAATGAGAAGCTCATTGTATTTTGCTGCTCATTACTCTAACTATTGAGTTACTGGGTGTTTTGGATGTTTTGAGGCATGATAGACAGTCTTTTCTGCTCCATGACAGACTTGAAAAAGTTTTCTTCTTCTCTCCCATCCACTAGGAAACAAGACAAATTTCAAAGCCCTGATATTTTGTGTGTGCTGTAACTCTGGTATTCAACCATATCTCAGAGCAAATCAAAACAACTGTTTCGAAATATGAATATTTCTGTTAACATGGGTAGACCCAAGGATGTGATCCAGACTTCTGCAAAGCCTTTAACACTGTTCCCCACTACATACCTCTCTCTAAATTTGAGACAGATGGATTTGATGGGTGGATGTTATGGTGGATAAGAAACTGGTTGTATGATCGTACTCAAAGAGTAGTGGTCAATGGCTCAAAGTCCACATGGAGATCCATGACAAGTGGTGTCCCTCAGGTCTGTATTGGGACCAGTGCTGTTTAATATCTTCATCAATGATATTGACAGCAAGATTGAGTGCACCCTCAGCAAGTTTGCAGATAACACCAAGCAGAGTGGTATAGTTGCCACGTTGGAAGGATGGGATGTCAACCAGAGGGATATGGACAGGCTGGAGAAGTGGGCCTGTGAGAATCTCATGAGGTTCAACAAGGCCAAGTGCAAGGTCCTACACCTGGGTCGGGGCAATCCACAGTTTCAATACAAGCTGGAGGACGATGTGATTGAAAGCAGCCCTATGGAGAATGACTTGAGGGTGCTGACTGATGAGAAGCTAAATGTGAGCCAGCCCAGAAAGCCACCTGTGTCCTGGGCTGCATCAAAAGAAGCATGGCCAGCAGGTTGAGGGAGGTGATTCCGCCCCTCTTATCCTCTCTTGTGAGACCTCATCTGGTGTACTGTGTCCAATTCTGGAATCCTCAACATAAGAAGGATAGGGAACTGTTGGAATGTGTGCCGAGGAGGGTGACAAAGATGATCTGAGGGCTGGAGCACCTTCCATACCAGGACAGGCTGAGGGAGTGGGGGTTGTTCAGCCTGGAGAAGAAAAGGCTCTGAGGAGATCTTACAGTGATGTTCCAGTGCCTTAAAGAGGCCTACAAGAAAGCTGGAGAGGGACTATTCATAAAGGCTTGTGGTGATAACATGAGAGGGAATGGGAATAAACTGGAAAGGGGCAGATTTAGGCTTGATATAAGGAAGAATGAGAATGGTGAGGCACTGGAACAGGTTGGCAAGGTTAGTTATGGATGCTCCATCCCTGGAGGTGCTAAAGGCCAAGTTGGATGGGTCCTTGGGCAGCCTGACCTAGTGGGATATGTCCTTGTCCATAGCACGGGGGTTGGAACTAGATGATCTTTAAGGTCCTTTCTGACCCTAACTATTCAATGATTCTAGTATTTCACTTTCACAATACTACTACCTGTCACAGCAATACTGCACTTCACGGAGCAAACCTTTAGAACTTGACCACATTCATAAGTTGCATTTTGTATCTGTAAATGTAGAACAAAATAGGTGGCATTTCATAATGAACCCTTAAAAGCTAGGCTCTAGATTTATGTTTTAACTGTGTTGATTAATGCTGACAGAATAAATTATGAAAATAACCCCAGCAAAGGGAATGAGAGATTAATTTGCTCAGTAGAAAAAACATTAAAAATTGAAAGATTACATATATAGAAATGCACATCTAGAGAAATTCAGAAGATGCAAGCTTCTAATGCTATCAAATCAATCTGCTCATTATGTCCCTTACATTTAATGCTTAGAAAAGTGATTCTACTTTCAAGCACTTCAGTTTATTCGGAGTCCTGCCATTTTATTAAGATATGTGTACAAGGTACACCTAGTTTCCTCTGAAATCACTAGGACTAGTCAGTCTCATAAACAGCAATTCAGACATTTATAAGGAAAAAAAACCCACAACAAATAAATTGATTTTTGCAGTGCTGATTGAAAACGAACATTTAGAAGGAAAACGGAACAGACTGATTCTATGAACTGTTACTTACATAGTTTTTGTGAAAATTTCTTATTTATTATTACTGTGCAATTACAGTCTTCTATATCTCCATCAACCATCAGCAACATTAATCATCACTGTTGATGAATTGCCAATACTTGGCTTCCTCTGAGCAGAAAGTGCCAAACTGCTTAGATGAATTATGTTATCAAGCAATGTACAAGTTTTTAGCTGATCTGTCTTTACTCACATCTTGGGAATTGTATTGCTAAATCCTCACATGGTATCTTGTAAGAGCACCCCTTTATGACTTTATTTTTCCTACATATCCTTTTTATTGAAATTGAATATATATCTGCTGAAGATATCTCAGCTATTTTTAATAGTTGTGAAATCCTTTAGGTTCTTATTAGACAGAACCTAAGCATAACATTCTCTCATCTGCTCTGCTGTACAGAGTTTTTATTTGAAGGGTAAAAAACTATCTTTTTAAATATTACAGTTGCAGTTGCATACTGATATGCTCATGTCTTTACATTGCCAAAATTACTAAGTCTTATGCATGTGATTGAAGTCACAGTCAAACAGGCAAAAAATAAACAGAGAAGTTAATGTATGGTTCCTTTGGATCCTGGCTTAAAGTTCTTCATTTTAGTTTTTGTGAGGTTTTTGCATTGGTAGAAGAAGAAGCCTTGCACTGGAAACAGATGCAGGAGCACAACTAACTATCAGACTGTGTTTAGGACATAGACACTGTAAGTATAAAGAGAATTTTTTTAGGTCAAAAAGAGTGCATGCTTGGATTCTCTTGGCTTTCAGCAAGAAAACATGTTTACAACTTCTTAATATAAGTTTCATCATGGAAGGAATTTAGACATACAAAAGCTGAATTTGCAACTATATTGTCAGGAGAACTCATCAAAGCCAAGTTAGAAACCCATTACAGACTCTGTCTGAAAGCCATCTTTTTAGTCTTTTGACTTGTAATGCTAACCAGAAGCTGGCTATGATGTCTGGAGTAAAGGGCAATTAGAGACAGCTGTCATTGCTAAAAAAAAAAAAAAAAGAAAATTAAAACATTGTTACGCTGGAAAAAAGTCTAAGAATCATTAAGTTATCAAAGTATATAATTGCAGGATCTCTTTTTCACTCAAGGTACCATTATAATAATTATTGTTTACACAAGCAGATGCACACACAGTTTAGTTGTAGGAGATGCCATTGTAGGATTACTACTGAAATATATAGTGACTTTTTGGGGGACTGCAACATCTCACAAATCACTACGTAATACAGAGATACTGAGTCTCTCTCATTGCAAGCAATAAAATAAAACAAAAATGAATATAAAAAATTTAGGCTGCATTATTGGAGTTCCTCTTCATTATTCTGACATTAACTAGCCTGAGGCTTTAGAATCTGTTCAATTGTAATGAATCGTTAAGATTTCAGCTGGACCAAGGATGAGATAACACCTCATTGTATTTGGTTGTTTGCAAGATTTGAACAAAATAACATCTGCTATCTTAGATTGTGGATGATTTAATTTTTAAACATTTGTTCCCAACCTTTAATTTTCTGCAAAACAACCACATAAATTATTAATTCATCTATATTTCCTCAAGGCAAGCTAGAGTTAAGGTCCTTCATAAATATTTAAGAATTATACTGCAAAATAAACAAAACCTTTCACTTAACTTTTAATTGCAAGCCCCCAAAACCAGCAAAAACATCATCAGTAACAGTAAAGAGAAAAACTCCAAGTAGAAGCACATTTTTGTGGAAGGGTCCAGACTTTTTTAGTTGTGGAAATTCAATGGGCTTTTGCAACATGTTGGCAAAACATGAATTTCATTAGTAATAAACACAAGAAAAAAAGGGCAAATGCTCAAAACTAATCCAGTCTTAACTTTAAAGGCTCTTCAGTGGTTTCCAGGAGCACAAAGTGCAACGTACATGTACACCTGTGTATATGATTTCTCAGGGAAACATCTGTCAGTATTAACAACCTGTACTCTTCAGTCCCAAATTTGAGTTGTTTAATTCTGGCACTGGATCTGAGAAGCAAAGATGGTTTGAAGCTCTAGGGCTAGCCTAATGTAATCCCAGCTGCCAAATTCTCCCCTTTGCCCAAATGAATTATCCTAATAACTATGGATCACTGCATTTGCTATAACTCATCCCATCATCAGAACATACCTCATGTGCTGGATACAACAGTTCTCCAAACACTTTGTAGTCATACAGAGATAACAGAAAAATTAAGACCCAGGTCATGTGAATGACAACAAAGTTTAATTATAACTTTTTCATATAGTAAATTTTATGTGCAAAAGTTTTGCTTTACCATAAAATTTATCAGTTTTTTTTTCCCATGCTGCACATGAGAAACATATTTAGAAATTTTGAATTTAGAAACATATTTCACCATTTTCATGTTTCTGTACTATTTTGAGTTAGATCTAATATTTTGAAAATATGTGTTAGTTGAATTTTTGGGCATAGAAATAGTTTATAGAGAATTATTTTTTAACACCTAAGATAAAATAATTTGATTGATTTTGAAAGGTTCTGGTTATACCTCACTTCATATAAGAAATAATTTTATGAGACAGTAACTAAATAAAGGTTTCAGGAAGGGGGAAAAATTACTTGGGCATAAATTGAAAAAACTCAGCCTCAGCATTTTCAGTTTTCCTCTTGAAATGTAATAAAACCTCAGCTTGTGCAAAAGAGGAGAAATCAAAATATTCGGCACAGTATGGAAGAGCTTCAGCTGTAACTACTTTTGCTCTCTGCTTTCTCTTCCAGTCCCTCTTGGAGCATTTTGGCTGCTGTTCCTCACAGGCATGGTCTCATCAGGTCTGACCATGCTCTCATTTTCCAGTGCTGTCCAGAACCAATTCCAAGGAAGTACCCAAAATATGGGGATGTGAGAGTGCAAAAAAGGAGATTTAAAACAGGTCCATGAAAATATTCCTTCTGCTTTGCCATATGGATATTGATTTCTCTCCCTCAGGCTGAATATAATTGCCTGCTCTAATTTAACATTGATCTACCTACCCAAGTTTCCTAAAGCACTACACAGGCATCAATTAAATTGTTCCTAATACCACCTTTGTGAAGCAGGATAGCTATAATTATTCACACTTAGAAAGATGGTGAGGAGCAAAAAGAGATTCCTTATGAGCTATGCAGTGGAACAAGCCAGGATTGAAGCACGAGACAATTATACCATGCCATGTGCCCGTTATCAGATCATTCTGAGTTTTTCTAAAGGCAAAATACTAGCTCATTTAACAATTTGGGATCCCATTGAAACATACTTGATTAGATAATGAGTGTATTATGACTACTGCTGATCATATCAGATGTGCCTATTGCTTTGACTACTTTCTGGAATTTTTCCACTGTCTTATTTTTTTGTCTTTTTCTGATATCCACTCTACTCAAAATATAAGAGGTTTTCATTTCATGTGGTTCAGCTCTTGGCATTTGATTGTTTGTTTGTTCCCTGATAAGAACTTCTGTGCATTATTGCGTGCAAGAACTAACACCTCTTGCTGTTGAGGATGACAAACTGGGTTTTGGTGCTCTGCTTTTTAGTGTCATTTTATGTAGTAATTCAAGAGAAATCATCTAGGGTGCTAAGGAGGAGACAAAAGTACAAAGTTCTTCATATAGACGCATAAGAGTTCAGAAAAAAAAGAGTTCTAGCATATTTACTGGGAAAGATCAATGCTAAAGCAACATATGGGTTAGGTAATTCTCTGAATCAGATAGCAGCAATAAACTGATGTCAGGCTGGATATTAGATTGAGTTTACTCAGCTCCTCCACAGAGTGTCTGACTTGCAGTCAATGAAGAGAAAAACACAAACAAATCCTCCCACCTAGTATACTTATAAAACACTTGTAGCTGGTGCAAGGACAAACATTTACAGATATGTTGAAATATAAGCTGAACATGATCTTTAACTTGCTGATTCTGGGTTTATCTGAGAGAAAATAAAATCATCAATATTGGGAAAGTGTACAGTATGTACAAATTTTAATTAATGTTTACACAGAGAAACCACAGGAATGTTAATAACACAGATCTTATCATTATTTGACCTCATTTTGCTACACTGCTTCACTTGAACAATGTAGGTCTTTGCAGTTATGGTCAAGAAATTCCTATTTCAAATTCAGTGTATTCTTGCAGCCCAGAAGGCAATCCGTATCCTGGGCTGCATCAAATGAATCATTGACACCAGGTCGAGGGAAGTAATTCTGTCCCTCTATTCCACACTTCGCGCCTGGCTGAGGCTTTCCTGTGAAGGTAATGGATCAAGGAGATCCAGCAAAAAGTTTTGATTCCCTCCACTGTAAACACAAATACATGATCTTTGTATGTCTCTTATCTATATAATGATGTACTCTACTGTAAAAATTTGTATACTCTCCCACTTGCCTCCCATTAATCTACATATTCAGCCTGGGAAAACTGCATTTTGCTACAAATATTGGGGGGTTTGTATGCTTACTCACATTGCAACACAGAGAATCGTGTCTGACACTAAGCAGAGGTAATATAAGCCTATCACAATCTGTCAGGATCCACTGCATTTTTAAGCTCTGGAAACAATTACTATGAAGCACCAGCATGAACCATGTCTCAGTGAAGCCATTTCTAGGAGCATGTGCTGCTTCTCCATGATTTCAGAATCCCAGAAGGGAAGAAAGCCTTTTCATCACATGCTGACCTACTCTATGTTGACATTTCCCATTTCCTTCTCCAGGCATATGGAGGTAGTATGACCCTTACACAAACTCTGCTCTTCCACCTACCCCAAAAAGCTATGGTGCAGGTAGCCTCTAAAGGAAGCAGAATAGAAAAGTTTTGGTGGTTTTTTGTTGGGTGTACAATATTGTCTGTGATATTGTCATATGGAAGTATTACTTGTGCTGTCATTTTTTTCCCCCTCAAGTAACAGTGAGTTTTGGGAGTAAATATTGTGTGTGCTCAAATAGTAGTTTGTTTATATGCTATTTAAAAACCATCTGTGCCTGCAAGTGCAGTTGAGTAAGCAATGGAGATAATTGCTATTGTTAATTTTCCATTTGCAGAATCAAATGGAGAACTTTCACTTGATAGATATAGATGATAGAGATAGATCGAGATAGAGATATATCCATACACACAAATGAGAGAACAACTAGCTAAAATGTAGTAAGTACTCTGTAGAAATCGTAGCAAAGAATCCAGCATTATGGTGGTGTCCAGGAGGTAAGACAGATAACAGCTTTCTCTGACAAAAATTTTTGAAAGGAAAGCGTTTAGTAGAAACAATACTGAAGGCTGTAATGTGCAACTTTAAATCACCTGAGCTGGGGAACAGCTGGACATATTCAAAGAAGCTTTTTGATAACCCCAGGATATAGCGTGTGCTCTTATAACTTACAACAAAAAGGAATGTTTTTCATATGTATGACCTACTATGCATTTTAACCAGGAAAGCCAAGGTACTTTTCAAGATAACACTGACAGGTGGCAGAGCAACTTGAGCAGTACAAGATAGAAATTCTCAGCCAGTGTGTGGCAAGAGAAAATGGGATAACGCTGACTGGTGTAAACTGATATGTCTCCTCTTACAGTCTCCTGATTGCATGAAATAGGACAATGGGAGAGACCTGGACTGCTGATGCAATTACTTCTTATTTTGCCTCCCATTAGAGTTCCTTAATTTTCCTTACAGTAACCTTTCACACCAAATTAACATGCTTTGTGTAGCAACTTTCAGGATTACTTTGATATGAAACAAATTAAACTAAAAAGTCTTTTCTTAGTCTGCTTACTAAAGAACAATCTTCGGATTGTAACACTTTGTTTTACTTTCTCCATGACCTGAACAAGCTTAAAATAACTCAGGGATGATGCACCATCCTTAGTTTGTTCGCTGTTAAGTTTAAAATTCTCTTTCTTATACCTTTTCACCACCAAACAAAACAAGAATCCCAATTAGATTTAGATGTGAGGGTTTTTTTACTATCTTAGGTTTGGGTTTGGGGGTTTTTTTTGGTGGTTTTTTGTTGGGTTTATTTTTTTTTTTGGAGAGGAAGCAGGTATTTGATGGCTACAAAGAGCTGGGTTTTCCTAAATTTTCTTTCTTTGAATCCTATTATTGTGTGATGTGCAAATTTCACAAAGATTGCTTGCGAACACCACCAGCGTATTTTAGCTGCTATAGACTAATTTTTTTTGTAATTTAAAATAGTCAGAAACTCACCTCCCCCTTTGCCACTTATTTCAGATTTGCAGTTCTTTTGTTTTGACATGAACTACAGCAGCTCAGAGCCACCTGAAAAAAGAAGGTAAGCTTGATCCTTCACATTTTTCATTGTGAGAGTGGTGAGACACCGGAACAGGTTGCCAGGGGAAGCTGTGGATGCTCCATACCTGGAGATCTTCAAGGCCAGGTTAGATGGGGCCTTGGGTAACCTGATCTAGTGGGATGTCCCTGCCAATGGCAGGCCGTTTGGAACTAGGTGATCTTTAAAGTCCCTTCCAAACCTAACTATTCTATGATTATATGATTTTCTTATGTGTCTCTAAAGTAACCAACAGCACCTCAGTGCTATGCTAGTTTCAGTGGTAACAAACAGCAGAGATCAGATTCAGAGTTGCTTTTAACTTCATACACACATGTGCAGATGCACATGTGAACTATAGATACACGGATTTGTCTCAATAGATATATGTGATTGCTGGCTTTAATCACTTCTCTGTAAATCAAAGTAGCTTAAAAACCCCTTCTGTATTATCTGATAATATATATAAGGGATTTGCTGTAGTTAGTATTAAGTGTGAGTTAATCTTTCACAAAACAGTGTTTTACCAAGTCTCAAGGTTTTCTGTAGGACACACAATTTTACCTAATATTGCGCAGGAGAACAGTTATTTCCCATTGTGATTCCCAATTGGCATCTTGCAGTGAGCTTGTTTACTGCTCCACAGCAGAACAGATTTTCTGTTGTTAGGTACAAAAAGCTGCATAAAAATAGTGTTAAGTCTCTGGTTTAAGCTGATGAATTCTAGGGAAGCTTAAATTAAAATGAAATATCACAACAACACTTGATATGTGCAGTAATATTACCTCAGAATAGGAAAGGAAAACAAAGCAGGCAGCAGTTTTTATCTAGCCATTCCTATAGAATCATAGAATAACCAGGTTGGAAGAGACCCACCAGATCATCGAGTCCAACCATTGACAGTCTTTATTTTGATTCAGAATATTAAGAGCTTTTAAAAGGTCCATGTTTTTCTTTTTCAGATAGGAATAAAGAGATTTAAGTGGGCCAATAGTTGTAGGTGAGCTATTGGTCCAATTACAGGTTAAAATGATTGAGTTATGAGAACAGTATTTTAATGGAAATGTTGACTGAGCAACCGGGCAGCGTGTTTATAATTTTGGCAAGAGGCTAACATCTGGCCTTTAAGAGAACAGTGAACCTCCAAGACTTGAGGGATCTTAACTGGTTTAAAAGACCCTGGTTTGGTATAAGTAATCCACAAGTAGTGCTAAAACTTTGATAAGATGAAACTTTTACTTTGTCTGTGTCAACTGAATCTTTAAGGACAGACAGTGAGATAAAAAACCCCCCCAAACATTTAAACATAAAATTAAAAAAGCGAATGTGACCAAACAAACACACAAGAAAGTGACATATTCTGGTTGTTGAGATAAGGTGGAAAGATAAGAATAGATGGATGAGAGGGGAAATACAACCTTCTAGAAGGGTGGCCATAGAGCAAAAGAGGTCAAAGGAAACGGGACATGGTTGTGAAAGAAGTAGGGGAAAAAGGTCTCAAAAAGGGCTAAATAATTAAAAGCAAGAACAAAGTATAATGGTATTTGTTTGATAAACTACACACCTAGGAGAAGAATTAAATCATGGTAATATTATGCATTTTGGTACTCCCTTACAGAGACAATGTAAAATAAAGAATAAGAAATAAAGGATAATTCTCATCCCTCCAGAATCTTGGATTCACAACAGGACTAGGTTAACAAATCCATGTCTATCCCACAAGCCACATCTCTTCCAAATAATGTTTTCAGATATACTGCAACCTGTGTTGGTCAGAAAACAAACTCCTGAGAAGCCTACATGAGGGAAGGAATAATCTTTATACCCTCATCCAATATTTAAAAAAAAAAAAAAGAATGATGTTATTCTAAACTCAAGCACACATGCTGAAAAGAAGAAAGATTTGCAGAAGTAATTTTTCTACCAGTTACTATTCTAAGCTCAGATGAAATCACCTAGCACGGACCACTTAAAGCAGAAGAGTCACTTAGACTTTGTGTATGGACAGTAAAAAAATAAAAAGAAAAGCACCTCCAGGCCACTAGTGTTCTAATTTATTTGTGAGAATGTCTTTCTCTGGTGGCAACTGTGCTCCTAAAATAGACATAATTGGCAATGCAAGATGAAAGGATTTGAAAATGTTCTCTAAATTTAGCTAATTGTCCTTGGTCTGTGTTACCATGTTTATTCAGTATCTCAGTAATAGTAAATTTTTTTCTGTGCAGGGACTCTTCTCAATAAAAAGCTATCCTTGTGAAATTGCACAAATTCTGCACGGGCTCTGCATGGAGTAGTTGCTATTTTTCAGCAAGGAAGTGGGTTGTAGGTATAGAGAACAAAGTTTGGCTTCTGTTTTCAAAGCCTGAGGCTCTGGTCTCCAGTCAAAGCCAAGCTCTTGCTGCTTGAGTTGTGCAGTGTTTAAATAAAAGTAATTGCAGTGTTAAATTCAAGCTCTCCATGCCATAGCAATGAAAATAACATACTGTGCTTGGGAAGTGCCTGTAGGAATGGAGCCATGCTGCTGCAAGCAGGTGTGTGCATACAAATGGCAAGGGAAAAGAGAGAGAAGCCTTCAGAGAGCACTGGACTTTTTATGGTTCCTGAAAATTGTGTGGCTCAGAAGTTAAGTCATTGCAACAGTGGGTGGCTTGACAAACCCACTTCCTTCTGTACATAGATCCTAGGAGACCACTAAGAGAATTTTTCTTCAAATTTTCTTGCCTTTTTTGCATAGAAGGCTCTGAGGCACAAATAAACCACCACTGTCACTGAACTAATATGACCCAATTTCATATTTATTTATGAAGAGGTATTGCATATTACTCTGTTGAAATGAATAAACCCACATTAATAGGAATTTTAAGTACTTGAAGAGCGCAGCTGTACATGTCTGTTAAAATGTAAGAAAAGTAATTTCATTATGAGTACATCCCAAAAGCAATGTTCTCAGCATTAAAAAAAAAAAAAAGGGAAAAAAAAGAGAGTCTCTGTGTCAAGGCCCTGAGGGCACAGAGAGGTTTTAGAGCCTCTCATCTGAGACCCTTACCCACTCTTTACATGTTGGCCTGGGAGCCTCATTTCAGCTCAGTTTGCAGTTGCTGATGAGCTGCAGTTTAGATGACTTAGATGACTTAGTCCCAGATTATGTTGGCTGAATTTCCTGGGTTGGTTTGATCTTGGACCTAACTTATTATCTCACATTCATCTCATTTTCACTAGGCTGTTGATAGGATCCACTGCTGTGACCAGCCTTCCCTGCTTGTCTACTCATGTGGTTCAGGGTAGTTGGTGCCTGTCAATGAGAACATAATCTGTCCTGGATTCACTTTTGACTCCTGCTTGTCCTCCTTTGCAGAGGAACTCCTGCTGCTGTCTGCTATCCTTACTCTCTAAATAACATTTATGTAAAGATTTCAATTAAAAAGCTTTATTTACATTGATGTATATTGTAGATTCGTGTTTCTCTTCATTTTTAAGAAACTGATGAAGCAAGATGCACATAGGGAGCTACTCTAGAAGAAATGGTTAGGAATATCATAGAATCATAGAATAGTTTGGGTTGGAAGGGTCCTTAGAGATCATCTAGCTCCACCCTGCTGCAATGGGCAGGGACTCGTCCCACTAGATCAGGCTGCCCAAGGCCCCATCCAACCTGGCCTTGAACATCCCCAGGAATGGGTCATCTACAGCTTCCCTGGGCAGCTCGTTCATGTGCCTCACCACTCTCACAGTGAAGAAATTCTTCCATATGTCTAGTCTAAATCTGCCCTTCTCCAGTTTATACCCATTGCTAACTAAAATGTTCTCAGATCTCCATTTCTTCCTTTCCATCAAACAGGAGAAAATGAATTATTTTGGCTTGCTAGTCCTTGCATTTTGTTTGTCTTCTAGCATCAACTGAACTGATAATCCAAATAATATATTTTATAAGCAAATATAGTTGTCAATACTCTTGAATTAGATCTTTTCTTGGCACTGGATGGGGAGAATTTGTCAGTGTCTAGTTATAAGTCTCTAATTCTGAAAGCCACTTTCAGTGCCAAGCACTCCTAACTTTACCATGTATTAGAGCAGAGAAGGGTTGGTACAATATGGCAGTGTATTCCCATATGAGAGGATGCTCATGGAAGGTGTAATGTCTAGACATTAGCAGAACCTCAGATGCTGTAGTGATCTTCTGATGTAAGGATACTTCAGGTTTGCAAAGCAATCAAAGCAGAAGCCTGACTTAGGTATCTGGTCTTCTGCCTCTAAATAATACCCTAGATACCATTTATTAAGGCTATGCTTAGACTTCCAAACACCTGTAGAATTATGTGTATTAGCATAGGCTTTTAAACAACAGAGAGAAAAACAAAAGCATCTGTATACTTGGAATCACAGTACAGATCATGCAGAGGAAATCCATCAAATTCACTGCACTGATTTTTATACACTTTTAAGGGGGTCTTCTGTTTTTGAATAGACTTCCTTATAAACCAGGATTTATTTTTTTTAAACCAACTGTAGTTAAGAAGTCAAACTAACAGAAATTAAAAGCAAATAAAATGGAGATGTGATTGAACCAAAATCTTGTACTACCATGCGTGTTCTCTCAGGTTAGATTTATTCAATACAATTTCATTAACTTCCCAGAACTACAATCACATTGTTACTAGTACAAATTTCCTAATTGAAGGGACTAGAACAGTGCTATCTTCATCTAAGGTCTTTGGGGCTTAATATACTGATAGAAGAAATAATACAACATACTTACCTCTCAGTATCATCTGTTAAAATTTGAATTATAGAACTATAATTTCACTATTTGTCTTTATATCCAACATTCATGGTCTTATCTCCATGTGGAAACCCTCTGCCCAAAATTTCTTTCAAGATATTTCTAGCTGGTTTATAACCTTAATTAACACGAACAGAGATCATTCTTCCAGTCACTGATTCTGCATCCAGAAATAAATGCAGGGATCTTTATACTTACAGTTAGGTTAATAAAGACTTAATTTGGAAGTTAGAATTTTTTTTGTGCACTGAAATATATATTGTTAGAGCTCTAACATGCAACATCTGCTTGCATCCGATAATGTCATCCTATTGCAAGTGAACATTTAATCCTAACTCATTATGCCTCTCCAAACAAGCTGCAACTCTGAAACCAAGGAAGGAGATTTGCTTCTGTTCACAGAGATTGATGCAATCTGTAATTAGAACCCCATACTATTCCCAGCTGCTGTTGCTGGCACAGTTGCCATTGAGAATGATGTAATATATCTCTATTGCAGTGCTTCCTACTCTTTTCAGTCAAATGTACAAGCTTGAAAGCTTGAAACTCACCCATGCCACTCACTAGCCCTTATTTTCTATTTAACTTTGTGCAGACTTAAAAGGAACTACTACTAGGCATTAATGCTGTGCTAGCATCCAGTAGAGAAGTTCATTATTAAATGAAGGACAGCTGACAATCAGTAGAAAATGCCTGAAATGCATAGTAATAGCGTAACTTACAATCATATTTGCATAGGTTTAAGCTACACATCTAAACCTGAAGTATGTAACTGTTACTACAGAATGAGGGGCTGCAACTCAGGAAAGCAATGTCTCCAAGAAGTGGTTATAGCAGATGAGAAACTGTCCAATGTGATGCTATAGTAAAAGGGAAAAACAAATTTTAGAATTATAGATTGGAAACAGTGATGCATATTTACGTTACATATAGGTAGTTTTGCATCTGAATATGGCTTAAATCAGACTGTTAGCTGCAAAACACCCTTGTATTCTTGTTTCTGAATCTGTTAAAAACTGTGGAAGATAAAGAGTAAGGTGATATTTATGTCTTATACAGACTGATGATTTTAAACCACTATTAAGGTAGCTTCTAATTAACTAGAACTAGATCAGGCTTTATGAAGAGAGGCAAATCTGTTTTGTTTTTTAGAAGGGGTCTGAGAGATTACATATTTCCATGACTAAGTTTCTGAGGAAAAGAGTGAGTGATAAAAGGCTAAAACTTATCAGTCATAGGAAAGACAACAGTCAATTTCTAGCAACATAAATCAAGCAAATTCAAGTCTTTGAAAAGCACAAGTCTGTAAATGTTATTTTTTTTCACCTATTTTAATCTCCAGAACAACATATGTATCCATGTGGCCAGTTCTTCAGCTGCTAAGGTACTAAAATCAAGATAGGATGCCTTTTTTAAAACATATGCTTTAGACAACAAAAAAGTTAGTGCACATGCTGGAAACCTAATTGGATGAAATGTAATAAGAAATTGTTCAGACTAGAAGATTTAATGACTACTTTTAGCCATAAATAGTATGTAAAACCCACTGAAAGACTCCAGTTGACCTCAGTGGATTTTTTTCTGTGAAGATATCTAAGAACATTAGCTTTCTTAGGCCACACACCAATTATTTAATTACTTTTCATTCTCAGTAAACTTTCCCAAAGAATCACGTTCTACCAGGATTAAATAAATCTATTTTTTTTAGCGAGGAGATAACAGGTTTCCCACAGAGCAACACCAGACATATTGAACTGTATATATGCAAGGGAATTACAGCACCTAGTATCAAATCAATGAACTCTCTGGTATATCTAGGCAGAAAGGACCTGATGGCCTTCGAGTGTATGCATCCAGTTAGAAAAACATCTGTATTCTACTGGCAAAAAGAAAAGATTGTTGTTCAGGATGTGGTAGCTAAACATAGTGATTGAATTTAATTGCCAATCCAGTATTTCTTGTTTAAACTGTTTTAAAAGCAGCCCTGTATGAGGGAGGTGTAATATTTCACCCATCAAAAGAGCTGAGAAGGCAAAACCTTTAATATTTTCCTTGTCAGCTGATATGAGGAATATGAGTTAATGAAATACATTTTGAAATTGTTTCAGTAAATGGCTTGCTACAATAGTTTTCCTCCCATCTACAATTTAGAAAATTGGAACAGAAGTAAGATTCTGTAATTTTCTGAAAGCAGTTTTTGGATTTTTTTTACTGAAGCTTGTATCTGCATATAGTTGTTTCCATTTTTGTTATTGTTACTGCAGAATATAGACCTGGAAACAATCCATGGTTCATTAGTCATAATGGCATTTAACATTTAGGAAAACAAGGGGACAAGACCAGTTTCCCATCCTCTCCTTTCTTTCTTTTTATCTCTCCAAAAATACTTCTGTAAGTTGTTGCATTAAGGAGCATAAATTAGATGGACTTTGTTCCCTGTTACATCCATATAGCCCCCTTGCCACCTGTAAGACGCTCCACATGGGTATTGCAGAATTTATTTCCACATATCTTGCAATTAATATCAAGTGATTCTTTAAAAATGTGGTTCAAATTCCTTGGGGAATTTTATAACAAGATTTTAGTTTCCTGACAGCACTTCAAACTAAAATAGTTTCAAATATGCAGTAAAAAGGAAAATAGTTGCTGTGGGATAAACTTAAGGGTCATTTTTTAAAAGAACACATTCAAATACAAGAGTAGTGCACTCTTCTGAGCTAAGGGACCTGTTCTCCAGTCTATGAGTCTGTTTCCCAATAATATTAATCAGAGTTATGTGTGCATACTGAGTAGAATCTAGGTCCTTAATCATCCTCGTTATATTGTTTGGGGTGAGGCTGGGTTTGTGGGGTTTTTTTTTCCTATTCTTTTTTTTCCCCCCCTTTCTTTGAAAAACTAAGTATTTCTTCCATCCTTATTGGGTTTAGACAAATACATAAATATGAAGGGCAAAGATGACTTCTGGAACTTGTGTTTAGTGAAAAGGATGCCAGCTGCAAGAATAAAAAGAACAATACAGCCATGTCTCTTACTATTAATCAGCAGAAGAGTAATATAAAAGTAATTACGCTTTCCTTATAATAAACTTGTGGAAATCTGGAGAAAGTGAAGAGAAATGTTTTATTATATGAATAATGTTGTGATTTCATTGCTTAGATAAATGCTAAATGCATAATCATTCCTAGATTCCTCCCACAATCCATTGAAAATGATCTAAATGAAAGTAAAGCCACGCTATTGCTAACAACACATTCTTTACATTCACCTATGAGCAACCTGAAAAAAACACACCACAACATTTTTCTTGTTGCCGATGCTAATGCATGGAAAGTACTTTCGCTATGGAAACAATCTCAGAAACCCTAACAATCTCATTACCTTAATAATCCTGTCTGCGTTGATAATGGCAGGAGAAATGAAAACCAGTGCTGGTATGTGTACATGGAGCAGTCACACTCTGGGATCCTGTCTAGGTCTACATGCAAGCAAGGCATGAAAGAACTGTGAAGCTGAGGTTGATTTCTGACAAAAGGAGACTCCCTGTATCTGCTTCCTAGCAAAGAAATAGAACTTGGAGCACAGAATATCTGCTGTGAGTTGCAGACATAGCAGGACTGATTTACTATGATGTTATTTCAGTTTTATGGTGATATGACACAACTGAATCACTGCATCAATTTCAGCAGTTCTCTGTTTTCTTTTCGGTTTACAGAAACCAGATTATATGATGCTGTCTTTATCTACAAGGAACATGGAATATTTTCTTCCATTTACAGTTATTCAAAAAGTGAGGTCTCACAAGAGTGGAGTAGAGGGGTAGAATCACCTCCCTGGACCTGCTGGCCATGCATCCTTTGATGCAGCCCAGGACACAGGTGGCTTTCTGGTCTGCAAGAGCATGTTGCTGGCTCATGTCAAGCTTTTCATCAGTCAGTACCCCAAAGTCATTCTCCATAGGGCTGCTCTCAATCACATTGTCCTCCAGCTTATATTGAGACCATGGATTGCCCCAACCCAGGTGTAGGACCTCGCACTTGGCCTAATTGAACCTCATGACGATCACAGAGACTCATTTCTCCAGTTTGTCCAGATCCCTCTGGATCCTTCTGGTGTGACAATCACACCACTCAGCTTGGTATTATCTGCATACTTGATGAGAGTGCACCAGATCTTGCTGTCTATGTCACCAATGAAAATATTAAACAGCAGTGGTGCCGGTATGGACTCCTGAGGGACACTGCTTGTCATGGACGTCCATCTGGACATCAAGCCATTGACTGCTACTCTCTGAATGTGACCATCTTACCAATTCCTTATCCACCATACAGTCCACCCATCAAATCCATATGTCTACAGTTTAGAGATAAAGACATAGGGCACCGTGTCTAAGTCCAGATAGAAAGTTCAGCTATAGGTGCTCCCTGGGCTTCCTGACCCCATCCATACACAACAATGCGGTGTCTCTATACACTTCTCAGGTTACCTGTCCCTGCTTGCATTGCCTATGCAGTTCCCTCTTGATCTTCAGTTTGACCAGCAGGTTGATTCAGCCATGCTGGTCTCTTCCCTGCCTGATTTCCTACACCTGGGAACTGAGCACTATTGCTCAGCACTATTTCTCTACAGAAAGCATCCTTAAATATTCTGCAACTCTGTTCTGATTGTCCCTGAGGACTGTACTCCAGGGGGTCCTACTGACTAATTCAGGCAGTGGCACTGGAAGGAAGAGAAAAATTTAGGGTTCTGACTATACTCCTTGCCTGTCCCATATCTCTCAGGAACTTGAAATCCATCCAGTGCAGGCTGACTACAGTCTCAACGTCACTGATGAGCTCACTTGCATTGGTGACCATGAGGTCCAATATTGCATCCTCTCAGGTAGGATTGTCTATTACATCGGTTAAGAAATTATCTTTGATGCACTGTAGGAGTCTCCTGGATTGCCTACAGCTTGCCATACCACTATTCCAGCATATGTCAGGGTTATTGAAGTCTCCCAGGAGGATGAGAGTGAATGTGAATTCTCCTGTAGTTGGTGAAAGAACGCTTTATCAGTAGGCTGCACTTGATCAGGTAGCCTGTGGTGTTAAAACCGGTGACAACGTTCCTTTTGTTGCCTCATCTCCACAAAACATCAACCGTGCTGCAACATCCCCAGTATGACCTGGGGCAACAGATATAGGGTGTATACTAGCACCCAGTACCTCTAACCATTTTGTGTCCTCCCACAGCTTGTCATAAGCAAGCCAGATATCCAGCCCCCCCTTCATATCTAGTTTAAAACCTTGTCAATAAGCCCTGCAAGTTCCTGAGCAAAGACTCTCCTTTGAGAAAATGGTTCCCTTTTGATGCCTGTAAACCCAGTGCCAATGTAGGCCATCCCGCTGTCAAAACCCCCAAAGCTATTATGGTGACATCAGCCAGAGAGCTATGTATTAATAGACTGGGTCCATCTGTTTCTTCCAGCGCCATTGCCTGCAATTGGAAGGAGGGAGCTAAAAATATCATCTGGTCCCCAAAACAGCTCACTAGCTGTCCCAAAGACCTGAAGTGTCTTTTTATCATCCTTTTGCTACTTACTGCATCTTTGTCACTTTCCATGAGGAAGATCAGCAATGGGTCTGAGGGCTGTACCAGACTGGGGAGTTTCTTAGTGATACCCCTAACCTCAGCTCCTGAGAGGCAGTGGATTTCCCTATGAGTAGGATCTGCTCAAGATATTGGAACCTCTGATCCCCTCAGCAGGGACTCTCTTACAGCTATGACTCGTCTCTTCTCCCTTGTGGTGGTTGTATTAATATGGGGTGTGTGTCATTCTGGTCTTGGTCCCTCCTCTGGTGTAAATTAATCAGCACCCACATTGTCTGTTTACTGGCCTTCTGCAGCTGGAGTCTCATACCTATTGTGGAGGGGCACTTGCGGAGCCATGGGAAAGTGGGTTCACTTGCTGCCCCATTTCTGGACTAGCTTCCACTTGCTACTTCCCTTTAAGTCCCTGCCTACATCCTGATGTGGCATATGCATTACACAAAACCACCACCACATCGAATGCAGTGCATATATACAGAGGGGTGATGTCTCCTTTGGTCACCACTTTTTTTTCTGACAGGTTCTTGAGTCATGGAGACAGGTCATAACAAAGATTTATTAGAACTACAATTGTTTATGAAATATATAAGCTATATCTAACTGTTGTTATTAATACTCGAGATCATTTCACATAGTACATGTACATATTTCTTTACACACTTCACACACACTCACACTCACAGTTACCCAGTGGAAGCAACAATGAGAAGGCCAACTGAGAAGTCCACTCAGAAGTGGAAGATCACACTGATGCACCTGTGGCCCCTGCGTATGAGTTCAGAAAGTCTCCCAAAAGGTGGTGAACTTGTAATCCTGTTTTCTTTGTCTGCTTCTTTAGCTCACTACATTCTTTCATGTGGTCAGTCATCACACAACCTATTATTAATGTGTGTATTGATGGCCTTGCACAAAATTGGCCAACTCCTTGTGCCCTGAGTTTAAAAGATCTTGGATTTATCAGGATCACTAGTATCAAGAGCTTATCTCTGTCCTCTTAAACATCTTAAACATCTTTCATGGAAAGGGTCATTGGACATTGAAACAGGCTGTCCAGGGAGGTGGTTGAGTCACCCTCCCTCAAGGTGTTTAAGGGACAGGTAGACAAGGCACTGAGTGGTATGGTTTAGTATTTGATAGGTATGGTTGGACTCAATGATCCAATGGGTCTTTTCTAACCTGGTGATCCAATGATCCTATGATCTCTTGCCCTGTGCCCCCCCCCCCGCCCCTAATATCCTAATATCCTTTTATTCTTAGATTACTAGGAAATAAAAGAAAGTCAGATGGCTGTTGGATTCTTTTCCTCCTTGCTGAAAATATATTTTCCCTTCTATTGGGAGCTATTTATATTATGTCACTAAGAATTTTTTACTTTTCAGAAATTCCAATATAACAGGTGTATGTGGAGTTAATATAATGTGGCCTGGTAATGTACAAGTATCAATTTGTCACTATTAAAAAATGTAAAATAGTCCCCCAACATTTTCTGCAATCAGGAATCATGGTGAAGTTTTTCCAGCTAGGGAACGATGAATGTCTTCTGCTTCCCTATTCTGCAAATTACTGAACACCACTTTTCTGCTTAAAATTGTAAGAGAAAACGGAAACAGCCAAAAAAATTACACAACTAAGAAAGGCCCATTGTTCTGAATCGTAAAACTGCCAAAAAGGTAAATTGCAGGTCTGAAAATGAATTTATTAAAAGAAGATGGAAGACCTGTTTTTTTCAAACCTTCCAATAGAGGCACTAAATCAAATCCCAAATCTTTAGTAGCAGATATTAGACGTCAAGTTTACAGCTCCCACATTTATCTCACCAAGCTCTGGGTGTAGCTTGGTTCAGAGCTGGAAAGTAGAGGGCTGTTATAATTAAGATGCAAAGGCACTGTGTCTGTGTTCTCTCTCAAGTTATCTATACCATTAGTCCTTGAAACTCAGGCATCTCAGACTTAAAAAAAACCTCAAACCTTCATGTGGGGAAAAATAATACTTATTAAGGCAAAAACTGTTGATAATTTACAACTCATTCAGGAAATCAGAGCATTATGGTTTTACCCTTTCTCAAAAAAAAAATCTTTACTAAGTTTTTCTTCTTGGAAAATAATTTGAAGTGATTCATAATTTTTCTTCTTGCTCCTATAGTGTCCTTCTGAAAATGTTTCCTTTTATGATTCAAACACAAGGTTCACTACTTTTTCATAAGATATTTTTGTGGACATTTCTGAAGAGTGATTTATAGACTGCAGACTCTCTTACAAGCAAGAGGTTTCAAAATGAAAAAGGATCACAGTGATTTACAAAGCAAACATAAAAACATACAGTTCAGGCCTAAAACTTTGATTAGGTAGGTTGCCCCTCATGCAGTTTACAAATTGTTAAAACACAATTTGGTTTCTCTTCATGAAAAAAGAAATACTCTCCACTGAAAAGTCTGGAGACAGGATGAGGCTAGTAGTGTACTGGAATGAGTCAGCAAAATTAAAACTCCACCTATTATTCTGGCAAAAACAAGGAAACAAACTAAGAAGTGTCACAGCAATGACAGGCTTGTAAATTCATGAGTAAGTGATAGTGATTAAATAATAAATTTGTAATAATGTAATTAATAATAATAAAATTACATCTGTACAAAAAGAGTAAAAATATTAAAGAATAACCATTACTAGTAATGCAAAGGAGCCACTTGGAAAGAGTAGCAGGAAGTTTTGAGTGAGCTAAATACTGCTGCAGAATAAAGATTTTATAAATAGATAGGATGTATCTGAAAGTAAAACATGTTTGTGAAAATCCTTAGTATTTGTTCTGAGTATATGCTATAAGAATTAAAGATGGATGTATCTTAGTTTTGTCTTAGTATTCTGTCCAGATCTTACCTCACAACTCATGCATTTAGGATTATTGAATTTTTAAGCAGCAGACCTGAGGATCTCCTTACCAAAAGATGTTGTGGATGCATGGGTTCAAGGGAGACTGGGTAAATTCTTGGAAGAGATATCCATGATAGGTTACTAAACAGACAAGTTCTGCCAGGTTCAGGAAACAGCCTAAATTGAAAGCTTTGAGGTCTAGGGGATCAACCAGAAGAAACAATGGTTATTAGTCCTCACTTCCCTTCTGCCATTCTGGTTTGGGCTGCAGCTGTAGGCAGCATACTGGACTGTAGACGTCTCTGATGTTCTGTTCTTTTGGTGCTTCCAGTGCAAGACGACCTTCCAGAACATAGTTATAACCCCACAAGCATTCATGTTTGATTTTGATTCTCCTTAGTTGTGTCTGTATATCAACTACTTGCAGCTATTGAGATATATTTATCTTCTAAGCTACCACTGTTATGTTAAAAAATACCTTTCAGAGTAATTTTGATGGATATTACTGGACGGCATCTATAATTGAATATACTTACCTTAGCAGGATTTACCATCCTTTGAATTGTGCTTTTATTTTTCTTTTTTTCCCCCCTCTTCTTTTATATATAAATATACAATATACATAAACAGAGAAGAATACATATTGAAACAGATTGAAGGAATGACTCCTCTAGGAGCCTAAGCTGCTGCACACATTGTGTTTTAATGAACAGCTGTGCTCTTCCCTCTCAATTAGTGTCCATAGTGCAGGTGGAACTGAAAACAGGAGGGAAAACAGAGGGCTGCATCAGCAGAATCAGGATGTTCCTACATTTGAGTCAAAGTAAAATGCCAATTTATCATTTCTATCAGTTTCTGGATGAATGAGAAAGAAAGAGGATCGAGTGGAGTATGTGAAAAATATTTTTTTTAAAAAGGGCCAAAGTGCATCAGCTTGAATGCAGACTTCAAAGAACAATATGAGAAGTATAATTAATGGCTGGAGAGAAATGGTGAGGAGTGAAAATGCAGGGCACCCATAGAAGAATTGTGCAGGTCAGCCTTGTGATGACTTTTGCTTGGAGTACAAAGGAGGAGGACTATGGTTTATAAAAATCATCAAAATTATTTATAGTTTTTCAGCTTGCAACATAATTTTTTGTCATTTGCTATGAATCTGCTTGAAGTGGCTTTTTCAGCTTTATGTTTTAGACATGGTCTTATTATTTTTACTGAATTTTCCTCTCTGTTTTTCTTTATGATCTTAACTTGTCATTGCTATTATTCTACTGTACTGGAAATAACATGCCATTAACCAGTCACTCAGTCCTCCTCCCATATGGACTTATTGAGTCTTGTAGGGTTTATCTGACAGTACAGGATGAGACAGCAGTAATACCCAACTCAGTTTGGTTATCACTGAATGTGTTTTCTGTGCACAGCTGCCCAAGGAGTTACAACTGGACTCTGTATGGGTAAAAAGGAAATTGTAAGCAGCTGTAGATGTAGTTAGCCACCTATGGTGAGCTGGCAGTTAGGGTGGGATTCTTGTCATATAAAAGTCAGGAACTAGAATAAGGACATCTACGGAATCCTCACTCACCTTTCACTCTGGGAGAGTAGCACAGTGGAGAGAGACTGGCATTTTTATTGCATGATTCATGTGAGCAAATTTAGATGTTTAGTTCAAAATGAGAGAAATTTCAGCATAGAAATGACTATTACTTTCTGAGGACAAAAAAGGAATCCTCACTGAAATGTAGAAATCTACCTTTGTTCAGATGAATCCCATGCAGAGTGCCTGCTACAGCAGAGCACTGAAGGGTAATTTCACTCTCATTTGCTGCAGAACTTCCTCTGAGCAGTAGCTGATGCTTGGATTTTCTGCAGAAGAAAGAAATCATCTCCAAGGGTTTCACTTGCTAATCTTTTTCCCCCCCGGTATGCATTAGTTTTTCTTTTATAGCCCTGCTGTGAATGTATATCATGTCAGTCATACTGAATTAAAACATAACTTAACCATGAAGAAATTTCAGCACTCATTCATTCACTTTTTTTGTACCTCATCCAAAACTTTTTTAAAGCAAGTTTTTCTGTTTCATTAGTGTAACCAAGTCTGTATTTTTTTTCTGTGTTCTGAAGCCAATGAGGAGATATGAGGCTATATATATCTGCTCAAACATGTTTGCCGATAGGAAGTTCCTTATAAACATTACTATACTGAAAATGGAGCAGCCTCTGGAGACTTTGATTTTTTCAAGCAAAGTGTTAAACATGTGATCCTACTCCTGTGTGATTAATTATATCTCAAGTTGTGTGAGACAGGCACTCTGAACTTGCAAAAACATGAATACTAGCACTCAGAATGTATACACTCAAAAATATGTATGAAAAACAAATTGACATCTCTTGAAATTTCATATGTTGGAGAGATAAATGAAACTGTATAAATTTACTTCCAAGAACTAGGATCATATTTGAAACAAGATAGATGGAAACGACTTCTCCTTGTTGCCTCTTGCATTTTAGATGAGATGCTGCCTCACTTTTTGACCTAAACGAGATGTTGCAGTATAGAAATAACACCAATACAGTAAACTGTGCCTCATTTCTTATGTAGGCACATAATACTTAGAATGTTAATACACATGCTAAAGGAGGTGGTTGAGTCACCTTCCCTGGAGATGTTTAAGGCACAGGTGGACGAGGTGCTAAAGGGCATGGTTTAGTGTTTGATAGGAATGGTTGGACTCCGTGATCCGGTGGGTCTCTTCCAACCTGGTTATTGTGTGATTCTATGATTCTACAGTTTCCCCCACTTCCCCAGTCTCTACTTCCTCCATGTCAATAAGCATGATATGCCTCATTATAGCAGAAAAATAGAAGAGTATTTGACCTGTTAAGTTAGCAGAAAATATTACTCCGAAGGGAGAACTGGAATATGCATCCATAGAATAGAACCATAGA
>WAAB01025212.1:689-17166 GCA_013389865.1 Piaya cayana
CACTGCTTGATAACGCCTGTCTCAATCAGCTTTCTTTCACTGTCTTGTAACAGAGGATCCCGTAAGGCTGGTATTGTAACCTGTGACAGAGACAGTTATTTAATGCTTAAGCACCAACACAAGCACTTTGCCAGCAAGTCCTGAAAAACCAAAGTCAGAGGTCGATGTCTTGGTATTGCTGGTTAGCAGGCAGGGAGCACCCATCTCATTTTTTTGTGCTTCTGTAAACATCATCTGCAGCGTAAATTTCCTTCTAGGGAGCACACACCCAGCTTGCCTCAGAACTCACCAACCCGCATTAGACGGGATGTTCCCACGCTGCCACAAGGAATTTGCAATGAGGAAACCAAACTTCCCCCACACCCCCCAGCCTGAGACATTGTCTACAGTGCCTGCAAATCTGGACTTAGCATGGATCAAAACCCTATTCCCAGGAAAAACCATTTCAGACAGTCTTGGGCTTAAATGCAGTAGGATTCCTCTCTAACCAGGAGCTCCCTGCTGGGCGAGGGGGTCTCTAAACCTCCCGGCATAAATCACCACCACACACCTTCCAGCAGTCTGTCCTTGTCAGGAAGAGCGGATCGTACTCTGCTGGATCATAATCTTCCAAACTCACATAGCCCTGGGGAAGAAGCAGGAACCGGGTCAGATCTTGGAAGCTGCGGGTGATAAGAGAATGAGGAGCAGCCAGCCTTGTATGACGGAGTCTGGAACGGTGTGAAAGCAGCACCAGGGGAGGCAGCTGCCCACATTATCACACACTGGACCTCAAAAAGAGGGTGACTGAAGTGTAATGGCCTTTAGTTGGAAAGGGGAAGACTTAGATTAGACATTGGGAAGAAATTCTTCTCTATGAGGGTGGAGAGACGCTAGCACAGGTTGCCCAGGGATATTATGGACGTCCCCTTCCCTAGAGGTGTTCAAGGCCAGGCTGGATGGGACCTTGAGCTGCCTGATCCCTTGTCCCGTGCTGCTCCCAGACACTCAGCAAGCACCTGAGCAGCTCCACGGTGCTTCAGTTACCGCTGAGCATGAACAGTGCAGCCTCGGCAGGGGCCTCTGCTCCCCAGGGCCTGGCGGTTCCCCAGACAGAAAGCAGCAGCTGCTCTCACCGTCTCCTGTTTCCATCCCTGGAAAGCTCTAAGCCCTAACATGCCTCAGTCTGCATAGTTTTAGTTATTGTTACACACCACCCCATTACAGCATACACCGAGACCTCAGTTGCAGAATCATAGAATGGGTTGGATGGGAAGTTTGTTTACAGCCTCATAATTTCACTGTGTGGTTGTTTCCACTGACAATGAAAGCCTGCTCTATATAAAATACTGTTCTGTTTGTGGCAGATGATGTAACTGCTCTTACTGCTTTATACATCAACCCTGAGACACAGCAACCTGACTCATGGGATCAGGTACTCGACAGTGTAGTGAAATTCAGAGCAACATCAAGACAACCCATAAGCGTTTCCTACAGTGACTCCAATTTTTATGAGTACTGGAATCGATGGAACTACAGAACCCAAGGGCTCAGTCTGTTTACCTGCATGCAGACTTAAGAAAATTGTCAGTGTCTCCCTGTTCCCACTTTTTTTTTTGTTTTATAAAGCTTGATCAGTAGCATCCAAAGCCACATCACTGTTTCACTTGTGCTCACACCCTGCAGTGCTGCTTTCGCTGAATTCCTGAGGCATGAGAGCATGGTCCACTCCCTGGTCACAAGCTCAGCTGTGGTTGTTTGAGCTGACAAAGCTCAAGGTTTCCCCTCTAAATGGAAGGAAACCCACCTCAACGTGATGTCTCCCCATATTCACATTGCGTAACCCAGCAAGTGCTCACTGCACAACACAATGTTATTGTTGGTGTCTGACGGTGAATTTAAACAGGTTAAACACGTCCTTCCCAAAGATACTGCAGGCAAGGTGTATCTGAACTCAGGGCTCCTCAACTGAACAGCAAATAAAGAGTTAAAACCCTGATCTTGTCCACAACCCTTTCTATGCCAGAAATTTACTTCCTCTTGATACCTTCTTTTTACAGTAGTTTAAGTAGAGAGTGTGTTGTTGCTCTTTCCTTTTCCGTATTTCTTCGCTTGACTGGCTGTCCATTTTCTCCTGAATTTTCCGCAGCAGCGGCTCTGAAACACCCTCAAGCCATTTCTTGTACAAGATTTCCTTCTTCCGCAGATTTAAGAAATCATTGTGCTTCAAATACCTGTCCACCTCCTAAATAAGACAGGGAAAATAAACCCCATGCAACCAACTGGCCAACCACATTAAAGATTCTATGCAGCTTGGCTGACCTGATCTGACTGGTTATCACTGCAAGGGTGGTTTTCCAGCCCTTCTTTCTGCTCCTCCCTCTTTCTACTTCCCAGCACTTGTTTCCAAGCTCTCCCTTGCACAAGCTCTAGCATTCAAACTCGACTTTTTAAGCTCTAGCACAAGACCAGCAGGAAATCATTCCCCTTCTCCTACCACGGTCAGTGAGCTGAAACCATTTTGGGGCAGGGAGCTGATGAACACCAGACTGTGCAAGAGAGGAGAAGAACCTTCTCCCTGCAGCAACGATAATTTGCTGGATCATATCAGCCCTCCTGTCCTCTATTCAGAGCCTCACTACCCACAGAATACAAGTTAAGGACAAAGAAGCACATCAGTCACCAAAGACAGATGATTCTTAAGCTCAGATTTAAGGTCAGTCCTACCCCAAGGAGACCAGGAACTTGTAGATTTAGGTTTTCAAGAATACAGACAACTGACATTTTTCTCAGGAATAACCGATGGAGAGGAAAAAAAAAACCCAAACCACTAGCATGGAGGAAAGCACACAGCAAATGAGAGAAGTGTCTTACCCTCATGAAATAATTTTTGCTTTCCAAGATGCACTGAAGAGAAGCAATGATGTCTTGACTTTCATCAAATCCTCCCTAACAAAACATCAAAAACACACATGAAGTAAAAGCAAGACACAACAGAAGTTAGAAATACCTCTGAATTCTAAATTATCATTTGTGATGCTACACAAAGAGCAAACAAGTTAAAGCCGCGATGAGGTATTATTTCAAGGAATTCATAAAAGTATAAAAGGAAATACAGAGGAAAACAGTGAGGTGTAAGAGGAAAGCTGATGCGAAAAACCCTCCCAAAGGAGGAAGCTGCCTCTGCTCATGAATTCATCTGCATTTTAAATCTCACATTTCTTTCATTTCATTCCTCCCCTCGTATCTTCCCACAGCAGAATTCTTTCTACGTTAGCCAACTTTTGGTATTATTTTTCTTCCCAAAACATCTACTGCAGTCAAAAAGTATTTGCTGCACCACTCTTTGCTGGTGCTGAAAAACCTCTGGATGAATATAAAAGGAAAACATCTGCATTAAAAGCCAACCTGCTTTACAAAGACCAGGTTCGCCTCTAGGTTCCAGAGTCAAGCTACAAACTGGGGTAGAATGGTAAGAAGTCGATCTAACATCTTCACCCTGTGCTGCCTTGAAAACCTCATTATTTCTGCACAGGAAGCATCAAAAAAATGTCTTTGTAGCAGCTCTTGTTTCTCTCATTTCACACAGATGAAACAAAAATAATGAAGACTGGGATATCCAAATGAGAAGGAGGAGGGAGAGAAGGAGGAGGGAGAGAAGGAGNGAGGAGAGAGAGGGAGAGGAGAGAGAGGGAGAGGAGAGAGAGGGAGAGGAGAGAGAGGGAGAGGAGAGAGAGGGAGAGAAAGAGTCCTGGAGAGCAGAAAGACAGATAAGATCAATGGTATCAGGTGGACAGATCCGATACAGAAGCTCAATTACACACAAATATCTTGAGATCCCAGGTACTGGGTTCACGTATTCTGAACTTCAGTTCTTCACAGTAGAATCTACAGCTGAAGGAGTCCTGGGAGTCACTCACCTGCTGAGGCCTTTGCTGATCGTGGGCTCTCATGGGTCTCGGACATGTAAATCTCAGCAGCCAGGGAGTCTCTGAGCTGTTCACAGTACGCATCGTTGGACTCGGCTGGGAGACACATTAAAACATTCAAAACCACATAAAACTATTGTAAAAACAGCAAACCCCTAGTTTTCCTTTAACTCCCACCAAAAACCGAAACAAATCTCTAAAGGAATTCTCAGTGCTGACACCAGCAGGATTCTCCTGTCACAATAAGTTCACCTGAGAGAGGTGAAGGATCAAGTTCAGAGCCAGAAACTCCCCCTGACAATAGCTGCCCTCATCTCCATGAGAAATGGGTAGTACCTTTGCTTTCAAAGTGATTCACCAATTATTCCAGACTGCCTGTCAGCTTTTAAAACGTTTCAGAGTTATCAAATTCCGCCTGACTTTTACTTCTTTCCTTTGTGCCTTTTTCAATTACATTAAAAGTCCCTGTCGAATACCCGCTGCATTGCGCTGCAGGGACAGTTGCATTTCAGTGGGTTCTAAAGTTAGTTCTACCAAACGAAGATCATGCTGATGCGCTAACTCTGAGCTCCAGCCAGGAAATTCCGCCTCCTCCTGCACCAGCACATTTGGATCGATTTAGAAGAGCGAGATGGTAGAGCTACAGAGGCAAAACGCCCTTTACAGGAACATCCATTTAAGCCTCTATTTATTTCAGATTCTCTGGAGACACACGGCTTCCAGGAAACTATGGATTTACAAAATTAATTTGGTAAGAAGTGGAGGAAAAGCTTACAGAGATACCGACCTCCACATTCTTCAGGCAGATCTTGCAGCTGTTAAAAATTATCTGTTTTTTTCAACTACTTCTCATAACATCTAGTTAAAAGAATCTACAAATACTCTGTGAATCAGGCAGTCGAAGAAGGCAACAACCTTTTTTTCTGTACAACTCTCTTAAGAGTTTACTCCGTCCAACCCAGAACTGCAGTGACCCTGCCTGACCCCCAATCCACCTCTCTAGGCTGCAGATTCAAATCTCTCACCACTGGCTCAAGGTGAAGCCTTTAATCTACTTTTTTTTTTGTTTCATTTCATATTCCCTCAGAAGTCCCTTGCTCTGAAAGTGATCTCCCCTTTTCCCACATAGCCCAAGGTACTAAGCTACAGGGAATGCTGTAAAGCCCATCGAGCTCACAGCCTGTGAGCAGCAAGGGAAGGATTCTCACAGTTTAATTTTCATCCTGTGATCGGCTTTGAGCCCTTCAGGAGAAGGACATTGACCTGCTGAAGCATGTCCAAAGGAGGGCAAGGGAGCTGGAGAAGGGGCTGGAGAACAGGCCTTATGAGGAGTGGCTGAGAGAGCTGGGGGTGTTTAGCCTGGAGAAGAGGAGGCTGAGAGGAGACCTCATTGTGTCTACAACTGCCTGAAAGGAGGTTGTAGTGAGGTGGGTGCTGGTCTCCTCAACCAAGTGACAGGTGATATGAGAAGAAATCACCTCAAGCTGTGCCACAGGGAGGTTTAGATTGGGTATTAGGAAAAAATTCCTTATTGAAAGAGTGGTGAAGCATCAGAACTGGCTGCTGAGGGCAGCGGTGAAGTCCCCATCCCTGGAGGGGCTTAAAAGAATGCACAGATGTGGCACTTTGGGACATAGTTTAGCAGACACAAAGGTGTTAGACTGGATGATCTCAGAGGTCTGTTCCAACCTTAATGATCCTGTGATCAATTAAAGGAGGCTGCACACTAAATAAATGATAGCAAGTGTGCCCTCATCAGCACTGAGCACATCATAGAATCACAGAATAGTTTGGGTTGGAAGGGACATTAAAGCACATCCAGTTCTACCCCTGCTATGGGCAGGGACAACTCCCACTGCACCAGGGGCTCCAAGCCCCATCCAACCTGGCCTTGAACCCTTCAGGGATGGGGCAGCCACAGCATCTCTGGGCAACCTGGGCCAGGGCCTCCCCACCCTCACGGTGAAGAATTTCTTCCTTCTGTCTAATCTAAATCTGCCCCTCTCCAGTTTATCCCCATTGCCTCTCACCCTATCACCACAAGCCTTGTAAAGAGTCCCTCCCCCACTTTCTTGTAGCCCCTTCAGGTACTAGAAGGTCACTCTAAGTAGTCTCCCCAGAGCCTTCTCTTCTCCAGGGTGAATAACCCAAATTCTCTCAGCCTGGTCTCATAGCAGAGGTGCTCCAGCCCTCGGATCATCCTCTGGACCCATTCCAACAGCTCCATCTCCTTCTTATGTTGAGGATTCCAGAACTGGACACAATCCTCCAGCTGAGGTCTCCCAAGAGAGGGGCAGAGGGGCAGAATCCCCTCCCTCGCCCTGCTGGTCACTCTGCTCTGGACGCAGCCCAGGACATGGTCGGTTTCCGGGCTGTGAGCACACACTGTTGGCTCATGTGGAGCTTTTCACCAACCAGCACTTCAAGTCCTTCACCTCAGGGCTGCTCTCTCACACCAGCCCCCAGCCTGGACTGACTGCCCCGGCCCAGGTGTAGGGCTCGTTTCTGATATAAAGCAAACAGCGAGGCCTGAAGGACAGCTGATGCTCGAGGCGCTAGAGACTCAGGGTTAAGACAAATGGAGGCACTTTTCCCCCTCACAGCACCGACCCGCTCCCCCCTCCAAGCACCCCTAGCGCCTTTCCTGACACTCAAACCAGTTTCGAACTCTCACACGCCGCTCCGTGTCCTTCCGCCAGAGAAAACAGTTCCGCGCGCCTCCCACCCCTCACCCCCACGTCATCCCCAGCCTCTCGGGGGACGGGGAGACTTCCCCGCTGGAGGCACAGGGGACCAGCGGGGACTGGCACCCACCGGCGTTCGCCTGAGCCCGGGCAGGGCCGGGGCGGAGACAGGACCAGAGCCGGCGGCGTCTCTCGTTGCTAAGGAGACGCGCGGCGAGATCCCTCCGCCGGGGCGGAGCAGCCCGCCAATCAGGAGCGAGGGAGCCGCCGGCCGGGGCCGAACCCAGCCGAGAGGAGCCGAACCCAGCCGAGAGGAGCCGAACCCAGCCGAGAGGAGCCGAACCCAGCCGAGAGGAGCCGAACCCAGCCGAGAGGAGCCGAACCCAGCCGAGAGGAGCCGAACCCAGCCGAGCGGAGCCGAACTCATCCGAGAGGAGCCGAACCCATACGAGAGGAGCCGAACACAGCCGAGCAGAACCGAGCGGAGCCGAGCGGTGCCGAACGTAACCGAGCGGAGCCGAGGTGAGCGCCTTCCGCCCCACCTTCATGCCGCGAGGCATGCCGGGAGTTGTAGTTCAGGGCCGGCGGGACCTCAGCCGGCTTAGAACATAGAACATAGAACAACCAGGTTGGAAGAGACCCACCGGATCATCCAGTCCAATCATTCCCATCAAACACTAACCCATGTCCCTCAGCACCTCATCAACCCGTCCCTTAAACCCCTCCAGGGAAGGTGATTCAACCCCCTCCCTGGGCAGCCTCTGCCAGTGCCCAGTGACCCTTTCTGTGAAAAATTTTTTCCTAATGTCCAGCTTAAACCTCTCCTGGCGGAGCTTGAGGCCATCCCAATAAAATACAAAGCAGGATTTAACTGCAAATGCTGCAGCCTGGTGTCTTTACGGCTCGCCATTCACTGCCTGGTGTGGGAATGAATTGATAAGTTCTGCTGCAGCTGGTTTGTGTGTTTAATTACCTTGTCGTTGAAATCTGTCTTGCGAGATGCAGCTGGTTTGGGTTGAGAGAGAACCTGAAGGCAACCTCTGGACATGGCTGGATAATCTAAAAAAATAATGAACGTTCTTTGAAGATTTATACGGTTCTTTGTCAAAAACTAGTGTATAAACCCACTGCTTGTGTAAGATGTTATGCCTTTTTTTAGACGGGCATCTAATTCAGCACCGAATTGTAAAATAAAAATATTATTGCCTTTGCTTCAAGGATTTTGTCCTTTTCAATATTTTACCAGTGAATGAGTCCCACTGGTAACCCTGACAGCTTCAATGAGCTGTGATGTTCATGGCATTTCCAGGGCCCTCGGGTAAAACAAATCCCTCTGCGTTCCCTACCCATAAAGCTAAAAGGCTTGTCCAGGGTTACTCACAGAGACAATCCGAGGGCTGAAGCACCTCTGCCATGAGGACAGGCTGAGAGAGTTGGGGCTGTTCAGCTTGGAGAAGGTTCTGGGGAGACCATAGAGCAGCTCCCAAGACTTCCAGTACGTGACCAAGCGAAGAGCAGTCTCAAGAAGAACACTCCCTGTGATCTTTCCATCCGCAATGATGCTGTGAACAGCCAAACTCAATAATCAATTCAAGTTTGATTATTAAGCAGGCATTCCTTTACTAAAGGGCACTGGGGTAGACGTAGGGTAATCCACCTAATGCATCCAACTATTGAGACTGGTTACAAGACTTTTATACTGGTTAAATATACATAACCACATAGATTTCAGGAAATACTGGTTAAAGATACATACCCATATAGAAATCATAGAATCATTAAATAACCAGGTTGGAAGAGACCCACTGGATCATTGAGTCCAACTATTCCTATCAGACACTAAACTGTGCACCTCAGCACCTCGTCCACCTGTCCCATAAACACCTCCAGGGAAGGTGAATCCACCACGTCCCTGGGCAGCCTGTGCCAGTGCCCAATGACCCTTTCTGTGAAAAAATATAGATTATACACACACACACACACACACACATATATATATAATTGAAAACATGTTACATGTCCAGTTTTTCTGGGAACTCATTATCATAAGGTATCACCCACTCTTGTATGCACATCACAGTTTCTTTGTGTCTTCAGAACCCTCTGATGGTCTTTATCTTATCTCATTCCTCATTGTGCCCTCTTGGTGAGCTCAGGTCTGTCCTTCATTCCCGCTGTGGGACTATCCTTTCAATACTTGATTTGTTCCCTGTTTTAACTAGCAAACAGGCTGAACTCCTGTTACAACCACAGTCTTTTTAACTACAAGCTGGCCAAGACTTGATTCTTATTATTCTTATTATCGGTTAAGCTAATTCATTCCCTTAGCATAATGATTTATTCCTTCCTTCAGCAGAAAGAAATAATTAACTCTTTGAGTCACGTGAGAACAGAAGAATGTTTAGGTATATTTGGTTCTAAATTAGTTCAGTTTCAAAGAAGTTCAAAAGCCCGAATCCAAAAGATCTCAAAATTTATAGGAAAAAATTCCACCTGAGAATCCCACATAGTGTATATATATAGTATATAGTATACTATAGTATACAGTATACTCTCTATATATTATATACTATGTATAGTCATGTGATTTATCATTTTAAAGTACTCTGAAGCACCAGATTTATTCTCTGACAGCTCTCAGATATTCAAGGGCCAGTGACTAGGACACAGAGAAAGGCATGACCTGATCCTTCTCCCGCTGGGGAAAACAGCAAAGCTAAAAAAAGAGGTGTCATCAGGCAGCTAAAACATCAGGTAGAAATGCAGCAGGATATGAAACCATAAACTTTGATGCCTCATGTGTACAAAAGCACAAGAAGCCTCCTCCAGTGGATATGTGGCATAAGGATTGTCACAGACCATGTGTCCTTAATACAACTGAAGCAAATCTGCTCTGTACAGAGTCCAGAAATCAAAGCAGCGGGTCAGTGCCCAAGAACATACACCTCCGCACGCATCCAGCGGATCCACACAGCGTTAGACCAAACCTCCCCGCGTGCCGGGGGAGCAGCACTTCTCTGCCTTGATGCCAAAGGGAAAAGGAGATTTCTGCCTCAACCTGTGGAATAAATCACGCCTGTAGATAGCAATACTGGTGAGACATTCTCACATTCCTCACTCTGCTCGTGGGTTTCCCTGCAAAGTAAAACACAACCTCTTCCTATTCCACCCCTTGACTTGCTGGGGAATGGCTGATTGCGAGGGCAGAGGACAGCCTGGGTTTGTTCTCAGTGCTGAGACCGTCCTCCCTTCCTAACAGGAAAAAGGTGAGTCACAAATTGTGCTCGGGAACCGTGCAACTTCTTTAAATTGTTGTTTCAGGCCACTGCTGGCAGACCTGACAGACCCAAGTTGTTGCAGTTAGTTGGAAACTTGGTTTTCAAGTCCTGTGGCTTCCCGTGAATTTGAAAGCAGCAGAGTAGGTATTGGATGCTCACTTTATTGACTATTTTTGTGAATCTCCTTCTAGCAACAAAGAAAAGCATTTATAAAAATGCGGGCTAATGAGATGTATTGGAAGAAGGAGAAAATAAAAGCTTATTTTTCATCTTATTTTTAATTGATTACACTTGAATAGATTATGGGGGCGGAAGCATCTCTTATGGGGTGGGATCTGGTGGGCTTCCTATTCAATTTTTGTCTTAATACAAACAAATTTTGTGTGACCGGATTAAATGCTTCAGCTGAAGACAACAAACAGACAACCAGCCTCAGAAAGAAAAAGCTTTTAAGCTACACTTTATAGGAACAATTCCAAGTGTTTATTCACTGTATAATAGCCACAGAGCACCACCCCGTGGGGATTTACATTCCTGGGCTTTCAAAGTGAGAGAAACACTCGTTCACTGGAAAAATATTGAAAAGGGCAAAGTCTTTGAAGCAAAGGCAATAATATTTTTATTTTACAATTCAGCACTGAATTGGATGCCCTTCTAAAAAAGGTGTAACAACTTACAAAAGCAGTGAGTATATATATATACTAGTTTTAGACAAAGAAACGTATACATCTTCAAAGAATGGTCATTATTTTTTGGATTATCAACAAATCCTTGCAACTCTAAGAGAGTGATCTTTCAGGTTATTTATCCATGTCTGGATATTGTCTGCATATTATCTCTTGATACAAGACAGATTTCTGCGACAAGATAATTAAACATACCAACTACCTGCAGGAAAACTTATTGATTAATTCTCACAAAAGTATTTATGGCTCCACATTTGTAGTCTTACCACAAATAATAAAGTACGTGCTGAGCTTTTCCTGTGCAGATATCACAATGCAAGGGATTTTTGCAGAGGGCATGGTGATCTGTCACACCACACTGTCCAGCCGAAGAGGCTCTGGCTGGCAGCCCACCCTGCACGTGGATTTGGGTGGCAGCCCTATGCTGTATTCAGTGCCAGCTCTCGGAAACAAACAGTTATTCCCATTGTGATTCTCTCCTCTTCTCATTTCCTTCCACCCAGCACCCAGGGAACAGAGGGAGGACTGCTCCAGATTTGGTTCTCCTAGAGGTTTGATATCTGAGCCTATCTTGACAACTGCTGGTGCCAAGACCAAAGGACCCAGGAACAGTGACTGCGGAGTTACTTGAGAGGCTCCTGCAGCAGCGTGACCCTCTACCAGAGCACATCAGGCACACAGGAATCACCTGCTGAGGCAAGGGAAGTAAACAGGATTTTCTAAACCCATTTATTGTATTTCCATCACACTAACTCACTGTGGTGCCTTTGGGCATCTTCACGTTTCCATTCTCCGGGCTGAACTGCAAGGCAGCACTTACACAACTTTAGTCAAATCAAGGCTCTTTCTGCTAAGAGTTTTAAAATCCCACTTATGTATCTTGTTTTAAGGGCCTGTGTCCTTTAGTCAGTTGAGCATTGGGGCCCTAATCATGCAGGGAGCAGAGAGCAAAGGGTTTTATTTTCATCTCTGTGCTTCCTTTTACAGTTAAGCCGGGTGGGAAGTCAGTGCATGCAGGGCTTTCTGCAGGGTTAAGGCCACTGCCTTGGTGCAAGGTGATCTTTGTGGTTTGTTAGGTGGCTTTTGCAACAATATGTTGTGTCCTCAGCTTTCTCTGGCAGCCCCCCCTTCTCCTGCCTTTGAACTGCGTCCCAGTTTGCATTGTCCATCTGCAGAGCAGAGTCTGGGGAGCTGTGGTTACTGCAAGCAGAGATTTCCCAGCTCCAACCCTGCATTCACGCTGGGTTTGATTGGTTTTTGGTGGGTTCTTTTTTCAGGCAAAATGTTGGCAGCCTATTTTGATTGCCCTGGAGGCCCAGAAAACCTCTATGTGAAAGAAGTGATGAAACCACATCCAGGAGAAGGAGAAGTTCTGGTGAAGGTCTCTGCCAGCGCTCTGAATAGGGCTGATCTCCTCCAGGTATGCGTATATGTTAAGCAGATCTACGCACCTGGAAATAACACCGCTTTTTAGAGAGCCTATCTGAAGTCCTGACAAATGCGAAGAGTTGAAAGAGGTTGGGACTGATGATCATTTGGATGGGAGAATTCAAGAGGGCTCAAAGAAGAGAGGTTTATTGATTCAGCAGTTAAATGTTTTCATCTGGCTCGCTGCAATGCTGGGGTGGCATGGAAAGCCACGCTGCCTTTCAAAAAGAGATTTAAACCCAAAGCTCTCGTCTTTGTTGATGTTTAGACCATTCTCCTGGCATGAGATGAACGTACCATGTTCCACTGGCTTCATTCCAGTGGGGAAAATCACATTCAAATTGTTACATCTGAGCTGCTTTAATGTGAGCTGAAAGCCACGCTCTGCAACTGGAGACCCTGATGCCACCCCAGCATGGACCGGCCTGGATGAGGGGGGCCTCGCAACAAATTGAATTTGCACAGAGTTTTAATAAAATATACTTAGGAGGTAAGAAGTGTTGCCAGAGGACAAAAGATCCTGAAATTGTCAGAACACTTGCACAGAGCAAGATCAGGATTAAATAAACAGGAATTTAGATTGGAGATGCATGAACAAAATATTACAAGTCATTACACTCACTGACGTGTGGCTTTTCCTTCCTTGCCCTCGCTTTTCTTTTCTTTTAGAGGAGAGGCAAGTACCCTCCCCTGAAAGGAGCAAGCGATATTTTAGGCTTGGAAGCAGCTGGGTGTGTGATTGAGCTTGGACCTGGCTGCAAGGGCCGGTGGAAGCCTGGTGATGCGGTGATGGCTCTGCTCTCTGGAGGCGGCCAGGCACAATACGCTACAGTCCCTGAAGGCCACCTGATGCCAGTTCCCAACGATATGACATTTATTCAGGCTGCAGCCATTCCCGAAGCCTGGTTAACAGCCTTTCAGCTGCTGCACTTTGTAGGTGAGAGACGTGTTTACAAATCCATCCCACCCAAACAGCTGGTCTTCCTTCCCATTATGAAATCCTCTGCTTTTTTTGCCTCACCTGAATGCTGTTTGCCTTTGAGGAAACTTTGCTCTGTCACTCCGTTCACATGGGTCAGAATCTGGTATTCCAGCCCTAAATCCTGAAATTCTGACCTCACCCCCCCCAGTCACAATGTACTCTCCTGATTGTGTATTTACAAGGAAGGATATGGAAATATGGTCAGGTTTCATCTGTATTTTTCAGTTTGAATAGAAATTTCCATTAAGCCTAAACCCTGAAATAACTTACATAGTCTCCAAACAACTGAAAACACATCCAGGATATAAAGCCTGACTGCACTCACCTAAGCAGCTTGGTCATGGGTGCCTAGAACCAGACAGGACCAAACTAGAGTCATTCCAATAAAAAAAAAAAAGGAGTCCTGTGAGCACACTGTGAGCTGTGTTAGTTCTGGATTTGTTTATTTGATGAAGGATTTTAAGATGGAAACAAAGCTCACTCAAGGGCATCTCTTTCAGTTTCCTCATTGGTATTTTCCACCCTGACAATGTTTTAGAATCATAGAATCATCAGGTTGGAAGAGACCCACCAGATCATCGAGTCCAACCATTCCCATCAAACACTAAACCATGTCCCTCAGCACCTTGTCCACCCATCCCATAAACCCCTTCAGGGAAGGTGAACCACCTCCCTGGGCAACCTCTCCCACTGCCCAATGACCCTTTCTGTGAAATGTTTTTTCCTAATGTTCAGCCTGAACCTCCCCTGGCGGAGCTTGAGGCCATTCCCCCTTGTCCTGTCCCCTGTCACTTGGGAGAAGAGCCCAGCTCCCTCCTCTCCACAATCTCCTTTCAGGCAGTTGTAGAGAGCAATAATCCAAAGGTGATTCCACAAGCGTAACCACCTCCCTATTATGTTCTCCTGCAGGTAAAATACAGAAGGGCGAGAGAGTGTTGATCCACGCTGGCGCTAGTGGAGTTGGTTTGGCAGCCATTCAGCTGGTGAGGCTGGCAGGAGGAATTCCCATCGTGACAGCAGGAACTCAGGAGAAACTGAAAGCGACAGCGAACGCTGGAGCAGCTGTGGGGTTCAACTACAAAACTGAAGATTTTAGTGAAAAGGTCTTGGCGTTCACTCAAGGTAAGAACCTCTACATGGAAGACACCGTTACAGTTGGGGAGGAGTGTGCACCTCCTAACGCAAACACACATACACTAGGTTTCAGCTGTCACCTGAAAGGGTAAATGACCGTGATAGCACAACCTGACACCCTGTTCAGCCCTAGGATCTGTCTTCCCATAGTTTAACTGTGCTGTTCTCTGCATGAACTCTCTTTGGCTTTGTGTTCATTTGGGATGCAAATCATAGAATCATAGAATCACCAGGTTAGAAGAGACCCATCGGATCATCGAGTCCAACCATTCCGATCAAACACTAAACCATGTCCTAAGGACCTNCCACAAGCAATTCTGCAGGACCAAATCCTTGCCCTTGTCCTTGGGAACAAAACACAGTTCTCTTACTGCTAGGAAAAATTTAGCTTTTCTAAACATTTGAGATGTCTTATGACAGATTCTGCACCTGGATATCTATAATGGTTCCTTTTTTTGTGTCCAGTTCTAGCATTCCTTGACAATCATTGTGCCGATAACTAATTTCTGTATTGCAGGATTGATTCTGTGCCTGTAAATAACAAACTTTTTGTTTTCCCTAAAATTATCCCACTTCTAATGCAGCTCAACTACATTGCTGAAATCTCTTCTGTTTTTGCTCGAGGTTCTGGAGTAGATATGATTTTAGATTGTGTTGGCAGCTCGTACTGGGAGAAGAATCTCAGCTGCCTGAGCACAGATGGCCGGTGGATCGTTTATGGACTGCTGAGTGGAGGTGAAGTCCACGGAGATTTGTTTGCAAAGCTGCTCTCCAAAAGAGGGAGCATCCACACAAGTCTGTTGCGATCACGAGACAAGGAGGCGAGTAACAGCTATCGACAACGTAGAAAGTTTGATCTTAAAAATGATGGTAGTTTTGAGAGCTTTCGATACCAGTGTTAAAGCAGATTCTAATGCATTATTACCAAATAACTCTACCTTGAATTGTCGCTACATAGTTGGGAAAACACTGCAAAATGAAGTTATTATTTCCCTTTTCTGTTTTTATCAAGTGCCTCCCTTTTAGAACTACTGAATCAGATGAATCACACTAAGGATGTCTTAACATACTATACGAATATCATAATTAAAGATCTGACCCAAGAACAAACAGAACTCAAGTGACAGGCAACTTCAGGGGGAAAATAAAAACCTCCATTAGATCCTTTTTCAAATTAGAGACCAAGGCCATTTGGATGCCCAGAAATTATGAAGGAGAAATCACTTTAAGTGGAAAATTCTCAGATACTGCAGTCAAAGACAGCAGTGCAGAGCTCGAGGATAAAGTTTATTCATGGTTTAATTCATAATACTCTAGTACTCTCAAAAGCTTTGCCAGTTTGAGTTAAAATGGTTCTGCTCTGAGCTTGTATCACATGTTTTGGAGAATTTAATTCAGTTAAATGTGATAAACCTATAAGTACTCTTCTTGTAATTTCTTTGTAATTTACACCTGTCAGATGCATACTTGTCCATCTCACTACGTCAGAAAGTGTCTCAAGAACAGTGCACATTTTGTACACTGTGCTTAGAGATACCTCTGTGAATAGAAACGATTGGAAATAATCTTAAAACCACCTTTTTTTCTTCAGTATAAGGAACGGCTGGTGAGCGCCTTCACAGAAGATGTGCTGCCCTATTTTTCTGGAGGAGCCTCCCCTCATCTCCAGCCGCTCGTCGACAGCGTTTACCCTCTACACGAGATTGCGGAGGCGCACAGAGTCATGGAAGAAAACAAGAATATTGGCAAAATTGTCATTGAAATGCCTGCTTCATCCTAAAGAAAGTTTCAGGAACAGAATCATTAGGGGTGCTTGACAAGCAGAGAATCTGCCGTTTCTGCTTCTAAATCCAGAATGATTTATTGTGGGAGAATGCCAAAAAGGAGGGGTAAGGCAGAGCCTTTCATGAGTCATGTAATAAAAAAAGTTCACAACTGTAGCATTGCGTCTGGCATGTGTAAAGAGAATCCAGAGATTCCCATTCGGATGCACCTTGACTGGGTGAGAGCTGGGCCCATGTGAATCTTACGAAGTTCAACAATGTCAACTGCAAGACCCTGCAGATGGGTTGGGGAAGTGCCAAGCACAATTAGAGGCTGGGCAGAGAACGGATTGAGAGCAGCCTTGAAGAGAAGGACTTGGGGTGCTGGTGGATGAGGAGCTCAGCATGAGCCGGTGATGGGTGCTTGAAGCCCAGAAAACAAACCACATCCTGGGCTGCATCAGAAGCTGTGGGACCAGCAAGGTGAGGGGTGGGATCTTGCCACTCTGCTCTGCTCTTGTGAGACCTCGTCTGAAGCCCTACATTCAGTTCTGGAGTCCTTAGCACAAGTATCAGAGGAGACCTCGGAGATGACTGAATCATAGAATCACCAG
>WAAB01025214.1:684-11161 GCA_013389865.1 Piaya cayana
AATGGGGATCAGACACGCTTATCTGAAACACAGAGCCTGTTTGATTTTCCATGCTTGTTCTGAACTGAGCAGAAATTGCACACTGTAGAAGAAATGTCCCATGGAAGAGAGACGAGGAATATTTGGGTTTGTGTGCTCGATGTGTTTCTGGAAACTCAGCCATAGGGAAAGATTATTTTTTCTTAAACTAGCAATCCAGGGAGAGCAAGAGGCAGCTTCAGCAGGTGATAGTATGGGTACGTGTAGAGCAATGCTCACTGGAGATATCATCTCTTTTTGGCTGTAGAAGAATCTTAGTAGCTTGCTTAACGTGTTAGAGTGTCAAAAGCAGCATCCAGTTAAGTTCCTTCCGATGTCTTCGACATGCACTAATTGTTGACTGACCTCACACGAAGGCAATGGAGCCCTTCAGGAGCTGGCGACCGGGCTGTCTGAAGAAATCTCACATGTACCTACATGTGAGCAACCAAAACAGGTCCCTGATGCCTCATTTAAGGTCCTGCCAAAGGCACATGGCAATAAGCCCTGGTCTCTGCTCTGTTAGATGTTAAACATCTTTTCTCATAGCTCTGTAATTCCTGCCCACATTTGAACCTTCCTTTTTAGAAGAGCCTCCATTCTTGCCTGCAGGAAGAAGATTAAGAAAGCAATCTGAAAGAGAACTCAAAGATTATAGTCCATACCTCACCTCCATACCCAGATGCAGCATTAAATAGAGAAATTTTAACCCAGAAAATATTTATATAACATGCATTTAATTAACTTATAACAAAGTCTCCTTACCTCCTCCAATGAGACTTGTCCTTCCACCATGTTACTAATGTCTCTAGAAATTTCTCCTAGCCACAAGATTCATGTCTCCTCTCTGTAAACTCGTGCTGTTTAAATGTCTGCAGATGAACTTGTTCACCCTGGACTCTCTTTGCAGTCAATTGAGATCAACAGACATTTGTAAACTGAGGCTCACTGGATCAATTTTTACTGTCCTTATCAGGTTAACATGCTCTTCTTCAGTAGCACAAAGATATCTTGTCCCAGTTACCTGATTATTCCCCTGGAAGTGTTGTGCGTCTTATTTTCCTACTCAGTATACCTGGCCTATCCACCTTCATTTTGCAGAAAAAATTTTAAGATAGTTCTTTGATTTAAGGTAGTTCTTTTTACTTCCAGAATGAATAATTATTTCCTTCAGTCTTTCACGATGTCATTTTTTCCTAAATCTTCGATAATTTTTGCCAGCCCTGCTTCCCAATTGCTCTTAAAACTGTGTTAGGAACAAATATCATGATTAAAATTAACAAGAAATGGTGGATTGGAGGGGTGGAAGAAGGACATCTAATCTCATTATAAGGTCACACGATCACAAATTTTGTAGATTTGGCCTAAAATCGTGCCTGTTGGCATTTCTATACGGGCCACCTTGAGATAAGAAAGGTCTTGCTTTTCTCAGAAACACATTTAACCCTTGACTTTTCCACAGAGGCTTCCAAAGAGAAGGCCGGTAGCTCCAAAACAGCAGGAGTGGTTTGGACATTGTAGGCATCCATCTAGGAGGGATCATCGGCTTGTCTTTATGAAGCCATCAATTCCAGACGTCTCCAAGAACTGATCTTCTGATGCTCTTGACCTTTACCACCTTGGAACCATTGACCCAGAAGAGTGGATGGGACTTAATACCCATTCGCTAAATTTTGGGTCTGCGTTGTTTTTGCCTGATTCTCCCCTTTGGGATTCCTAATTGAATTACTTGCGCCGTGTGTAGCACTGAGGTAGTAATTACAGAAGATCTTGCGTTCAGCCGCGCTTCTGCTGAAGCTGAGTAAATAGGATTAGAATTCTTCCTCCCAAATCGGCAGTGCAAATTAAATGTTTATTCTTTCATGTAGGGAAAGTGTCAGCTGTTTAAAATTACCTGTGAAAGATCTTTAATGATTCGGAATCATGAGAGATAAAAGTCCAACTTCTGATTGAAAATATTTTGCGAGTTTGGGGGTTTTTTTCCACCCTTTTTCTTTCTCTGGATTGAAATCAAGCTATTAACTGAATATATTTATGCTATTTTTATTTTTTCTTCTTTATCCTTTTCTTCATTTGTTAAAGTAAATAAGGTGCTCTAGTCAAAACCGATCATTTTATATTTATAGTCTGTAAAATTTCAGGCTTAAGAGGATACTGTCAAGTCAAATATGACTCCAAATTAAGTTCTGGTCTGGGAGTCAAGAGACATGAATTCTAATCCCAGTGACCTGCTGTGTGACCTGCTTCACCTCTTCGCAACTTGATTTGCCTCTGAGTAAAACGGAGATATGATGCTCCTTTCTGCAATGACCTGTATCTCCCGTGATGGTCTCACACTTCCAGGCACCACAAGACAGCTTTGTCTCATTAAAGAAGAAAGTTGTGGAAAGAAGAGGTTATTTAGTAGTCAAAGAAACAGAGTGCAGAGCCACTTTTGGCACTCTGGGGCCAAAGCTGACCCTATCACAGCTCCTTGGATGCCAAATGGTGCTGAATATGATCCAATACGTACACTCTGCTTCCTGAGGAACTGCCTGCTTGAAGTGCAAGCAGTTACAAAACACAGCCCGACAAAAATCAGTCTCTGTGCTCCACCTGCCCACACAAGTGCATTTACATCCTGATCAGTGTTAGTCCCAGCTATGACCTCACATAATTTTGGAAGTCACTGGTGATGCTGTGAGAAGGATGCTGGCTTTCAGAACCCTGCAAATTTTGACCTCTTTTTTCTGTACCATCCTGTGTTCTATCTTGCTGTCAAGGATTACTCCAGAAGGGGCACATTGAGAGTATCTTATTGCATTACAGTGGCAAAGCAGTAGGCATCTTCTAGGACTCTTGAGCTCCTTTGAGTTCAGGCTGTTGTCAAAGCAAACACTTCTCCCCTTCTCTTCCCATAAATGTACCCTTTCTCTTGTTGTGTGAATCCCCTCACATGCAATAAGACTAATTCTGAAAATAAAGGAGCATCTGTGAGTGGTGTTTGGAGCACTGAGTGGAGTAGATACCACAGCTCTACCTGCGATTGGTCTTTGACTGCAAGAGCTGTGGGAATCAATAGATACATCTGATCTAAGTGTGAGCAGTGCCAAGCTGTGTTCCTCTAGGCTGAAATGGCCAAATGTGAATTCCTGCTTTGTCAAACAATAGAAATACCTTATATCTACCTATTAAGGAAAGTTTGTACAAAATCAGTGTGAACTTCACACTTGAACTCGGCTTTCCAAGTCATTCTTACTTGGGTAGGGATGGAGAACACTGTCCCTGGTGGGGGGATGTTTAAAGGAATGAGGTAGAAAGGGATGTCTCTCCCTCTCAAGTCAGGGCTCCTCAGGTGATGGACCCTTCAGGATGCCTGACAAATGCATGCAGCAGCTTTGGTGACAGATGATGACAGACTTACTTTTCCTACTGAAACAGAGCATTGCTTTGCCCATCTACAGAGAAGTGAAGACTTCACATCCCCCATTACTGAAGCCATTACCTCTGCTTTGCTTCAGATGGAAATAGCAGGTCATTTATTTTGGGGGGGAAGAGATGAATGTGGCTATAGGGATACGGGGAGGTGACTTTCTGACAGACAACCTGTTTCGATACATTCCTTCACGCTCCTTTTCCATGTAACCTATGATGATGTTTAACCCTCTACAATGTCCCATCCAAATCCACTGTGGACTGCCCATCCAAAGGGGAAATCCACACACATTTTGCATCTAATTGGTGGTCCTGCTGAGCTACGCTGCACCCCAGTGCTCTGAAAACCCCTGACAGATGTGGCTCAGGGCCAAGCAATGGCTTGAATGGCGGTGATTTTACAAGCCTTTCCTTGTGTGGCTATTTTCATGCCCCCTTCCTCACTCTAGGAAACACTAGGGGACAGCCATAAATTTGTGATACATCATCGCTCACACTCTAGGCTGAATGCAATATTCCCTCTGCGGGGCTTCATTAAGAGGAAATTCATGCCTTAAACACCTTGCAGCCTGCATTTTTGACAAGTCATCACATTTTTGTGTGTCCTGCTTTATTTTAAAGCCCCTCTAGTAATGACATTCCTGAACAGGGGCTGCTTTGCAGCTTGCAAAAGGGGAGCCTTTGTCATCTGGGAGCAGCAGAGTAGGAAAAATGTGATGTAGAATTGCAGAGGAACATGCAGAGGAACAACCTGTTGTGTAATTTTGTCTTCTTGACACCCGCACTGCTGTCTTGTTTTGGCAGGGAGGTCAGGACAGAAAGAAACTCAATAATCTTAAATCAGTAAGGAGATGATCACACATGAGCAGAGCACGCTGAAACTCATCTCACAGCACAGAGTATTGCATTATCTATAGAAGACCCTGTCAGGAAGCCGTCTTCAAACTTCACAGCCCACCCTGAACTGGCATCTTTTTCATTGCAATGCTGTCCCTGCCCAATCAGCTTTGCTCAGAGGTGAATCCCTCATGTCTTACACTCTTCAGGTTCATCTGGGAGAGTTTTACAGGACTGCTGTGCTATTTGGATTTTAGTCTGTTTGCAAGTGACTTGCTCTGATCATGGTCCCCAGAAAAGTTGTGGCACAGAGGGGTTAATTGGTTTAACCATGAACAGAAAATTGACCCCAGGTGTTCCAGAATCAAAGCGGCACAAATTAAGACAGAATGAGGGATCTTTTAAAAGAAATATTTTTTCTTTGAGAAATTAAGTAAAGAGGGCAATGCTTTCCAGCTTAGATCACTAAGGAGAACTACCCAAATTCATGTGTAGACATGTGTATCTTTGTGGTTCTCCTGGGTATCTTCACTAACTGTTGCATTAATAAGTGAAGGGTTTAAGGGACGGGTGGACGAGGTGCTCTCTCTTTTGCTCTCTACAAATACCTGAANGGTTGGACTCGATGATCCAATGGGTCTCTTCCAACCTGGTGATTCTATGATTCTATGATTGATAAGTGATTTTGGTTCTGGCTTTACCTTCATTAAACTGTCACACAAGAATCCTGATACAAAACACAAGGCCTCCTACCACCCAAATACCCATCATCCCTTGCCAATTCACCAGCAAGACTCCAAGGAGAAGAGTCTACTTTAAAGACCTGAAGTTCTTACCATCTCTGAAAACAGAAAAATCTGTTTTGTCTTGAAGGTTTAGATGATCTATAAGGATAGTAGTAATGGTTTAAGATGACAATATCTATCATATTAGCCTGGAGAAGAGGAGGCTGAGGGGAGACCTCATTGCTCTCTATAACTACCTGAAAGGAGGTTATAGAGAGGAGGGTGCTGGCCTCTTCTCCCAAGGGGACAGGACAAGAGGGAATGGCCTCAAGCTCCACCAGGGGAGGTTTAGGCTAGACATTAGAAAAAAAAATTTCACAGAAAAGGTCATTGGTCCCTGGCAGAGGCTGCCCAGGGAGGNTGTTCTATGAGTCTATGATTCTATGATATTCATTTCACCGATACACCTCTTACAATGCTAACTTAATGTGAGTGTAAAGTCAGGATGATTTACTTAAACTAATTAAACGAATATGAAGCCTATCAATGTTGGACTGAAGGAAATCAAGGTGTGCTGATAAAACCTGATGTCGTTGTGCTGTGGGTAAGGAACGAAGAGCTGGAGACCTGTGATGAACACATGCAGACTGGCATCTCTTCAGCTCTAACTGCTAATTTCAGAGGGGATCTACCTAACACCTTCAAGTTTCTTATCCCCCTCTTTCTGCTGAATCCCTCTGTAAAATCATTTAACAACAGGAAAACTGTTGAAGTTTGCCATGTCAGTGCTTAGGTGAACCAAGTTTAGGTGAATCTTCACCCTCAGTGTATCCTCTCCCCATCTGAGCAAAAAAGGGCTATCAACCAGGACAACCAGGATGTGGTCAGGACACAGGACATCATGATTTGAGAAAAGATAATTTTCATCATCATAGATTATGCTTAAGGAGCATATTCACCAAGGTCACAAATTCCATGAGAATCACACTTGTGTAAGAGGTCTCTTCTCATTCAGGTTGAAAGCAGTAAATACTCTCACGGTCAGATAAGACTGTCCCACATCCTGAACCCAGCTTTGGTCTGGTGAAATGGCAGGGATGGCACAGAAATTAAAAGTAATCACTAAGGATGAAGCCTGTGAGATTTAAATAGTACTAAGATGACCTTAGTAACCTACTACCCAACTATTTTTGCAAACTGTTTATAAACACTGCGAGTTCCAGCCACAAACCACAAAATTACTTCCCTTACAACCACTTCAAGGACGGACATTGCAGGAAAGGTTTAGTGGTTCACTTCCAACTCTTTGGTTTGTAGCGTCAGTGAAGACCCTGCAACTAGGACCTTGTTAGTGATATGTGAGAAGGAATTAGTCGTGTTCTTATGCAATAGAAAAAGGTGAGGATAGTGTGATGTCTGGGTTGATCATGTAATCACAGGCTCTTTGTCTGGGAAGTCAACAGAGCTGAGAAATGAGGCTGAAACCCTTCATATTTAGTGACTTCTTGTTGCCATATATGTTTTTTATTCTCCACCTTCTCTGATTGGGATGACAGAGCGTAATCACATGCTTTCAGTGAGATTCACCATAAGTAGGTGGAGCTCAAACACATAATCAAGATAATGTGGCTTTAAAATGTAATCTGTGGCATGGTTGTGTGATCATGCTCTTTGCTCACCGCTGGCTGCAAGGTCAAAGCTCATCTCTTTCCCTTTCAGGAGTCAGTTAAATCAGAGCACATCACACATCTGAAGGCTACACACATGGACAGGTACTTTAGCTGAACCGTCCTCTGTGAACTCATTAATCCACCAGACTTCATCACAGCTTCTCTCTCTGATCAAAGAGAATAAACACCTTTCTATTCTTCATTAATTTATATCTGCTCACATAATATTACTGATATTATTAACATAATAGCTGCAATAACCAACCTACTACCTGATTTGAAAAATCCAATTTTCCCTGGTGGTTTATCATTCTTTTGACTGCGAAAATTGGGCTGAAAATTGGGCTAAAAATTTACACTTATCCAAGGCAGATTTAATTCTGAAGACATCTTGCTGCAGAAACAGCCCTTCCCTCTCTTCTGTGAGATTCAAGAGGAGAAAGTTCAGCTTAAATTCAGCTCAATACATTTTCCAAGAAGATTTTCTTTTGATATGTGATCATTGAAATGATAGAATCTGGAAGAAATACCTACTGATTCAAAACGTAGGTGGTTCCCTGCTGCTGCCTATTCAGTCTCTGCAGCATCCTTTCTTTTTTGGGCCTAAGGAAGGGCATAAATCACTGGAAAAGTAAATACTCCACGGCTGAAGTCCCAGGTTGCATATGGGCAAAAAACAGAGGAAGGATTCCTGAATCTAACCTTTCATTCTCTAACTTGGAGAGACGTCATCTCCTTGTGGAGATGTCAGGCCTAGACTCTAAGGAGCATTTGAGCACTGAGGTCTCATGGAGGCCACAGGGAGACAGGAACATATGTTGCTTAAAGAAATCGGGTCTTGGTCTCACTTCTGTCCCATGACAATGTTTTAAAAAGGCTAGTGGTCTCAAGAAGACTGTTTATGAATAAAAAAATGATTGACAATGATTAGGAAAAAAATGCCAGTTAAGTCAGTAACAAAAATATCTCTTTTTATCATAGTTTTAAAAAACACAAGTGGTGAGAAAGGGGAAAGAGATCCACCTGAAAATACCAGCTTCAGACTGAATGGGATTACAGAAACTCTTTCCCCAAGGGAGCGATTGCAATAGTAAGACTCTCTAGTGGAATATGTGGAAGAAGTCTCTGGAAGATTGGACAGGGGCAGAAGGTGGTGAAGCTACAGGCTAGATAAGGTGACTTGTCTAAGCAGGGAAGGATACTAGACTCAAAGGCTGACTCCATACCTTCTGACCCCTCAAGCTGTGCCCAAGCTAGTAATTTACTTCCCTTTCAGTTTCTTCTCACTTTTCCCTGAAGACCTGTTTGGGGGTAAATATCTAAAGGCGGATTGAAATAGTAGCTTATCTTCCCTTTGAAGACATTTTGATGTTTGCTTTTCTTCCACTCCATGGATTTCTTCATTTTCTGTCCCTTCTCTTTGCCTTCAGTCAAGAGGATGGAATAAATTAGCAGCATGTGAACCTCTGCTCTTGTTAGTTACACCTAAATACTACTAAGCCTATTAAGTTTATTCCTGGAACTGTCCTGTGCTACCACCCCCAATAACTTTTCTGTTCAGTAGATTTCATTTCCTTTGTTCTTACTTAATTTACTTGCTGCCAGGGGCTCTAGCAACCGAGTCATTAGCTCGCTGCTAATTAGCTGGCACTAACAGCCTCTCGTTATTCAAGAGGCTTGGAGAATGCCTGCTCGGAGTCACATGGCGGGACAGCATTTTAATAACAGCCATCCTGTCTAATTCTGCCTTTCTCCTGGCTCCTCATATGGGTATCCAAGCCGAGTCCACTGGCACTGCCGGGGGGTATTTTTATAACAGATGGAAAAGGAGAGGAAGCTATTTTGTGACATCCTTTTCTCTGGAGATTGTTCCTCCTCCGGTGTGTCCACGAAGGGTCAAGGACGACGCGAGATGGGGCTGTAACACCTGTCACTGCAGAAGGAAAGAAGCATTTGCCTCCCTCCTGCCTTCCCATCTTGCAGCAGGAGGTCCATGACACCCCCTACGCCAAGCATAAAGCTCATCCTGTTATCTGCGACCATATGCTCTTCACTGAGGTCCTCGATTTGTGTATTCGCATCCTGGCACTGCTCTCTCCTGCTCTGGGACATTAAACATAATTGCTGGAGGGCTGGCAGATGGGCACCTCAGTGCCGGGGAGGATAACACACCTCTGCCTGGCGCATTTCCCAGTCACCTCCTCCCATAGCCGTATGGACTGGGGAGGGGGGTCCGAGGTGCCACCCTACCCCACGGTGTGACAGACACCATCCTGTCACACAATCTGGAGCACGGACCTCGTGTCTCAGGCTTGCAGAGACCGCAGAGGTTGGGACACAGGCCAGCAGGTTGTGAAGAGCTGCAAACCTCCAAGCATCTGCCCTGCTTGCCAGCAGATCAGGTGGTGTTTCTCTTGGCAAGCAGAGCAGTCTGGTGATCCAGAGAACCTAGTAACCCTCCCCACACCCTTCCCCAAGCCCCAAAGATGCAACTTCTGGCACTTGCCAGTGACCAGGTGCCTCTCTGGCACTTGCCAGTGACCAGGTGCCTCTCTACCCTCATTGGCAAAACAGGAAATGAGTCAAGCAAGGAAACGCAACTCGCATGAGGAATCGCCCTGGTGAGGCTCGAGGAGAAACTGCCTTGGAGGTGTTTGTTATTCCTGAGAAAGGAGGATGCATCTGGACACCATTCCCAAAGGTGAAATGGCTGTGGGCTGTCAGCGAAGGGTGGGAACAGGTGGAGAAAGCTGGTATCTTTTGACACCTCGTTTACTCAAACTCTTCTGGCCTGTGTTGATTCCTCTTAATCCATTCCTCAGTCATCTGGAATGAAGGTCCAGTGCCTGGGGTGCTCTGGACTTCTTAGAGACCTGAAAGAGGGCACCAGAGGTGCAGCACTTCAATGAAAGCACTGGCACCTTCTCCATGAGGTGTCAAGTTCCTTCTGGGACACCAGTCTTTCTCTGAGGTGGAACAAATTAGCATTTTTTTAAGGTCAGCTCTTCAGTGCATCACACAGAGGGAGGCAGCAGCTCTGGGATCTGCCTGGCATCATACAAATATGCCCCTCGTATCATGACTTGATCCTCTTCTGTGTCTTTCACATCCACCCCTATGCTGCTAGCTCTGGCAAGGCAACCTGCATGTTGAGAGAGGAGCAACATCTACTCTATCATCACCTTGGGTCTGTCATGAAACTCAGTTCACAGTCAATCAGCCTTGTGAATCCTACACCTTCAGGCTGAGGGACTCTTACAGCCTCTAGAAGTGGAGAAGGAGCACATGGTTCGTGCCTGAGCTGGGTGGTGAGCTATGTGTGTTTAAAGGTTGCTCCGGTGATGACAGCAGAAAACTGTGGTGTTATGTGCTTTTGAAAATGCCCTTCCTTTCCCACCTTCGTGTCCCTCTCCTCTTGGAGAAGTTCAAGCATTTGGCTGTGTTCCTGGCTCTTCCCCAGCCTCTCCGCAGGATCCAAGTCAAAGTGGGAGGCTGCTCCTTGTGCCTAGTAATCATTTGAATGACAGCCGCACCCCCCAGTTCCCAAGAAGGGAGGAAAAGGCAAAGCGTGTCTGTTTTTCCTTCGATACAGCTGTTATCATCTCCCCATGACCTTGATCAGGAAGTCATAGGAAAGGAGGGGGAGCACAGCTGCAGGGCAGCGAAATAAGCTTTACTGCTTGGCAGATCCTGTGCAGCTGCATCCACTGCAGGAGTAGGTGGTGAGGAACCAGTCCAGGAGCCTCTGCTGCAGCTCACAGAGCCTCCTTGTGCTGCTTAAAGCAATGCAGAGGGGGCTACTGTCCAAAATCA
>WAAB01025216.1:0-29760 GCA_013389865.1 Piaya cayana
CAGCTTTCCAGCCAGACTTTGCCCAGTCTACAGCACTACACATGGTTGTTGTGCCCCAAGTGCAGGACCCGGCATTTGGCCTTGTTAAACCTCATCCCATTGGTCTCTGCCCAGCAGTCCAGTCTGNGCCAGCCTCCAGTCCAGTAGTACCTCCCCAGTCATCCAGGACTACTGGAAGATGATGGAACGGGATTTGGCAAGCACATACACCAGTTCCCTCAAAACTCTTGGGTGTTCATCTGGAGTATTGTGTTTAGTTCTGGAATCCTCAACATAAGAAGGAGATGGAACGGTTGGAACAGGTCCAGAGAAGGGCTATAAGAATGATCAGAAGGCTGGAGCAACTCTGCTATGAGGACAGGCTGATAGAGTTGGACTTGTTCAGCTTGGAGAACAGAAGGCTCTGAGGAGACCTTATAGTGACCTTCTAGTACCTGAAGGGGGCCTACAAGAAAGCTGGGGAGGGACTGTTTACAAACGTATATAGTGATAGGACTAGGGGCAATGGGTATAAACTAGCGAGGGGCAGATTTAGACTGGATGTAAGGAGGAATTTCTTCATGATAAGAGTGGTGAGAGTAAAAAGATTTTTTTTTTCTCTATTCCATAGTTAGGGAAACTGAGGCATGAAGAGATCAAGAGATTTGTCCAGGGAACTATTATTCCAAAAGACTCAAATCAAATTTCCCTAAGAATATACAGTTCTGGAAATGGAAGAACAAGTGAAAAAGAAAATCAAATATTTTTAAATTTCATTCCAGTGCCCGATGAGGCACTCTAACAGGTTGCCCAAGGAAATTGTAGCTGTCCCATCCCTGGAGGTGTTCAATGCCAGGTTGGGTGGGGTGCTGGGCAGTCTGATCTAGTGGGATGAGTCCCTGCCCATGGCAGAGGGGTTGGAATGGGATGATCTTTAAAGGCCCTTCTAATGCAAATGCTTTATATAATTCTATGACAGTATTGTGAAATTACATGCCTGCTTTATTTCTCAAATTTGAGAAAATTTGTCATTTTTATGGTCAGTATTTCTGATGCCAAGAGATAGTTCTAGCTATGTTTTATGAGCATACCTGGTATTACAGAGGAAGGAGTCTTTGGAAAAGCTTAAGCCACTTCCTGTTTTCCAGAAGGAATCAATAATATCCATGACTGCTCTTTCCACAGTGAAGCACAATTGTAGGAATGAAAGATGTGTGAGTGTCAATGCTCTACTATATCTGTTGATTTGTACAGTTTCGTTTAACCTGTCATACAAATGTATACATAAGATCTAAACAAAGATCAGCAAAATTTTCAGCTGCCTTGTTTTTTAATATTTTTTTTTAATATTGTTGATCTTCCATTTCCAGAACTATACCTTCTGTGGGAAATTTGATTTGAGTCTTTTGGTATAATATTTCCCTGGACAAATCTCTCAGTCTCTTCATGCCTCATTTTCCCTAGCTATGGAATAGAGAGAAAAAAAAAATCTTTTTACTTTGGTACACAGAGTGAAAATACTCTGTAAATTAATCTGTTTGATTAGTCATTCATTCTCTGATAATCAGTGATGCTGCTTATTCAGTACTTTCAACATTCATTTTCATCTTGGATACCCTACTTGCATAAAGGTAGCATCCTCTGCTGGTTTAGAAAAGAAAGGATCTTCCATCTGGAAGAATACAATACAGACTCCAACCCATCAAATTGGCTGTCCCTGTATTTCTAACTCATCCCTTTCATTTAGTAGTCTCCTATTTGACATTGAGATACCACTTATTTCCTCTGCTCAACACACTAGAATTTCATTTAATTCTGTGGTCCCTTCTGAGACCAGTCATTACACAGAGTTAAAATCTCTGAGTTGTCCATTGCCAGCTTGATGGAGTGCATAAAAGCTGGCAAAAGGAGCCTACCAGCCCATTGCCCCCTTATTTTAGGCAACTATAACATTATTTATTATTCTAATTGAATTCAAAATTAGTCATTCTTCCATAATACAGTAAAGGATGCTGACTTTCCTTTATCTTCCTGAAATGTCAGCTTTAAGCTTTTTTAATCCCAGGAAGACATAAAGTGGTTTTTCAGCTGTTTCTGTAGGCCTATTCATATTCCTATTCAAATTAATATCAAATGCTTTGTGTTGCTATCTGCATTAGCTGAAGGCTGATATGAAATTCATATCCTTTGCCCTTGCTGACTGATTTCTGAGTCTGACTGCTAGTACAGACAAACAGATCTGACCCTAACTACTCATTCTTGTAGCGCTGACAGCCTCCAACATGCTCTTCTAGTTCATCTTCAGAGTCAGTGCTGATCTGAAAGAGGGTTCATAGGATACTGGTGCAAAATCATGGCTGTGGAGAGGAAATATCTTCCTTCTTGTCTCCAGCTTGTAGAAGACCACTTATTTCTGCATTTACTTTCACGCTTGAATGCCTGGTAGAGTACAAGGTGGACATAAGGAGTTTTTCAAGGAGTAAAAGTTAAAAAACCCAGATTTTTGTCCTGGTGAGGACAAAAGTGAGGTCTGACTGCTGACACTGGACACATTTTTCTTTCCTTTTTTCATTTTTTTTTTTGGTCTAAATCCTGCTCCTACAGAGAGCCACCTATATTCATCCTCATGGGGCAGTTTCTATCAGGCTCTGGAAACAATAAGCTGCAAACTCATGCTGATCACCTCTTGCAGGGTGGTTCATACTCCTCAGAGATCACTGGTATTGCACTGGGAATGAGAATTTATTTTCATTTTAAACAACCACAGATCAAAAAGTCAAGTGAATTTGGAAGTTGTTGCATAATGCAAGGGGTGAAGTATGCCAGGCAGGTGGAGAGACCTGCTATGCTGTATCACAAAAGGGCAGGAATACCTGAAGTCTTGTGGTTAAGGGAATATATTACCTTGCTACCTCCAGCAGTACATTGCTTTTTTTTTTAACAGCATAATCCTTAATCTTTCTAACCATAAACTACTGTGGTTGCAACAAAATGAAAACCTGTCGCTGAATAAAGTCTTGCATATCAAATGAAGCCTGAGACTAAGATTCACGGGAGTTTTCCAGGCACTAAGAGACTCAGGCTCTCACTGTGCCTTCCTCTTTTAGGATCTTCTACCTGAAAGAGATCAAGGACAAACAGCATAGGCATCATGACTAGCTGCACATAAAGGTAGTCAAGGAACAACAGTTAATGAAAAAACATGCCTTTCATTTTACCTACCCCTATCTGCCTTGTAAAAGTTGTTTTACTATGTAATTCATTTTTTTAAGCTATTGTCTCTCCTTTATGCTGTTTACATATGGGTTTTTTTTCTCCCAAGTTTGCAGTCACCTGCGGTTATGACTACAGAAAGCAGGTTGTTGCTAGTTAGCTAAAAAGCTGAAATGTGTCATATATTTAGCATCAGTTCATGGATCATTGAGTGATCCAAGTAGGAGCTTGACACTGGGTGGCAAGTGGCAAGTTCCCAAATAAAGGACAAAGCACAGCAGTTCAACCAGTGACATTTTCCAATGGCTTCTGGCAGTGTTTCATACTGTAATCTGCTATGTAGTATCTTCTGCTATGTAGATACACTTGTAGTTAGGTGAGAAACAAAAGAATAAATGTAGTACAAACATATAAGCATATCCACAGAGTGTGGAATTGTGAATATTGTTCTTGTCCTAAAGAGGTGAATACTTTAATGTCCAGAAAAGTTCTTATGTTGTTCTTAGTACTCTAGAGTTGATTTAATAGCTATAGTTTCGAAGTCACAATAGTTTAAATCCTTAGAAACTTGTCTGATCTTTTACATATAATAATTAAACCTGGACCATATTGTCAGCTACTTTAAAATTATGCAATTAAAGTGAATCACTTAGTATTTTTTTCCCAAAATAACTGCAGAGGGATTGAAATCAACCATATTACAAACTTTCCACATTTTTAGATATTTCTACAGTTCCTAAGGCACAGAACACATAATATCCATTTAAAGAAAACAGTACTGAAGAAAAGTGAACAATTTTGAAAATTAAAAAGAGTTGAAATGATGAACATGAAAAAAACATGCATCACTGTGATACTGTGAGGAACCAAAATTTAGTGATTTGGGTTTTTTTTCCCTAAAACTGCATGATTCACAAAGCCTTCATAAAACAGTCTTTTGTGACTTCATTTATACCTTTAAAATGCTTTCATAGACAAAGCCTGGATAAATGTTTTCAGAATTGTAGCCTGAAGTATCCCATCTTTGCATTATCTTTTGTCCTTAATGTCCCAGACAGCTATAAGCCAAACCAGCAGAAATCTTTTATATTCTACAGATAAAACCTTTTCAACAAAACATCTGTACTGCTACTGTTATTAGTACCTTATTATTTTAGCTTTCTTTCAAATTCATTTGACCTTGTCTGACTGTTCAAAGATTAACACTTCTGAAGTACCTGAAGCATAGATTTCTTTCACGCTACCTAATATTGCAGAAAGGTTGTAATTCAAAGTGTAGTCTTCTCTAATCTGATGCTGCAAAAGAAACCCAAGATACCAACAATAATCAATTTTTTCCCCTATAGTATTTTTGAATATTCTGTTTTGCCTTAGTATACTTCTATACTTTGACAGGAGATGAAACACAGGAGTGAAGCATACCTCATTGTGAAACAATGCAACTTGTTTTGAAAGGAGATGAATTAATAGATCTATTTATTTAAGCCCACAAACCAGTTTAAACTAAAATGACTCACAATGTACATTACAGGGATCTAGCTTCAATTCTCTCTAGAAAAGACATTACTTATTTTCAAAAGACATCCTTATTTTCAAAAGCTTAAAATGCAGTAAGTTTAAAAAATAAAAAGGGAGGTATTTTAACACTGTACTTTCTGAGGATAGGACTGTTTAAAGTTTAAAAGAAAATCAAACAGTAGAATCTCTCTCCTCACACCAACAGGAAATATGCGAGTAAGATGTCGCTTTTTTCCCCAGTACTGTTTCAGAACTGAATCACTGGTAATGTGACAGGGATGAGAACAAGTAACTTAAGGGATTGTTCATGTTCCCAGAAACCCAGAAAAGGAGCTCTTTAATTTTTTTGGTTTTTTGTTTAAAGAATGTATTTCATTTATGTGTATGTGACACATTCTGTAACCTTAAAGATTGTTATCAGTTTGGGATCAAACACAGAAACACTGAAATTTAAGTTCAGACACCTTATATCCCACCTAAGTCCTTACCTTTTGTTGTGGTTTGAGTAAAATTAGAGTCAGTTTTGTGACTCAGTAACTTCATTCTCTGAAAAATAACTGCATGCTTTTGAGACTGTGTTCTTCTCTCAGTATGATAATGCAGGCCACTGGTATGCAAAAAGGCCAATGCTTATACTTATCCTCATAGTAACCAAGACCATTCTTGTGCTGGTGTAAAAGGGGCTGTACCTCTGAGGAGAGGCAAATAAGGCAGGTGACCCTAAGCTGACCCACTGGGTGTTCCCTCCCATATACATCATACTCAGTACGAATTGAGCAATCATGAGGGTCTCACTCTCTTTTGTAGTGGCTTATGTCCAATAAGGACCTTGTCTTTGTGGTTGCTTCTGATCCCAGATCCATATGTGTCTGAATACAGTTCCTGAGTCCAGCTCTCTCTTAGCCGTGGACTGATTCCTGGTGCCTGCCCTACAGTATTTGTGGTGATATGTAGTCATTGAGGGGTGGAATAGGGGCACAATCTCATATATTTTTATATATTTTATTACTCTATAATTAATATTAATATTATCATCATCACTTTATTAAAGATATAGTTCTAGTTTCCAACTCACAAATCTATTTCTTCTCATTTTCATTTCCCCTTTCCCTGGGGANCACTGGGTGTTCCCTCCCATATACATCATACTCAGTACGAATTGAGCAATCATGAGGGTCTCACTCTCTTTTGTAGTGGCTTATGTCCAATAAGGACCTTGTCTTTGTGGTTGCTTCTGATCCCAGATCCATATGTGTCTGAATACAGTTCCTGAGTCCAGCTCTCTCTTAGCCGTGGACTGATTCCTGGTGCCTGCCCTACAGTATTTGTGGTGATATGTAGTCATTGAGGGGTGGAATAGGGGCACAATCTCATATATTTGTATATATTTTATTACTCTATAATTAATATTAATATTATCATCATCACTTTATTAAAGATATAGTTCTAGTTTCCAACTCACAAATCTATTTCTTCTCATTTTCATTTCCCCTTTCCCTGGGGAGGGCAGGAAGGAAGCTGAGAGTCCAACTGCACAGTTTTAGCTGATGATATTTAGTCAGGCTGGGGCTAAAACTGTGATATATTTTTTCCCTATCCAATTAAAGTAAAAGAAGTGGTTGTCAAAAGCTTTGGCTATCAGCATTATGCAATATGTGTGCTGTGGGGAGACCACTTGCAGCCTGATCCCAAGACTTTCAGGACCAGAGATCTCTCTTGAGGTTTTGGGAAGCCTGTACAGCCTGGCTTCCCCTTACATCTTCCCTGGATGGGATTTGGGAAAAAAAAAGGAAGTGAGTACAGAGTAGCAGTCTCTTAAAATGCTGTTCAGCAAGCAATTACCCAAGGCTTCCCAGACCCCTTTTTGTTTGACTTTTCATTTGCTTTTATCTGAGAACTTGTTGTGTTTTGCTGAAGAACTATTTTCTCCAGCCAGAACACTGATTATGTCCCTCTTGTCTGAAAAGCTTGGATGGGATTCACTGCTGCAGATTTCCTGCAGCAGAAATAGGTGCAAAGGTAGGCAGAAGAGTCGAAGAATGTGATTGGTTTTGCTTCCACCATCTCAGGATTATCACAGGACCAACTGATCTTTACTCTTCTGCAGGCTTGTAGCAGTCGGGCAGTGGTAAGGACATTGAAAAGACCATGGTAGATATCACTTTCATCTGTGAAATCTTGTGTTGCTAGGCAGAACTCACAATGTGCCAGCAACATTGAGGGTGGGAGAAGTAGAAGATTAAGCTTCATGTTTTACAGGTAGTAAATTCAGTGGTAAGAAATGATGAATCAAGGAATGGAGGTAAGAGCAGGAGTTATCTCCATTGGACCTTTACCTCTTCATTCAGTTCTTTACATGGTATTTTTGTGCATTTATAATGTTGATGTCACTGTCATAGGTTGCATTCCATGTCTAGGAGTCAGCAATGACAGCAAATGTAACCAAAAGCATTCAAAACCGATGATGTTTCTCTTGGTGTCCACCTAGAATGAATTTTTTTCCCTCCCATCTTCACTCAATCATCTTAACAAGACTGAGGAACAATGAGCCTTCCTGAAAAACAAGTCCTTTTAGATCTCATCACAGCCTCATTGCTTAGTTCCTTTATCAGATCGGACCCCTAACCTATTCATCAGTACAGCAGCAGCTAAGGGGATAACTAGAAATCTATTCTTTTCCACCCTGAATGAAAAAGTAATATTACAATACTTTACTGTGCTTGTGTCCTTGGACACTTGCCCAATATGGAGAGGAAATTGAGGACTGAAAAAAGTACCCTGATGTTTGAAGGTATGACAGATGGTGTTTTATAACCTCTGTAAGCAATTCTCTTTACCTTCTACATTCACTTTTAAATGAGAATGTCTCCACATTTTCCCCTTTCACACCATAATGTAACATCAGAACAAATATACTAAAATACAGTCTACTCTTTAACAAAGAACAGAAGCATGCAACACTCCTTTTCAGCTCACCTCACAGCAACAAACATAAGCCACAGCTGCTAGTATACAAGATATACAAGGTCTGATACAACATAAACCTAAGACTAAGCCTATAGCTAGGAAACAAGAGGGTAGGGGAGACAAAGAGATGATTATAGAACATATTCTAAACTGCCACAGGGAGACAAATCGCAATTCCATCACTTCACTCAGTACAGGTGGATGTGTGTTCAAATAGATGTGTTTTCCTACCCTTGGTTGGAAAATGCTGGTGTGTACCAGCCCACAACATTTTGTCTGTGAAACAGTTTTTATGCTAANTGTTGTACAGAAGAAATAGAAAATACCATGACATTACTATGAAAAAAGACTGGAAATGTAATCTAAATGTGTTGTATACTAATGAAAGGAGGCTGTGGAAGAGTAACATTAAGATAAATGGTATTGTCCATGCTCTACGTTGAAAACAGTATGTTGAGAAAAGTATCCCAGTATGACGATCTGTGCTGTACATGTCAGAATGTATGCTGGTCATCATTAGGCAATGGAATGGTCTGCCCAGGGAGGTGTTTGACTTGCCTTCCCTGGAGGTGTTCAAGGTGTGGGTGGATGAGGTACGGAGAGGCATTGTTGAGAGATTGGTGGGAATGGTNTTTATGCTAATAACAACATCACTGTCCTTGAGCACCCACCTGATTCACCAGACCTGGCTCCTCCTTCCCAAAGATCAAGTCGGTACCCAAATGAACTCAGGTTTTTTTTTGGTAGAAGATGTCAAAGTAAAAATCATGGACATCCTCAACAGCCTTTCAGAAAATGATCAGAATGTTTTGAATGTTGACAGTATCATATGCTGCTGTGTGTCAACTCNCAAGGGTTAACTTGAGGACTGGGTGAGTAGAGACATTGCAGTAGTCTCTGCAGATTCTCTGCAACAAGGGTTGCACTAGAAAAGCCAGATAAGAGGAACTTCCACTGCTTCCTTCTTCTGCCAGTCTTGAATAGAGTAGGCAGTACAACCATGCAGCAGAAGAGGGGAAAAATTTTGTTTCAGGGAAAAAAAACCTGAAATGTCTTTCTTTGTGAATAAATGGAAAAATGGCCAAGCATTATCACATCTCTCTACTGCACTTTACTCAGGACAGACAGGCACTCTGATTTATATACATTTCCACAGTTTCACAATACACTTGAAGTATTGTGCACCGCAAACTCAGTTTCACCCAATACATCTTCCTGAGTAGTGACTACTCATTTCATATTTTGCATTATGTGTGCATAGTTAAAATCATACAACTCTGTGTTTCTCTGAATTGTGCTTTATTTGCCATTGTACTTGCTCATTCAATGACTTTGTTATACCATGTAAAGTTTTACTGTGACTTACATAATTTTGTGCCATCTGCAAACATTGTCATCTTATTTTTCAGAAATCTATCTCAACCACAACACATATATTTTAAACCTGCATTTTGGAATCAAAACAACTAAAATTTGGTGGAGAATTGAAATGACAGGTTTCAGTTTTACAATAAACATTGAATTCTTGTTCATGAATCTCTGAACTTAATAAGCCTTGGTTGCGAAAAGTTTACTTAAGACTATTACACTCTTAAGACAGCTTCAAAATGCTAGAAAGTGTGCCTTATAATTATAATACCAATGTGTTATAGTAATAATCCTGCACAGAGTGAGATAAATTCCCATTTCTGTTAATTTGTCATAGAAGACAAGGGAGTTGTACATTTCTATTTGGAAAGTGTTGCATGTCAGCTGTCTCCCATGAAAACATAACAGATGTGACTAGGATGTATTAATAATATTTGGTGGTGCTCAGCAAGAAGCATGGGATAGGAAGGAAATTTAGACTGGTAAGGTGGCAGAAAACAGTAACAAACTGTGCTGAAAGATGGATGTACATCTGAAAAATATAAGGAAATTTAGATATAATGTTTATCTGCATTCATTATCTCAAAACCTTGAACTTTTCATGTCATTGGAGATGTCAGAAAATAAAACAAAAAAAAAATTGTGAGCTTTGATCACTTACTAGTGGAGAAATATATTTAAGAGCCCAGTAGCAAGTGGAAACCATGGTTCGTATTCCCAGGCTTTCTAAAGAAGTTGATTACACATGTACATCATCTTGTCTTAGCAGAAACACTTGCTCTCACAAGGGTAGTCTGAATGGTAGAGTCTATGCTGCAGTTTCTCTGGCAGTCCTTGCTATGGCTTTTTCTTATAGGTAAATAACATAACTTTCCAGAGATATTTACTCAGCATTATCCACAAGCTTACCAATATTATTCTGGGGGGAAGTAGGTGGTAGGGAGGGAAGAGAAGTTATCAGTTCAGCCTGAGAAAGTCCTATATGTCTTAGTAGTCTTGTGAAAAGAGTGGCAGGTTGTAAAGGCCTACATCAATTGTGTCAGCCTTGGAAAGAGGTGCAGTAAATACGAACTTATTTATCTTTTTTTTTTCTCTGAATAATAATTTCAGATCTTAAGTCCTTCAGTCTTTCTGTGGTGTACTTTAATACACATACTGTATCTCATACTCCCATATAGACCATATAGAATTTAGCAAATGTATAAAAATTATGACAACTGACACTAATTTAATATGCAGGAAGTTAAATTCAACCACAGCTTCTAAGGTACTGGAGATATTAAAAGTATGCAGATATATAAAGAAGTAAAGGGATTAAATGACTCATAGGTCCTTCATCTATAACTGCTAGCAATTGGGAACAGTAGTTCAGAAACATTAGCTCTATAGTGTAAGGGTTTTTATAATATACCAAGTAAACATTGAAGTCTAGCAGATCCGATTCTCCTTCAGTACCTCAAACCACTAGACTTCCTCATGAAAGTCATCCAATAAATACTAACAAATACCCCTGTCCCTGCCTGTATGTACAATGCTGACCACAGAGATCCTGTGAACTTTCCTGAATTTCAGTTCACTGTAGGAAAGTACAGTCAATCATGTTTTGAATAGCAAACTTTAAAAGCATGACAATCATTAGTTGGTGGGCCTCTGGGGAATACATACTGAAGATTTGAAAAACAGTTGATTTAACATCTGTAGATGAAAGCAGTGGACCAGCAGTTACCCAGAGAGGCTACTATAGCTGCTACTATAGCCAGCAGCTATAGCCAGGAGACTGCAGTGGGGTATTTACTAGCTGAGCCTGAAACAACCTTTCTCTATATGGCAGCAGGATTTAGAATAAGGTTAAGGTAATGGAATTTGTGCATGCCTGGTCTGATTGCTCCACCTGACCAGAGCACTGATATCACTTTGACAGCTGCCTTCTCAATACTCTTCTTTTGCAGCAAATGGTGGGCCAGTCTGTCAGCTGCATATGTATGCTTAATAGTGACATATTGGCAATTAAGGAGAGAATGATTCACGTTTGTATTTGGATAAACAGTTCATAAAATACACAAACACAAAATGTCAGGATAGAGGAATTCTGGTGCAAGCACTGAGTTTGAAAATATCATATTTATTTTAATACTCGATGTAGGTTCATAATGATGACTACTTAGAATCTTGATTAAAACAGAAATTTAAAAGCTGGTTAACAGTAATCATTGATCATTTATTAAAAGAACAAAGTAGAAATGAAAGACACTAGAATGCAGTGCTTACTTTTAAAAGCTTCAGCCGTTAATCCTATAGCTGTAATAAAAGCTTAAAACAGTAGTGGCATTATTTTGCTAGATCCATTTGTGTACTTATTTGCTCTTGTTCTTGATTCACAGTTGTGCTCCTGAATCACAATTCTTCTCTGTACTGTTTACTGCTCTCATCCTCTATCTTACTTGCAATATGGAAAAGTCAGGGAGAATGTAACTAATTTTTCCTTCCCTTCTCCTATTCAGGATCACCATCTACAAAACAGTGAGAGAAAGAAGAAATATTTTTTTAAGAGTGATTCCTGTTCTCAGCCACTTTCTCCCAAATAGGTCTGCAGCTCAGTTTGCTCAGGTACGGTTACCATCAGAAGGAAGGTGACTTGTGCCATGGTGTCAGTGGCAACAGCAGAATTTAGTGGTATTGCTGCTACTACTGTGGTGCCACTCCATTTGCCAGTTGTGCTCTGCAGAAGTCATACTGATTGTCTTGGCACTTTTTCTCACCAGATAAAAAGCAGGAGGAACTTCTGCCTCTTTGCTGGGGAGCTGGCAGGATTTTTTGGGTGTATCTATAGATTAATGGAAAGATTGATGCAAATAGCACATGTTTAGGAAGTCATTACTGTAAAACATTAAATATAGCTCTGTTGGCTCACTAGCTTTTAGTCCTTCTTATAGCCCGTGAAAGCAGCTATTCCTTGATCTCAGTATATCTTTCATTCAACTTTGTATTTTCAACTGTTTTTTGGTTTTGCAAACTGTGCCATATCAGATACTACTTTTCTAAGCGATGTTTTCGATATTATTTTCTCATGGCATTGTAATGCATAAACTTTTTCAGTCTTCCTCTTTGTTTTAAAAATAAAAATGAAGATAAATTACATCTTAAGGAATGTACCATTTTAGATATAATTTATTCAAATCAATAGAGCAAAACCCCAATATCTTTGGCAGCAGTAATAAGTAGTTCTCAATGAATACCTTGATATTCACTATGAAGTTTCAAAACATAGAAGTGTTTCAGTCTTGCTTAATACTTCCCTGGACAGTGATGCACACTCACCCCATTACAGATGAATGGAAGAACTGATTTTTTTTTTTTTTCCCCCTGAGGCTAATTCTGTGTAATACTTAGTGATCAGCTGCAAAGGTGTTTTTGCAGAAATGAATACTGAGACCATAATTCACATGTACAATGACTTACAAGGCTGGGCTATGTTGTTGGGAGGCATAGTTCATGGGGTCCAACTGGTTCATATCAAAACTCATTTTCAATTGAATATTTACAGAAATCCTGTACTTTCAGCTTTTCTTACTGAAGGGGTACTGAAGTCCTCATGGAGTATATTGTGTCCAGATATGTGAATCAGGTTGCAGAAACAAAGAAATTATGCTTGTACATATCTACCACTATTTCATGCAGTTTTAGTAAAGTAAATGTCATACGCATGGAGTCTGATGGATGGGCCACTTGGTGCATGAAAGATTGGCTGGATGATTACACTAAAAGAGTTGTGGTCAATGACTCAGTGTTCAAGGAGAGACCAGAGATGAGAGGCATTCTTCAGAGGTTGGTATTGGGACTGACGTTATTTAACATCTTTGTCTGACACATGGACAGATGGGTTGAGGGCACCCTCAGCAAGTTTGCTGACATACTGGAGAGAAGGGAGGCCATCCATAGAGAAGTGGGCCTGTGCAAAGCTCATGAAGTTCAACAAGGCCAAATGTGAGGTCATGCATCTGGGTCAGGGTAATCTCAAGCATAAATACAGAGCAGGTGGAGTATGGATTAAGAGTAGCCCTGAAGAGAAGGATTTGTGAGTGTTGGTGGATGAGCTGGCAATGTGCATATGTAACCTGGAAAGCCAACTGTATCCTGCACTGCATCAAAAGTGTGACCAGCAGTTTGAAGGAGGTGATTCTACTCTTCTACTCTGCTCTCGTGTGACCCCATCTGGAGTATTACATCCAAGTCTCCCTCTCAGCACAGGGAGGACATGGATCTTATAGAGTAAATCCAAAGGAGGGCCATGAAGATGATCAGAGGGCTGGAGCACCTCCCATACAAGGACAGGCTGAGAGAGTTGGGCTTGTTCAGCCTAGGGAAGAGAAGGCTCCAGTGAGACCTTATATCAGCCTGCCAACATAAGTTAGCAACTCCCTAACTTAAAGGGGGGTTACAGGAAAGATGGGAAGGCACTCTTTATCAGGGAATGCAGTGATAGGAAGAAGGTTAACAGTTTTAAGCTGAAAGAGAGGAGAATTTGATTAGATATTAGGAAATGTTTTTTACTGTGATGGTGTTGAGTCACTGGCACAGACTGCCTAGAGAAGTCATGGATGCCCCATCCATGGAGGTGTTCAAGGCCAGGTTGGATGGGGCTTTTAGCAACCTGATGTAGTGGGAGGTGTCCCTGTCCACGACAGGGAGTAGGAATTGGATGATCTTTAAGGTCCCTTCCAATCAAACCATTTTATGATTCTATGATTCTATGATTTCTGTTTTAAACTTCCTGGCAATCTTTTACAAATTTTCAGGGAAAATGTGACATGATTTGCTTGTATCAGTTAAAACTTTTTCTTCTTAAATACTGTATTTTCTAGTGAAGTACTGTCTTCTTAGTTTCCCCAAGGAGATTTCAAGATCTCCCTCTTACAGCTGTAAAGATCTTGAAGTCTTTTTGCAGTTATAATTCTTTCCTTCTCACTCCATACCTTTTTACTCTATCAGAAAAATAAATTTCACTGAAAGGATTATTGGTCACTGCAACAGGCTGCCCAGGGGGTGGTTGAGTCATCATCCCTGAAGGTAATTAAAAGACAGGTGGATGATGTGCGCAGGGACATGGTTTAGTGATTGATAGGAATGGTTGGACTTGATGGTCCTGGAGGTCTTTTCCAACCTAGTGATTCTGTGATTCTGTGATTCTGTGATTTGCAGTTTCTGCACTTTCTAAGAATGATACTGCATTGACATTAAGCACTCATATTTCTCACATTAAGCTTTTATAGTTTATAAATAAACTCTTTTGTTCATGACTTTTGATATTCACTGCCTTCTTTTCTAGGGTAATATTGCATAGCAGTACAGTTTTCCTTATTATTAACTTTTCTCATGGTACATCCTTCCCCTTTCATGACTTGTCTTGTTCCATTTTTTTTAAGAAAGAAAAAAACCCCTACAAAATGGGAATTTGACATTAAAGGACTGCAAGATCTTGTTTGGTAATGTGAAGTAGAATATTGTTTACAGAGGAACATATCTTGTCATTAAATTAATTATTTTCCTTGACATTTCTGTCATCATAAGGCAAATTTGTTTGTGGTGCTTAAACTTTTAAGTGGAATAAGAATTTTCAGAAGAGTCATGCAGTGGCCAAAAGCAGCTAAACAAAACAATGTTTTGTCTTTCTCTCTTTCTCTCTCTCTCTCTCGCTCTTTCTCTCTTTCCCTCTTTCCCTCTTTCTCTCTTTCTTTCTTTCTCTCTCTCTTTCTCTCTCTCTCTCTCGCTCTTTCTCTCTTTCCCTCTTTCCCTCTTTCTCTCTTTCTTTCTTTCTCTCTCTCTTTCTCTCTCTCTCTCTCGCTCTTTCTCTCTTTCCCTCTTTCCCTCTTTCTCTCTTTCTTTCTTTCTCTCTCTCTTTCTCTCTCTCTCTCTCGCTCTTTCTCTCTTTCCCTCTTTCCCTCTTTCTCTCTTTCTTTCTTTCTCTCTCTCTTTCTCTCTCTCTCTCTCGCTCTTTCTCTCTTTCCCTCTTTCCCTCTTTCTCTCTTTCTTTCTTTCTCTCTCTCTTTCTCTCTCTCTCTCTCGCTCTTTCTCTCTTTCCCTCTTTCCCTCTTTCTCTCTTTCTTTCTTTCTCTCTCTCTTTCTCTCTCTCTCTCTCGCTCTTTCTCTCTTTCCCTCTTTCCCTCTTTCTCTCTTTCTTTCTTTCTCTCTCTCTTTCTCTCTCTCTCTCTCGCTCTTTCTCTCTTTCCCTCTTTCCCTCTTTCTCTCTTTCTTTCTTTCTCTCTCTCTTTCTCTCTCTCTCTCTCGCTCTTTCTCTCTTTCCCTCTTTCCCTCTTTCTCTCTTTCTTTCTTTCTCTCTCTCTTTCTCTCTCTCTCTCTCGCTCTTTCTCTCTTTCCCTCTTTCCCTCTTTCTCTCTTTCTTTCTTTCTCTCTCTCTTTCTCTCTCTCTCTCTCGCTCTTTCTCTCTTTCCCTCTTTCCCTCTTTCTCTCTTTCTTTCTTTCTCTCTCTCTTTCTCTCTCTCTCTCTCGCTCTTTCTCTCTTTCCCTCTTTCCCTCTTTCTCTCTTTCTTTCTTTCTCTCTCTCTTTCTCTCTCTCTCTCTCGCTCTTTCTCTCTTTCCCTCTTTCCCTCTTTCTCTCTTTCTTTCTTTCTCTCTCTCTTTCTCTCTCTCTCTCTCGCTCTTTCTCTCTTTCCCTCTTTCCCTCTTTCTCTCTTTCTTTCTTTCTCTCTCTCTTTCTCTCTCTCTCTCTCGCTCTTTCTCTCTTTCCCTCTTTCCCTCTTTCTCTCTTTCTTTCTTTCTCTCTCTCTTTCTCTCTCTCTCTCTCGCTCTTTCTCTCTTTCCCTCTTTCCCTCTTTCTCTCTTTCTTTCTTTCTCTCTCTCTTTCTCTCTCTCTCTCTCGCTCTTTCTCTCTTTCCCTCTTTCCCTCTTTCTCTCTTTCTTTCTTTCTCTCTCTCTTTCTCTCTCTCTCTCTCTCTCTCTCTCTCTCTCTCTCTCTCTTTCTCTCTCTCTCTCTCTCTGTTGACCCTCCCCAAAACCCCATTCCATCTTTTTCTCAGAAGTATAAACAAGCTGTGGAGTATATTGTCTGTCAATTACACCCTAAAAACCACTTCTTTAGTATTCCTGGCTCCATGATAAACTGTTGTTGAACAACCTCATGCTGACCAGTCCCATGTTGCTGGTGAGACTCTCAGAGAATGTGAAACGTTACTTTTCTCCAGATGGTGAAGATGAGACTTTTTTCTGCTTTCTCTGTGTTTCATCTTCTTTGATAGAACATGGATGACACCTGAAAGACCTTTGTAATAAAGGATGACTTGATCAGAATGATGAGAATTAATCAACTCTTATTTGTACTGAACAGGTTGTTTGAATACTTGAGCCACATTTAGGATGACATTGTGGGTACACCTACTGTCTGTGCCCTGAAAGGTGTAATTTGAAATTAAGTGTGCTAGCAGATGATAAACAGTACTGCCTTTCTTTTTTCTGGAGAGGAATATTAGACCAGGTCCATTCTAAAAACACTGTCTTTCTACTGTTCTGTTAAACTCACTGCATCAGGAGTTTCCAGATAACACAAAATCACTGCAACATAGTAACTTGACTCTTATGAATTGTTCACATCAGTGTTGCTTTCCATATGAATATTTACTCAAGAGGTTATGCCACATTATTTACAAAACCTGACCACAAGAGTGTGTCTAGGAAAGTTGGTAAGATTGTGCTATTTTTATGTCCTCATTTTACTTTATGTGTTTATAGTTTTTCTGGTGCTTTTTTTAAAAAAAAAAGTTCCTTATGGTCTACACACTTATACCAGTTCAGATTTAACTCAACAAAAGTGTCACTTGCCCTCTCTCCTTTTGCTACTCATTGTGGGACTTTAAAAATAGGAAAAGTAAAGTGAAAAATGTTGTGTTCTCTTTTGTTGCTACTTCAAGGACACTAAACAATGTAAGGCCCTCACTGATGAGGAGCAAAGAGCCATCAAACTCACTAAATATACCAGCAAAGCTCAAGAGAAATAATAGACTTATTTCTTCTGATTATTTAAAAAAATTCTGAAAATCCTGATATTGTAAAACAGAAATATAGCTAGGTAGTATTTTTCTCAACCTTATGTCTTTAACATTTTGGAAAAAAAAGCAGTGAGAAAGTGGAGACTAAATGAGATTATGTGCTTTATATTCGGGTCATTTTAGGTAATGCCTTACTTAGACTCATTTTTCTAACATCACCTTAACCCTCTCTGTCTCCCACCTATTTTTGGAGAGAGAGATGAGATGGAAGGCCTTCAGACGGATTGCTGCACGTGTTATAACTCAAAATTTTCTTAAGAAAATGACCAATAGCACTATAATGAATTGATGACAGAGAGATAACAAGGAGGATAATATTCAGATTGATTGTGACTACATGTTGAGTATTGTTCATGTAACTAACACTGCTGAGAACTACTCATAATGCTATAGCAGCATTCTTTACTGAGATGTGTAGATACTACCAGCATTCTGGACCAGCCTGTCTGTGGGGACACCCTGGAAAATGTGCCTGAGGTATAGATGTGTGATCTGCAACAGAGGTCAACTACATATCCTGGCTTTTCTGGATAGATATTAGCATTTCCTGAGGGTAACTCTTATTCAGTGCACATATTGGGTGAGAGAGCAGCAGCCACTGAAAAGAGCAGCAAATCCCTTCTAAGGCTGTTGCAGACATGCATTGTTTGTAGACTAGTTTCAGAAGTTTATTTATAGACGTGTCTAGTAGTAGTAACCCCTAGGTCATTGATGAACAACCTAGATAATAACCTACAGTCGTCCTCTCAACAGTGCTGAGAGTTGAGGGGATGGAGAACTTTATTTTTGCTTTTTATTAGTGTGTGTGTGTAGGTACAGTGGAAGATGTAAATATGATTTTTCTCTAACAGAAATTATTTGGGGCATTTAAAGGGATATTTTGCTGATGTTAATGAGGGATGATGTTAATTTTTACATTGTATATATCATATCGTACTTATGGCAGTCCAGCACTGCTATCTTATACAATTGGCCTTAGACACTACAAAAACTGTGAGTATATGGGCATATGAGATGTCTAAATAAATTTATGAAAGGTTAGGTATTATGTGCATTCTGCAACTCAGTAACAGCAACTGACCCTGAGCAGCAGACACTTGGGTATGCATAAGGTGCTTTGTTTGCAGGATGAATTGAGTTTTCCATATAGGAGCCTAGAGCTACATATTCAACTACCTGTCTAGAGAGAGAGTAGGAAGATGAACAGCAGCAGAGCGAAAGTAAACAAGTTAAATGAAATGTGGAAAAGTGGTAATGAAAAGTGGTTATTAAACAACTGTTGTCACCATGTAATCCTTGCAAAAAACTGCCCTTGATCTTGCAGACCAGTAATTACTGGAAGTTCTTATTTAATGAAGGTGGGAACACATGGGAAGATTCCTGCTTGTACAATTCCTGCTTGTACTGCTTCTCTCCTAGTAGAAGTTATGGCTGTGAATTCAGATAGGAATCTCAGAGAGCTAGGTAAAAAGAACAGTTGAAAACAGATGGCAGCAGTTACAACTGGCATATTCCCAGTTGGTGGCTTTAGCATTTAGAAATGAGCATCTGTTCTTCCCTATTGCAACGTGGTTTTAACTCAGAGGTGTTATAAATATGTAACTTGCTGTTTTAATCTTTTTTTTGTTTGCTGTTTACTGACTGTAATGACTTATATAAAAATGAAAAGTACAATGTTTACCTGTGTGGCAGGGAAATCAAAAGCGAAATTAATGTATCTGATGCAAAACCTGAGGTTTTAGATTGAAATAAAGGGGTGGAGGGGAAGAGGAAATTTTGTGGTTTTATCCTAATGCTGGGTTAAAAAAAGGTTATTGAAAGCTGAAGCTGCACCAACACAGAATCACCAGGTTGGAAGAGACCCACTGGATTATCGAGTCCAACCAAGCTCTGAAACAGACATGTGATGCTCTTTCAAAACATATTCTTTTTTTTTTAATAGCTATTAACAAATTCTTGAGATTAAAGAAAAGAGTAATATGCTTAACCATCTCACTGCTGCATCATGTAAAAGCACTGAAAGTTCCAGTTCTGTTTTCAGAGAGAACATCAGTTTGTGGGTGTTTCTTACCTTGGTAGACAGTGGACTTTTAAATAGGGTAGAGCTAGGTATCTTTAAAATTGAGCTCTCCCTCCCACATTTCAGGTTAGGTGTAATTCATGTTACCTGTTGTTTGTGAGACCAGATAACATGTTTGTGAAATGCAAAAAGCATTCATATACTAGATTTGTAAGACAACTCTATGAATATCTTTATCCATTTCTAGACAGAAAAAGCTATTGCAAGTGACAACCTTAATTTGTTGTGACTGTGCATAAAATCATGGCAATTAAGCCTTTAAGCCTGAGTCTTTGCTATTGAGTCTGAATGAGAGTGAGGGTCCATCTGGACGGATCTGACCATGGGATTAATTCTTCATGGTACAATCTTTGCATATCTTTTGGAACATTAATGCCTATTATGGGGACAATGCTTTTCAGCTACAGGGTACTAAGAATGTTCCTGCAGATCATGACAAAGGTAGATGGAGGGTTTTTTTTCTGATGCTAGAGTTTTTAACAAGATCACAAGACAGAATGATAGACAGCTGACCATCTGCCTGAAGTATTCTCTCATCTAAGATATGTCAGGGCTTTGTTTCTTTATGTGTTCATTCAGTGTATCTTTATCCATTTCTAGCCAGAAACAGCTATTGAGATGAGGAAGAAAAGAGTTATTATTAAACTATGACACTTTCAAGATGATATTCATGTCTCTATTTTTTTAAACCTTAGTGTATGGGAGGTCTTTTTGACTTTGCCAGTCTCTGGGCTACTCAAACCTGGTTGGAGTAGAAGTCTGATAATTAAAACGGAATCCTGATAAAATAAAAATGCTATTTGGTGGAATAGATTTGGAAGATATGACAGACTTGATGGTTGTTGTGTGAGTTTAAGAATTTCTACTGTTTTTGTTTATTCACTTCCAGGCCCGGGGATCTTGTTTGATCTAGAACCTGGACGTATATTATAATTGGAAATGTAAAATGTCACCATTTTTTTCATTAGAAATTGGTATTGAAGATTCTTACTTCCCATCTTTCCCTGATTTCAGTATTTGAAAACTGATAATCTTTGCTGAGCATAATGCAATGTATTGCTTGCCCAGTCCTGTAATTTTGCAGCTTCCCTTACAAATTAACTAATTCCTAGATATGCACGGTAATAAAAATACAGAAAGAACTATATTTATTCTTTTAATTAAAAGAGGCTCACTGTACTTTTTGAGTGGCATCAGTTTTCTACTGTCTCTGACTCTTTCTTTCTATGAAAAGAGGGATCCTTATGTACATGTGTAAATATTGTGAAAATATTCAGCAAAGTGCTAACTAAGAAGTACTCTGATTACAATACAACTACAGTGACTTACGTTAGTGATTGGGTCATTATCATTCATGTCAATAATAGGGACTGACAAAAGCCATCTATCAGCTGTGCAATTTTTTGGTTTAACAGTCTTGATTCTCTGCTTCAGTATTCATGCAAAAGTAGAGTGCACTGGACTTTTATGATCAAATACTAAGAGGTCCAAATCTACCTCAAAACTCTCATACATGGTTATGTTGAACTTCATGTACATGTGTTGCTACTTGTGAATGTTTGTGTAAGAAACTGAGGTTGAAGTTTCTCCCCTGTGGCATTTTGCATTTAAAGGTATGATCAATCCAGACATACAGGGTATGTCTTTTAGCTTCAAAATTCTGTTATTTTGTGATGAACATAATGAATTGAACATAAAGCTTCAGTGGAGAAGGGGTTGATCAGTAATAATTTACAAGTATGTCTTTGTGGTGATTTACATCTTGTGTTCCACAGCTGCCTTCCTTTAATTTTAGTTCCAAACACCTAACTTTGCTAACTTATATTATTCTTTGTCAAATACTTCTGTTGATTCAGAATAATATGAACTCCTTCTCTGGTTTGCACTGTGACAACTTAACTACATTTGTCTTTGAACTGGGCTTTTATTATTTTTAGAGAAATTATTAACTTCTGATGTATCATTATATAGACAGCTTTATGCTGTTCCTTAAGAAATAAAGCTGAATTAACTTGTTGAAATTAAGCTTTTTATTTTTGCTAAAATATATTTAGTTATTAAGTTAGGCTAATTGTAAACAATATTTTTTAAAAGAAGGAATATTTATTGAGAAGCTTGTATTAATTTATTTAATTTGTCTAGAAAACCAAATTAAATTAAACTATTTCAATCTTCTCTGTGTTGTTAAGGCTTAAGGCACATCACTTATCTCAGTTGTCCAACTATCTCAACTGAACTTAACAAAATGGAGTGTCTAATGGAAATTCCCTGCCCTTTAGATGTCTGTATTCTTTACAATTTTTGTACTTTTATCACCGTAACTAAAAATATTAGCATTACAAGGTAAGGCTGATTTGCACACATACATATGAAGACTATAACCAAACACTATGTTCAGCAGAAATTTAGTCCTGGACCTTTAACTTACCACCTGGATTTCTAAGTGATGGTAATATACATAACCTTCTGTTTGTATTAATCATGACAATGGGCAAAGACCCAAAATCAGGTTATGAAAATTTTGACTTTTATGCATAGCTCAAGCTATCAGCATAGTGAGATGATGTTACAACCCAAATAAGGGAAATTATGGGGTCATAACAGATATCTTAGTGATTTATGTCCAGGTGCGGTGTTTTGTCTGTCATAGTAATATAATCTTTATTATCATGGTTTTCAGATCTGTCTTTTCTTTCAGGCCACAGGTAACTTTGTGACAACCCCATTTCTCCATAAATTGCAGCAGATACTGGAGAGTGAACTAGGCATAGAATGTAGTTATAAAATGTTGTATCTTTAGGTGATCATTAATGTCTACACATGGTAACAGAAACATTTTAAAACCAGAACTAAGTACTTATGCTGAATATTTGAATGGTTTTCTAGAATATTGATGTAAATCATTGGGCAAGTTCCTGCTTGTTTCTGGAGGAGTAAATGTATGTAAGAGCATGTATGTTCAGTGCATTTGTGAACATGTGCATATAACTAAGTAAAAATTCGAAATGAATTATTGTATAGAGGTTAGTAGTTTGTGGGGTTTTTTGTATTCATGTCTATAAACAAATTGCACACATTTCTAACTCTCTGTTCACATGGAAAATTCAAAACACTAATCAGTAATTACTGACTTTGTGATACTGTGTCAGTCATTTACTGGAAGGGTTAAATTGTTTAAATCAGATTGTTGACATGAATGTTTATGCAAAGTGCCTTTGATTTCTGTGAGTATCCAAACAAGCCATTTGTGTATTTGCATATGTAGTGCTTGCATACTGGCAGAATGCGTTTGGATTAGTCTGCATCAATAGGGGATATAACAACTGTCAATAACAAGTGATGTTGTGACAATCTTATCCTTGAGACTCAGATGGGTAACCTCAATTCCCTCCACTTTCTTTCCCCACATCTACAGGTCCTGTCACTTTTATTCCTGGACACTATAACCCAGTTAGTATTTTAAATAGAATTAGGAGGCAGCTTCTTTCTGTTATTGCAGACTTGTAAATGGAATTAACACTCCAAGAGTCATATGTGTGTCTGTGGTTGCAAATGGTACTGAGTCAGTTCTGCCACTGACAATGATGGAAGTGTCCAAAGCCCTTATAGGACCCTCCTTCTCAATAAGACTTTTTGTGTCTTATGCTAGCTCAACTTGAAATTGGTGGCTGATTTCTGAAGATCCACTTTTAAGATGAGGATCTTTACTGAAATTCAGCAACACAGGTTATAGAAAGATTCTCAGAAGAAAAATGTGAAATAGTAAGCAAGGTCTGATGCTCTGACACCTGGCAAAATTTCTCTCAAAGTCCCTGTTGCAAAAGCTTTGAAGAGTTGTTATGCTTCAGGGTAGTCTCTCAGATTCCAACTGCAGGCATATCAGGCTGACAGACTCACTTTGTCCTGTTATGTCTAATTGTTTGCATCACAATTAGGGTGAGATGACATTCAGAGGGATTGCATGATGTGCTTCCTGTGCAGGCAGAACTTCGTATGAGCTCCCTGAGGGAGCTCATGTGGTCCCTGTAACATACTTTAGGCTATCTTATGAAGAATACACCCATTTTCTACTGCTTATCTTATTTGTATAGCAATTACTCTCATGAGAATACCCAAAGAGATTAGATTGGTGGGAATATGAGTATTTGAAGTGATTTTTCTGAAATAAGTCTTTTATTTTCAGTCACAAACACAGCAGTCCTTTGGAATTTTCTCAGTGTAGTGGCATATCTGTTTCTTTACCCCACTATAAATGTCCAGTCACTCTTATAATTTTTATTCCTGGAATTTTGTGTCCCATTTATCATGCAGGAGTAGCGTACATTTTTAGACCTATTTTATATAGTTATATTAGTATCCTAGGCAGGGTTTTATTTGTTTGTTTTGTAAATATTCTTGTAGTGATAGGGATATATCTATCTATGCAGACTTTGTGGTAGAACTTCCAAAATGTAGGGTAAGCTCTAGAGATGCATACTTCTGCTTATCTGAACATGGAGTCTGGGTGGTTTATTTTTGGTTACCAATCCATGTTGAGAAACAGAGAAAAAATAATCACAGGGAGACAAGTGGTCAGAAACCTCAAAAAGGTTTTGAAAAGGAGCCAAAGGAAAAGATAATTCTACACTACTGATATAAAAATTCAGGCTGATAAAGATTAAGCATACAGTACTTGGGTTTGTTTGCATTTTTAATTTATTTTGATATACTCCCAAGAAAAAAATTGATAGAATCTAAAATGGAATGTTTCATTTTCATTGTCTGGCTTAATTCAAACTTCTAATAGAGTTTATATGTTATATATGGATGAAAGGGACTTCGTGTAGTAAAGCTGAATCAGAGATTACATTATTTCATAGCTGCAAACAGGGATCCATTAATAAGATGTCAGTATTAACCTGTGTGTTATTTGCTCTATGGTAAAGATAGCAACTAAAAAACAGAGGAGTCTTTGGCTCACCAAGCCCTATCCCTCCTACTTCATATGCTGCAAGATCATCCTTGCAGAGTACATTTATATGACCCTTTCACTTAGTTCTTTCCTTCCTGCAGGATCAATCAAACTAATTCCTGTTCATAAGCACTAAAATCAGAATTTTGCACTTGAACTAATAGTGACTTGACAACTGGAACATAGATATTGGCTCTTGTTGCAGTCTGCCTATCTGCACCTGCAGCAATTTGAAGACTGTAGGCCACTGCTGAACTTGTATAAATCAGATCTCCAAAAGAATGGGGGGAGGGAGATTTTATTGTCTTCACTGCCATATTGTTTAGAAATGTGTCCAGAAAGGCTTAGGGTTAAAAAAAATCCAACAACTAAATAAAAAGGACTGAGTGCCCTGTGTTGTACAATCTACTGTTCTGCTTGTCTATTTGGCTTTCTTTATTTTCTTTCTACCATATGACTAACCTCACTTCTTTGTGTTCAGCAGCTGAACAAAATCCACAGTGCTATATTCAGAAGCACCCACTCATTCTGTACAGCTTTTATGAAAAAGCTGTCCCTCCACATGTCCTTGTTGGCCTCTGACCCTACACATTTACTTCAAGTAAAATGCCAGATGGCAGAGAAAAGTGGTAGGGCAAAGAACAACCCTCTGGGGGCCAGGAGTCATGAAATCCTTCTCCACAAAGCAAACTTAAAAGCAACAATTTCAAAAAAAGACTTACAGCAAGTTCACAGCTAGAATGAAATGTAGACACAAAAAAAAAAAAAAAAAAAGCAAAAGAATCCCCAACTAACTCTCTCATTACATATTTTGTTTTATGCTCCACCAGCTACATTAGTAGGAAAAACAAAAAAAAAATATGAGCAATCATTAGGAAAGACAAACAGATGGACTGAGATTTTAGGCAGAAAGGTGGAGGCAGGTTTGCATTTGGTAATAAGCATTCAAATCTGGAGCTTGAATGTTACAATGACCCATGTAATATTTACTGCACTCCTCTCACTTCACAGGAGCACTGCCAGAACACAAGGGACAAAGTCACTGCCGTCATTGCTGAGCCTGTTTCTCTTCTTTGCACAGAGGAAAAAAATCAAATCACAGGATCCTCCATATGTGGGGCCATTGCCTACTACCAGTGATTGTGTACCAGTGATAGCTTTGTGGAAAAGAATAATATACAGAACAAAAGGAGCGAATTTCAAAGAGTGAGTGGTACCTCCAATTAGCCTGTCTGACACAGCAGAGGAAAGCAGAGATGTTTATGGTGTATTTTGCAGCTCTAGCTAGCTGGCCTGACATAAGATACTACTTTTACTGTTAGACAGAGCTTTCCTTTAAACCCTCAGTTGTCATCCTAAGAACTTTGTTTTTGTTGTGGTTTTATGGACTACATGGAAATTTGTTCAGTTTATTTAGTTTATAAACTTTATCTTGAAGGGGATATTGATTGATCTCTGCAGCTCAAGTCTTATTTGCAGCCTTATGGTCAAATCGTGTGCATTTACTCTCATTTGGATGATCAGTCCTGGATTCAGGCTGAGACATGGTAGTGCTTAATCTAGGTCCAGATGGTGATTTGGTTGCCTAGATATAGAATCAGGTGCCTAAAAATAAGTTCCTTTGTAGCATCCTTCTTTTCTGTAATGTTACAGATGGCCTGACCTGTGCAGAAAAGCTGACACACCTTCTAGCTTGAAAGGAGTTTTTAAAACTAGTTCTCTGAAAAGAGCATTTTTCCTTGTCAGCCTCAGAGAACTTGGTTGTAAGGTAAGTAGCCATCAATTTTTCTTTTACTTCTCAGGCAGAGAGGGAGAAGTGTACGGAGCAGAATTGCCTTCTCAAGGCCAAACCACAAACCAAAGAGCACCTTGGCTGCTCTCCTCCCATTTGCCTTTACTGTATCCTGAAATGCCCTGGGAAGGAAGAGGAAACTGGACAAGGATGCAGATTAGTCCCCACATAGCTACTCCTTCTGTTTCATGCACAGCACATCTTAGGTCCTCCCTGCTGCCATCTTTTTTCCTGACTAATGTTTTGTTCCATAATTTTAACTGTCTCACTTCTTCCATCAATCTTCCACAATCTTCACAGACTAGGGGGACCTTGTCTGCATCTAACCTACAGGCATGTAGTTCAGCTGCTTTACCTGAAACAATGTCATTAAGACCTCCTGAGTATCTGGCTTGCAAACATATTGTTTCAAAAAATAACTTCACCTTCAAAGTCTGAAAAGTAAGAAAAAGAACAGTTACAGTAATGTTTATAAACTTTCCAATATGCATTGAAGACGTTTCAAGCTTCATAAGGATAATACTAAATTTTTAATACCCCCCCGCCGTTCTAGGACAGAGTTAACTGCTGATATTTCTTAAAATTTGGAATGGAAAGCTTTTAATTACAATAGGAGCTAGACATGGAGTTATTGCTGCATTCTTTTAGTTAAAAGGAAGTGTTCCCCCTTCCTTACTTTGATTTTTAAGCAAACTCTAGGGACAGTAATTGTCATTTCAGAAGTTTAGATTAGCCTAAGAAATTGCAATTGATCCTTTAATTTCACAGTTGTGGTTAAGGACGTAATTTTGCCTATGTACTACCCCTGATTGTGTAAAATATCTGTAATTATTTTTGGTGATAATGTGTGCTATATTTAAACACAAGTATCAAATAAAGCAGAGCAGCTGTTTAGCTGAATCAGCTCTAAAGACCTCTTGAGAATTCTGAAGCACAGAGACAAAGAGGACACATACAGGTGTTGGCCTTTTCGTGCCATCTTCTGCCACCATTTTTTTCCCTTACAGTTCTTATGAGAGATGTAAAAGAAACAATGGACCAAACCTGCGACAAGATGACTTGGAGTCTGCAAGTCATTGCAAACCTCTGGGATGGCACAACAATGATGTCTGTAAGAAGCCAACAAGACAGGAGGTAAGTTGGTGCTTCCCTGGATTATCTCAGTTAAAAAGCATGGAAGTGCATTTAAAATGGTGGCCTTATCTCTTCCCCATTTTCTATGCACCCTGGCCCCTAAACTGCAGCTAGCCTCTTTTCTTAATTGATCACACAATGCAGCCTTCCTCCTTCTGAGCTATGAGTATGTACTAGAGATGTATATTCAACTTTTCTTCACCAGAAAGTTAAACCCTTGCCTTTTTTGAAAAGGAAAGTGAGATTCTCATAGAATTACACAATGGCTCAGGATGGATATTAAGAAAAAATAAGTTATCACATGGCTTGAAATAGAACTGTAACATTACCAATACTCATGGACCCCAAACCTTGCTGAGAGCAGCTGGCAGTGCACCCTACTTGTGTTTTGTGTTAGTGGAGCATTGTAAGTGAAGCACAAGAGCCATGTCACAGCCCTGACTCCAGAGTGAGGGTCAGGATTTGTCAGCCCTTCAAAATAAGTTAGCAGTGTCCTTTCTGGAGATGGAAACTCATGACAGTTACTGCAGTCATGCAACAGTGACCAGCCCTCTGGCTTGGGAGGGAATGTGGGGAAATGAACAGCAGCTTACAATAAAGACATTAAGGCAAAGATGTTTCAGGACAAGTGTTTTACTGTGAAGAATGAAGTTTATGTCCTGTTGCCAGTTTGCATCTACCCCTTCTCAGGCAGACTTTTTAATGCTGACCTTTTTTATCTTCTTACTGTAAGCAAACGAAAAGGTGCACTATCACGCAACATATTGTTTTATTGGATATGGAGCTTCTTATTTAGCCTTCACTGAACAGTGTTTCTGTTACTTGGCCATCAGCCAAATGCTATAATTAAGGATTTATTTCTCCCTTAGCTTAGGGCTAAGCATCAGTGTATAGAGCACTCCAGTGCTGTATTTCCTCTTAAAATGTAGGTTGTTTGCTGCTGAGTCTCCTTCAACCCTTAGCTTTTACAAAGACAGGGAGAGAAGTGGTACTGTATTAGAGGTTAGACAGTGTTTCTGAACAGTTTTGGAGGGATTCTTGAGTGGTACAAGCTAGGCTAAGATGACTGAATTACTTGGGCTCTCTGCAGAGGAGGTGTCTTCACTTGGACTGTTCTGGTGCAGGAAAAGCTGTGTGTCTCCATACACATTTGCTGGGCATTTGTGCCAGCAGAGCAATGTGTTGGCCTGTACACATAGATTTACCTAGCAGAGATGATAAGAAATCAGTTCCCCAGCCAAGAACTCCAGAACCATTGAGATGAACTTGTTCAGTGGAGCAGGAGCTCTGAGCTTTGCTTTGCAATAAGAGACTGTGGGGTGCAGGAGTATGTTGAGGTGAACAACGCTGAGGTCATAGAATGTGTGTGGGTGGCTGGGTTTGAGAGGAGGGCAGAGGTTGTCATGTTCTATTGATTGACAGGATCAAGGAAGTGCTTTTCCTCAAACATTGCAACAACACTCAAATTTGCTATCCCTGCATTGATATTGTTCTCCCTGGGCTGGAAATTATTATCCTCCAAGGAATGAATCTTATAAGAATATATGAAACCAAATACAGTCAGCAGTAAAAAACCTGATAAGAATAGAACCATCACAGGCTTCTTACAATATTGCAGAAAACACAAATCAGGCTAAAATAAGGGTCTTAGAAACCCGAATGCTTTCCTTGTGGGAAAGGTGCTTAAAATACGCAGCCTTCTAATCCTTATGTCTAAAATTACTGATGAAATTCTTATAATAAAATTAATAATTGATACTCCATAATAGTTTTGTATCTTAAAACATTTGGCTGAAATTGATGCAATTGGTTGTGACTAGGGAATGTTCAGTGCTGCTAGTGCCCAGCAGTTGTTAACTAAATAGAAACATTACTCCTGGGTGTCCCAGTGCTTATAAGCATCCAAATATCACGAATAAATCAGTTTCATACTGTACACTGAGCTATATTTGGAACAAGTATATTTGCAGAAATTGTAGTTTCAGTGGTCTGTGCATGTGTGAAAAATGAATAGAAGCTTTACTGCTCAATAGACATGTTAATGGCAAAAAGTTTCTCAGCAATAAAACTGGTCAAATGATATCCACAAATGAACCTATCTGAAGTTTTTCCTTCTGTCAGTATTTCCATAAATTATAGTTTTTAAAAATTTTGAAGCAAAGCCATATTTTAAATAATGGTACCCTGTGGTCCTTCCAGTAATCTGTAAACTGTAGTATAGATCTTGCAGAACTGGAAGCTGCAAAACAGCTGCTCATATTTTAAGCAGTAGGTTTTGGGCCAATATCTTGGGCTTTTGGCCTTCAAAGACTCTATTTTGATACATGGGTGTTCAACACTTGCAAGTTCGTGGCACCCCACTGGAAACGTGGAATCATGATCTATTAAAAGTTTAGAAATTCCTGTTTTATTCCTTGGGCATTATATATAGCCATACCACAGAAGTGACAAGCACAGCTAAAGTAATTTTGCTTCTTTGTTCCTATTAACCTCTCTTAAACACAGGTAGAGAAGAGATGGGATGATAGACCTGTCTGTTTGTGCACTGCCCAGCTATACATGTTGCTGACAGCAAGTATGAATTGCATAGTGTACTTGCTGTTAGTACACACAAAATCTCAGAATGGTAGGGATTGCAAAGGACTTCTGGAGATTGTCCAGTCCAATGCTCCTGCTTGATGAGTGGTTACAGACCAGA
>WAAB01025217.1:0-35705 GCA_013389865.1 Piaya cayana
AAAAAAAAATCCAAAAGGAAATTATACAAAATAAAGCAAATTACTCTTTATTGCCCAAGGTGGAAAGCACTTGAGTTCTGCGTAGTTTCAAAGCACTTTTGGAGAAACTGAAATGCTGCAGTGTTGTACTACAATGGTGTCATTTTTCATAGGATAGTTAAGTTATTTTTATGAGACAAAGAAATCTCTTACAGTGACACTGCACATGAATAGTGTGCTTGCATTGTGCTAAGATCATGGAAGCACGCTGCTCAGAAAGAGCTGAGTTTAGTCGAGGCCAATACACAATAATGACCGATGTTTTGATAACACTTCAGCGGAATGCAACAAGGGTTGAGGTCTCTACTGCAACAATGGGTAGTCATTGACGATCTCAGAAATTAAGCCATTAAAAAAAGGTGGCATTTTTGGAATTGTTCTGCTTTTCCTGAACTCACTGAGATTGGGAGAGGGGACTTATATTAAGGGCGAATATTGATGAGTATTTATGGAGCTGGAGGTACCTGCTCTCTTTTACGTCAGCTCTCAAGTCTGCTGAACAGATTCCCATTGCCTTTCAGCCTTTGGACCAGTCCATATATGAAAGAATTACTTTATTCCTACCTCTGGTATGGAGTCCATTGGTAATTCTGTGTGAGGAAACTTAGAGTCATTCTACTGGTACTCATGGGCATATTTTTCTGGAAAAAGAAGTTCCTGTTGTAAGTTGTCCTCTAAGAAAAAAAATCCCTAAAAAAATCTGCCCCCTCCAACATAATTTGCTTATACAATAATTTTCTTCTTCTAAATGAAGACAAGAAAGAGTTTCCTGTTATATTTCAGGGAAGTCAGGTGATGTGGAGAGTACATATGTCAGATAATGGAGTTCTAGTGTATAGCAACAAAGTCAACACTAATAAAAGTCTGCTGTCTTTCTAAAATGATCTTGTGCATTAGGTTGTCAGATGCTCTAGGACTTGTAATCCAAAAAGACGGGATGCTACCAAGGCAATGAGATAAGGCTAATTAAAATATCAGATAGCACAAGTTTAGATTTTTTAAAAATAGATCTCCATATAAGACAGCAAGATCTTCATTAGCCACAGACTTAACTTTTTCATAAGGATATTTGTAACAGTTTTGTACATCAAGTCTTAACCTCTGCTGCCTGCACATTTGGACTGCTATATGGAAATACATATTGCCTTTAATGTTCTTGTCAAACCTGAGCTGTGATGCATGGAGTTATTCCCTACTTGGAGAGATGCTTCTGTGAAACTTAGCTAATAAAAACATGACACAGCCAGTGACTGATGTCTGTTCTCCCAGGGTGTGTTAGCGTGGGACGAACACTGCATACACATCCTCTTCTTGACACTGAAAAATGAGACACATCTAGTAAAACCCACAATTTATGCTCCAATGGTCTTGTAGCGACCTTCTCATTGTATTTTTCCCTCCTCGCACACCTATCTCACCTCTTGACTCTTCTGCTTCCCTCTCTTTTGGGCCTACAATTAATCTTGCAATGAGTTCTCTGCTGCCCCTGAACATGTGCTATGGTTGTGCACAGGCCCCTGGCAGGGTCTGGGCTTGCTCTGTGGGAGATATCAGTCTGCTTTTTGCCAGCTTGGATGATAAGGGGAGAAAGAAAGAGCTTGTCCAAGTAAAATAAAGATATCCTTAAAAATTCAAAACAAAACTCAGCAATGAATCCAAATCCCAATTCCAGCAACCTGGTAATTTGTCAGTGCCAGGCGTCAGCCCACTATTAGTCTTTTTCTGGATAGAGATGACAGAACTCTGTTGACAAGCTGTAGGACTTATTTCGGGAGCTGGCACCTGGCTCCCTGGCATGTCCCCCTGACGTCTGTGTCACACTTCTTGGAGCTGCTTTTGGCTCTGCAGAGATTACAGCCTGAATGGGCTCTCTGGTGTTCCCCAGCCCACCTGCTTGGGAGCCTTGCTATTTATTTCTTATAATTACATGTCCATGCACCACTGCCCCCAGGTCCCTCTAACACTGTGCCAGCAATATGGGTGTCCCACCACTCACACATGCGGAACATGAGTGGGAGGTTTCTTACGCATCCCTGGAGGCTGGAAGGTGTTCCTGCCTCTGCTTCAGCCTCTCCCTTCTCCCACATCCCTCTACCCCATTTCCCAAGCCATTTGCTTTTGTCCTTGCTTAGTGTCATGATCAGTGGCACATGACCACTGAGTGCCTCCCCAAGGCAAGAGCCTGATCCATCCCATCCTGTGAAAAGCCATGTCATCCGATCTGGAGCTTTCCTGCTCCTACTGCAAGAAAATATTTAGCATTTTAATATCTTTTCATATTTTTAGAAATAATTTATGTATGAACATACACACTGCTTAGTAATCATTTCTCAGATGAATGTGGAATTTTTCTAAAATTAAACTACCATTCTTTTCTCCTCACACTTGGCTGTCATATCTTTCTTAATGCAAATCAGTCATTGACTAGAGACACCTACTGTAAGAAGCTATTTTAGCTGTCTGATTGGTTATAAATTGATTTCAAATGTGAAGACCGTTTTGGTGAGATAAGTTGAGATTGGTAGGGAATGGAAAAAGTAATTCAAAGGGGAAGTTATGTATTTGAATGTAAGTGGCTATTTACCTCTATCTCAGAGCAAAGACTGTAATCCAGGGGTTCTATCTCTCTTTCCTCCTGCTTTAAATCTTAGACCAAAAATCCCCTACCCACTCTGGTCCTATAAGATACAGAGCCCGTGAGGATCAGAGGCAGATACACTAGGGCAAAGGAAAATATTTCCTGTTTCAGTCTCCATTTGATATAGGGTAAAAGGAATGGAGGAGATTATCTCTAAAGGAACCTGGCTACTCCTCAGCTCTGAAGCAAGTCCCTTAACACAGAAATGAAAAGGAATCCAAACACAGAAATGAAAAGGAATCCATCATAGTTAGTTTCAGGGAAACCTCTCTCCACCACTGTATTTTCCCCCCTACTATGCTTCAAGTGCTCTTCAGAGGGAATAGTCCCATTTTCTGGGCAAAGAATGTGGCTTTGCTAACACAGTGGTGGTCTGCACAAAACGAGAGTGAAGCAAAGAAGATTCACTGGGTGCGACTTGGGAAGCTGGAGAAATGAGAACTGTTTTCTGGTTTTCTTTTTCCTGCTCTTTGAGGGCCAAGTCCGATAGTGTCTACTGGGGCTTGAACAAGAACCTTAACTTTTGAGGCATGTCTGACCTCTTTCTTTGGAATTTTTTTTTCTGTTGCTTGTGCTGCCTGTTCTTAGTGTGTAATTAGAAGTATGCAAACAGTGGCTGACTTCTTAAATGAATTCAGTTTGAGTGAACAGGCTTAAAAACTGTAATGTTTGCATACTGTGACGAAGTGAACAATAGTAATCCTGGTGTGAATATAGGGCAAGAGTAAATTTGGAGACCACGCAGATAAATATATACAGAAGTTGACTTGTATCTACAAGTTCTTCTGTGCTTTGCTGATTTGTTCAACAATTTTGTTTTCCATAACAAATTACAGCTAATCACCACTTCTCTGTTTTTGATTATTTATGATCAATCCACCTTGTAAAGAATTCTGAATAGTGTTGAACAAATGCATTTGAATAAACAAATGCATGTAATGGTTGCAGCATGTTTGTACATATTCAGAGAGGAGAAAAAAATGTGATAAATCAAATCAATTACAAATTGCATGTTGCTTGCAGAGCTCTATTGTCCTCTGAATGCTCATAACTGGGAGTTCAGTCTAACATCCTTTGTTACTTCCATGAAGTTAAATCAGCATATTTTTTAATGCCTAGACCTACAGTTTCTTAGATGTGTGCAGGATTTTCTAATGTGCTCCATTTAATAGAAAATTCAGGACAGTTATAATCCTCCCCTACACTTGAGTTAGAAACAGAGCACGGTGATCACATTGCAGTTTTAGAGTGCCAATTGCTGAAAAAAGTGATTCTTCACCCCACCTTCCTCCTTTCACTTATTAAAAGCTACTCTTCACTTGGCTTCTAACAAAGCTCCCTGGGAACCCTGCCCTGCAGCCTGCATCGGTGGGAAGGTGTGATGCCTTTGGCAAAGCTGCATGACATAGCCTGGAGCCACCCAGTCCTACCACACTGTAAAGGGAAAGCGCTTCCCTGTTCCTTCTGTCAGCTCGTCACATCAGCTGCGCTTTAAGCCTTATGCCATCCCTTTGCATCTTTTCTCTAACCTATGAAAGTCTGTTTTATTCAAAATTCAGAACTGGTGCCTAGGCTACAAGTGCATGCAAATACTTCACTTAGGCATAATTGCACAGGAGCAGTTGCAGAGGGGCAGCCTAGGGGGCCGTCTCCCAGTGGCCCGGTTCTGCAGCAACAACCAGTGGGGTGAGGAGGGCTGGCCCTGCTTGTTCCCCTGAATCAGGAGTCAGATGTGCTGTTTGCAGCCAGATATGGAAGGATGATTCTAGATCTGTAGATGTGCACTATCCCCTGATGCAGGAGCCAATTCACCACTGCACCCAAAACTCTTGAAATGCAGCATGGTCCATCTGAGAAGCTGGTTGTGACATTTCCAGAATTTTCATCACACTGTTTGACAGGGTATATTGTGACAGTCTTGTGATTACCTTGTGGGGATGGGGTGCGAGTGGGTTGTATGCACTACTGCAAAGCACTTAGGCATCTGCCTGTGTCTCCATGTCAGAATTGCGCTTGTGAGGCCATGCCTCCTTCAGGTTCTTCCTCCTTCTACTATTTGGGAGAATAGGACTTGCACAGGCTGAGAATGTGCTCCTTGTGACCTGCGACCTTGACAATTTCATGTGTGGAGCTCTGCCAAATCACCTGCCTGCAGCTTCCTCTGCTTGGCTTATCTGAGCGAGGAACTTCAGCCTGATGGTTGGGAACAGGTGGATGCGAGTGCTTCTCAGGTCACACATTGCACAGTCCCATCCTCTGTCCATGTTCTTCCTTTCTGCCATTGTTTTCTTCTTGGTTGCCAACTTGGACACCAGGGTGTTTCTCTGGTTGCAGTGATGAGTCTGCAATTCCAGTTCAGTTGCTGGTAGTCAGGCACTCTGCTATACATAAACATGTGCACATATATGCATCGGTCTCTCTGGAAGCTTGTGCAGATCTGTGGCCACTCCAGTATCTGACTTTCTGGTCTTTCTCTGGCATCCAGATCCTGACCTACAGTCTCCCTGATAGCTGGCTCCCAGATCGCTTAACTTACATGCACTTACACAAGGCTGATATTCTCTTGGGAAACACACACAGAGACACAGAGGTGTGTTCAATTGCCGGCATGCCAGACACATGGGCCCTCTGACCCATGGTCTGACTCCATCTGCTGCACTAACACCTCTATACACACACCCATTCATGCACACGTACATACAGAACAGAGTCCGTCATCCAGTAAAGCAGAAAAACAATTTAACTTGAAGGCTGTGGTGAGGAAAAAACACACTGACCAGCAGCCTTTTTACATGCAACTAGCTCCTTTTATTTACTCCACTCTGTATTGTTCCACATTTGTTCCCTTACAAGCCACCTTGACCCTCCTGTTCTTGCCCTTTGTCTTTACTCTTAATACCCCTAAAATTTCACACATTCCCACCAACACCTTCAAAAGATCCTGCACTAAGTTTTACACCATCCCCCAAATGCTCATCCCATAATGAGTCCCCTAAACCTGCAGGCAGTAACTCTGCTCAGTCTGCAAGGCTATCTGGTAAGAGTACTTCCCACAGATTCCCCCAACACCCAGGCTGTGGCTTGGCAGTCCTCTGCCAAAATCCTTGGGAGTAGATGGGTCCAGTTGCTATTTGACTTCCTCTACTTGGTACAGTCCTCTCTCCATTCCCTGTCCTTTGTTTTTATGGTGATTAGCCCTTCATCGTGTAAACTAACAGAGCTGAAAATCTGGGTATCTCTCAGTAGAACAATTCCCCCATTTACAATATTAACTGCCAGTAGACTCACAGTTGGATGTTCAGAAGTTGTGTAACTTCTGTCTCTTCCATGCTCCTTTGATAGGCTTCTTCAGTCAATACAGTTACACAGGCACACGTGGAAAATATCATCTCCCAGAGCACATTTTACTGCTGTTGTTTAGGAAGTCACGTTCTGAGGCTAACAAGGAATGTGAATGACATTTAAATGTTAAGCCAGATGGGGCATCATGTGTTTCATTCAGTAACTTAGGAGAGGAAGACAACCCTTTAGTCTTGGTAGAATATCTATTAACCACTTCCGTGTAAGACATCGAGCTGCTACTAAATATACTTCCTTTTGTGCAGAGGACGCTAAGGGAGAGTAATGCTGATAGCCTTCAGGAGGGAGCAAGGAAGGACAGCTGATATGGCATAAATGGAGTTATTCTACTGCCATTTGTCAGATTGTGTCCAGAAAGCCTGTAATTTATTACTGTGAGATAGAAACTGAATAATCCACATTGGAGACAGCCTTCAGGGTTAGGGGTGGGACAGGCCCTCCCCCAGTACAGACTGGCAGAGCACACCAGGGATAGTACATGCTGGAAAGCACCTTGTAAAGACGCTTTTCATTGTCGTATCAAAGGCAATTCAGCACAGAGTTCAATGCTTCAATCTGGAAAGATGTTTTGGGAAGCCACCATTGTACAGACTACTTGTCCTCTGCCATGTCCCCTGCAACAGACATGGACATTAGGTACCAATGACTCTGGGTGCATTTGAGATCCCACTGTAAAATGTTTTTGATTATACTCTTCGTGCAAAGGCCGTGTGCATTAACGCACAGGCTGTACGGAAACATTCCTAGAATGGTGACTTCAAAACCATTTGCAATCTTCTGTTTACTACTGACATATGTTTCCAAGAAACATGTTTATGAGGAATATGTGTAGAATTTGGCACCATAGTTTGAGGCTTTATCCAACAACTGCTGAAGAGATGGTGTAATACCTGTGTTGTCAGGCCTGACAGAGTAAGAGATGAAACTTATTTTGTTGGTATGCAATTAATTCCTTTCTTGGCTAAAGAATAGTCATATTTGAGGTTTCCCAGTTGGAAGAGATGTTTAAATGGATCAAAAATCTTTTTAATAATATCTTCCAAGAGCATTTTGACTCATTCCTTTACAATTACTCATTTTTATAAATCATGCATCAGTTTGAAGTATAACATGGACGTCTAAAAGGTGTTGGAAATGAAAACCTAACAGGATCTTGTATTTCTTAAATTCATGTCTTAGACTTTATGTTGGAATGAATGTAGTTGTCCAGAGAAGCAGATCAGATGCGATGTTTAAATTCCCTCAGTACTTCGATTATCTGGAGTTTTTTGTATAATAAACTACTCTGCCAGACAGTTAGCCAAACAGCTGCCAGAGTCATCTTAAAAATGACTGATGCTTACCAGAAGAACAGAAGCTGGTGAGAAATGCCCTGGTGCATCAAGTGCAAGCATAAAATCCATGTTCACAGATACTGGTTGCAAGACTTGACAGTGGAGAAATATTGAATGAGTCAGTCGTCTTCCCTTTCTTGGTCAAAGACTATGAAGAATGTTTTACAAAGATAAATGATATGGCATCATTCTCTAGAGCATGAGCACATACTTCTACTTTAAACTAAACAGCAACAATGAGGAAGTCAAGTTCTCAAACTTTGCAGTGTGGAGGCAGACACAAAGATTAGTGTTGGAGCTTCAAGCCCCAAATGGTGCATAAAACCAGTCATAATCACTGCTGAAAATCGTGATTTTTTTCTGAGTTGTGCAAATGTATTTATTGCCAGTGCTCTGGAAAACTGAAGCATAGACCTGGGAAAGATTCATATAGAATAACAAAGTATATATTGGCTTGAAACTTGCATGTACAAGGCAGTGATTGTCTATGTGCCTTTTAGAGATGCAATGTCTATGTTTCCGAAGAAGGCAATTCTGGGAAATTAAAACCTATGCAAAGTAAGTGGACTTAACAGTATTTCGCTGAGCTTGGGCAAACATGGGAGCTTTCATCCCGCCTTTCAAAATCTGTAGTAATTCTTGAGTCATCTGTGTACCCCTGAAATTGCAACAGCTGCTGTCAAGGACTGCTGTTAGCAACTCTGCTGTGACAAGTGGAGTGACATAGGTTCTGGTTAACTTTTGCTGTATGAAGAATATCTACTCCAACTGGCACTGACGGTATTCTACCAAGCATCGGTTTGGAAATAATGCCTGTAACAACAAGTTTACTGCTATCCCTGTCTTAACAATGAGTGGCTGGATAATTGATGCTAAACAGAATGCAGCAGGGAGACACCTGCACTACAATATACACTATCATGTCTCTCACAAAACATTGTTGCACCGTTTGCTGCCGAAGTAAGGACTTGATGTACCTTACTTATGAACTAATATGGAAATAAATACAGAAGCCACAAAACCAAGGACACACCTGTAGGATGGATTATCAAGAACAAGATGTAGCTCAGAATAATTTCCCTGAAGACGTAGAAAGAAAAAATAAGGAATGGGAATCAGGAAATATGAAAGTGTGTGTGTGTGTGTGTGTGTGTATGTATGTAAGTATTATGTAGTAATTTCTTATATTTGTTAAGAATTTCTCTTGAGATATACATCTGAAAACTGAAAAACAATGTTTCCAAATGAAAAGATGCTGCCTTTAGATATATTATCAACATTAATAGGCTATCGCTTAGTAAAGGTTATATCTAGATGAAATCTATATGAAAAAGAAATATATGAAAATGACAAAGTTACCATCAAACTACAGCATTACTCTGTCACGTCAGACAGTGACAAATAGCTGAAGTTTCTTACCTTAGTTCATGACTAATAGCCTACCCTTTCTGCCATCAATGAAGCTGGCCTTTGATGAAGGCCTGAACACATGCTCTCTAGCCATTACTATTTTGTGGTGGGGCTATCTGAAGGTTTTGATGTGTATTTTGATTGTTGGAGCAGTGTTATTTGCTTTATTTTTGCTAACCTGGTATAAGGCATTTTTATTATGTTTTGTTGCAAATATGCCCACGTTCTGTGTAATTGGCCTGTGTGAAATGTACAGTTACTAACAGTAATAGAAATGTAAATAACAATAGTATAAAATGATAGTTATTACTAATTTACACCTACAAAGAGCATTGTCAAAATATTTAGGCAAATAAAACTCTGGTTGCTTCTGGAGGTATTTTTTAAGTATACACTTTATCTGTAGACCTTAATCCATCCCTGTTTCCAGCTGAAATTGTGCAGCATAGAAACTGATTAAAATTCTCGAACAGGTTGAATCCTGTTGTTGTATTCTTTTTTAATTGAATAGTAAAATGATGAACAGTGCATGTAATGTGCGATAGAGCAACATTCCTTTATTTAATTTTGCAATTTAAAGTTAAAAATATTTTGGTTAATGGAAGTTGAAGATAGTATTAGGGGGTTTATTATCTATCAGTGATTTACATAGCAATGGGTTTGCATTGTAAAACATGGAGTTAGAAAAACTGACATACTGTCTCCTTAACTCTCAGGCATTGGAAAATTGCCCTTGGTTCTTTTTTTAATAATACACATTGGCTGGTATATATAAGGTACAAACCATGTATACATTCATTTAGGACTCCCAGGTGGGAGAATTTGAGTATGTTTTCAATGAAGAATCTATTATCCCATAGTAACTGAGAACATTACATATGAAAAATATGGCATCTACAATGAGTCATCTTAAATCCAGACAGAGCTGGCTAACCCTGCTAGACCTTTCTGAGCTAGTCACAGCCTTCAATTACCAAATACTTTTTTTAATGATAGTTGTTTCTCAAATGCTCTAGTTCGATGTTTGCCTAGTAGTCGTGATAATTTGGCAAGTTCCTCCAGTAGATGTGGTGATGTTTTATTGCTAAAAAGCAGAATTTTAGATAAAAATCTTGCTGGTTGCATTATTTCACAATTTTTATGATAACTCATCCAGTAGACTGTAAATATCCCAGGGCAAAGACTTTTACGTTTGTACTTGTAATTTTTCAGACCAATGAGACAAGGAAGTCCATAAACAAGAGCAACTAAATGCTAGTTAATTTCAGATTATAGGCTGAATAAGGAATTCAGTCTGCAATTTTGCTTTCTAAGCACAGTTATGTAAGATTTTATATGGCAATTAACATAATAGCAGTAAAAAATTTAATGTGATCCCATGATAGGAAATTATCCACAATCAGTCTAAACCAAATACTTTCAAGGACTTTCTAGACCTTTAATTTATTAATGTAAGTGCTATTGTTTTATTCTGAGAAATCTAGTCAACACGTTAATACAATATTCTTCTTAAAATCTGATATAAAAGAATAAATGCTTACTAGGCTGCATCGGCAACACACGTGGAGGCAGGATGGAGGCACTGCTGTTTTATCAGAAGAAGGCAGCGTATTTCTGTGATAGTGATTTAATCTATTTCTAAAACACATGAAGATAAAGTATAGTGAAAACCTGAAGATGAAGATAGTAAGAGTTGCTGAAACTCAGAATGCCAGAACTTCAGCACTGAAAGATAAGCAGCACGCTTTTATTCTTCAGGTATGTTACATGAGGCTGCCTATCAGAATGAAAACATTGAAAAGTCATACTTTCAGAATTTTATTCTTATTTGTATTATTACTTTGAACACTGCTCTATTTAATTATGGCAGCAGACGCTGGCAGTACTGTACAATATGTGTCTGCGCAATATGTGTACTCTCACATTTTGTTCTTGCAGAGAGTGAGATTTGTATTTTTTAAATTTAAAATTAATAGAGAAATTTATAGGATGTTCAATAACTGAAATTCTTAAAAAGTCTTCTTACAAGGCATGGAGGGGTTCACAATTCAAATGTACTGTGTAATGTCAAGGAAAGTGTAGATTTTTTCTTCCCCTCTTTGTCTCTCTTCAGTAATGTAGGGATGTTTTTTGAACAAAGAGCAAGTGACAAACACATGTGGGTTTTACGTTGCTCAAAAAATAGTCAAACATCTGCCATATGGTAATACCATGATAAGAGCTACAGCCAACTAATGATTGTTGCTATCAGGAAAACAGAGATATTTATGGAGGAATCCCACAGATGATGCATCTTTGGTCTGATCTGGTATTTTTTTTTCTTCCTTCACCTCTCATTTTGCATATGAACATGCACATATATTCTGTCTCCCCAGGCCAAGAACTAAAATGAGATGACAATAACATAGGGATATGACTCTGAATAACATTAAAAAAAATTCTGGGTGCCTGTGAAACCCAAATACCCTTTTCCAGTGAGGTCTGGGGAAAGCCAAGTGTCTTAATGATAGGTTTTAGGCTTTGCTGGCCTGCGTGTCCTCTTCTGAGTGAGATGCCATCTTAAACAACTTTCACCTCCTCTCCTCTCCACTGACTTTCCTCCATCCTTTCTCTTGTCACTCTGTCTCATTGCCAACAAAAGCTTTTGAACATCTGGAAAATAATCTAAAATATTTTTTCTGTGGTTCTATGTTTCCAAGCGTGGCCACTCTGCTACAGCTGATTGGTGAGACCATCCTGCATTTCAGCTCCCAGAAGCCCCAACTACAGCAGGAGCCCTGACTGATTTGTCATTCTTGAGTTACTGCTAAGTGCTGAGGTGACCCAGGAAAACTTCAGTACCCATGTGGGAACTAGCTGGCAGCTGAATGGCAGCCTTGAACATGCTGTTAGAATATGAATGATAGTCTTAAGGTAAGCAAAATGATCGATAGATGTCAAAGTGGCTTTAAGGATATTTTCTCCTTTCTTGCTGGTGAAAGTCAAGACTCAAATGTGAGCCTTCTGTTCTGGAAGAAAAAATAGAGCCGGACAGTGCCCATTGGGGACAGCTATTGTCTCACAGAGGGATATAATACATGGTTTTCACACCTGCTTAGTTTTCCGAAGTCAATGAAATGAGAATATGTCCTTTTCTTCTGATAACCTTTGAAAAGGAGTCAGGCTTGCCAAAACCTCTGCTAATACACCAAAGGAAAAGAAAGCATGGAAATATGTTTTGGATCAAACAGTAACATTCTGTTGTACACATCTAAAACACAGCGGAGGGAACACAGTGCTGCTTTTGAGTATGACTAGCGACGTGAATCATGATATCAGCTCAATATTTGCCCCAAAAGTATAAACCACTAGTATTCAGGCAGCTAAACTTTGTTTATAAGAGCTGTATGAAGAAATGTACATACTGCAGCCTTGTTTGTCTTAACTGTCCGGTTTCTGGACTTTCCTTACATGTCAAGTAATTTTTTTTTGTGTTCTTTCCATTCTTTTTGAACACGGAAATGGTATAAATTACACTTTAATTACATTGTGTATTGTGTGTCACAATAATGAAAGAAAAGTTCCACCTCAAAGAGAGCAAAACATTAGCAGCATAACCAAATTTGACATTGTCACGGATTTGGGTTGGCAACATTGATGGTAACAGGCAACAAATCATTTAATGTAAATTTAGCACTAGACATCAAAAAAGTGGTGATTGGTACCTCAGGAAGACTGTGGTCAGTCTAGTGAAGATTGTATGGAGTTTTGTAAGTCAGTTGACTGACTCTGGGGTATGAGGTGGCTTGGCAAGTGTTTGGCTTTGTGGTGTTCAGAGAAGAAGTTGGGGTGTTTATATTGCCTGTCTGATGGCCCTTTGGGTAACTCCTAACACTCTCGGATGCTTCAAACGAAATCCAGGAAGGGACAGTGTTTCCAGCAATCCTAATTTATGAATTAAGTTTTGAAAAAATCCAGGCAATTGGGAAGAATAAAGAGGTTTTCTTCGTTGTTTGTCTGGACAACTTAGTGCTCTGTGTTGGTTTTGGCAGTAGCTCAGCTAGCCAGGAGGCATGCACCATCCAACTAGCTCTCTAATGTGTACTTCTAGCCTAGTCCCAATACCTGTTGTCTTCTGCCCCAGGAGCCAGGCAGAAAAGGGCAACAAGGTCATGAAGGATAAATAAGTGGGTTCAGCAGAAAGCCTGGGAGATGTGAAAACAACCGGAGACATTGCAAAACAAAATGTTACAAGGACATGGAGGGTATAAGAAGGGATGCAGGGGATTGGTGAACTTACAGTACTGGAAGCAAGGGGTTATTTGGGGTGGAAGATGAAAGCTGTGGGATGCTGAACTGCAGGAAATCAAGGTTCAGTAGTTCTGCTCCTCAGGGAACAACTTGTCTTCAGGGCTTGACAATATTCCATTGTGGTTAGATATGTCTGAAGGGACTGGTTTATTGCTATCATTATATATGGATCTCTTAAAGATACTTATCTTGGAGGTTGCAAAGGGGTTCAGTTAGCAATGGCAGGCTATAAATGGGGAGGAGAAGGATGTCAAGCTTAACAATAGGGAGGAAGGAAAACTGAAATAATAAATATTGATTTGGAGTATGTCTCTTATTATCTCTGAGTGAACAGGAAAATGTTATAATAATGTGATCTTTATGTGAACCATAAATTATCCATGTGAAGCTTTTCTGCATTGGTGTTGACTAATCAACGAACCATTCTGGGGAGTTGTTGGCTATACTGTTCATTCAACAGCTTGAGTTTGTTATCATAGCTCATTGCATTGCTGTAGGCTGTACATTTTTATTAGTTTATAGCATTTTGTGGGATTTGTGCCCTGGACTCAAGGAAAACACTTCTACCAGATGGTTCAGATCAGTAAGAGTCTTGTCCTGGTTCAGTGATCCTTCAGTCTGTTCCCTATTGCACCACGTTGTATAGCTGAAAAGAGCTAAGTAAATCTTGATGATAACATATGTTTTATAAAGTTCAAATCTTTTGTGTGGATTCTCATCATATACTGAAAGTGAGTTGTAATGGTAAAACAAGCATTGGTATTCAAACTAAGTGTTGCATTAACCTATCTGTGAGAGGCATTTTTGGAATAAGAAGAAATGTAATTTTTGCGTCTGAAATTTATTTGGACTTCGTTCCTCTCTGACATCTCTTTTGTGAGTGACCAGGCGATTTATGTATGGACAAGCCTATTGAATTTGATGTTACAAGAAACAGTTCCAAGAGGGGATGTCAGCAGAAAAGCAGGGTGGTGTCCGTGACCTTAAGCTTCTTCCCAAGAACCTTGAAACAGCATTGGAACCAAAACAAAGGCATGGGCTACACCAGGAGCTCTGTAGAGGACGCAGGCCCTTGGCCGTGTGATGTTACGGGGCGGGGTGTGTGTGAAAGCATCACTTTTCTTCAGGCGATTTCCCATGAACCATGTCTCTCCCCTCATCCTTGTGCAATATGGAACTCCCACCTGACACTATCTCCTTTCTGGGCCTGTGGATCCCTTCCCCAGCTGGTCTGATCTCATGTGCCCCTGCGAGAAGTGACCAATTGGTGACTAGGATGGGGAGAAGAGAGGGCCAGGGTTGGTTCACTGCTGCGTTAAGTGGTCCAGCACCTCTGCAGCTTTCCCAAGGAGGTCTGAGGATGTGAGGGTTCCCAGAGGAAGCCCTGGGGTCTACCCTGAGCCCCTTTCTTCTAGCTGTGGTCAGTACAACCAGTCCTGCTTGAGGGACCTACCACCCTACCAAGTTTTCCGTGCAGAAAACTTTTTTTCATTTTATTTTTACTCTCCCTCCTTAAAAACTTAATGAATTAAATTAACAAATCGGCATTCCACCCCCTCTCCCCCCAAATCTGCTGTAATCGGGATGCAAAACAGGCAGCCTGTCCTTTCCCCTCCATCACAGACTCATAGTGGGAGCTTCACTTTAACAGAGGGTCTCCACTGTCCTGAACATACAGCTCGGGGCTGCATTTCTCCACATTCAAATTGAGGTGTTAAAGATTTCAAGACCCAGGGATTCTGGGGTCATCTCATTTCTTCAAATTAATTACCAAAGCCACTGTATTTTTAATGTGTTGAGGTTTTTTTAAAGTTTTCTACATATGGAATAACATGAAGAGGAAAATAAGATTTATTGTCCATAAAACATCCCCCAAGGAAAAGAATTAGTAATGAGACAACTTGTAATTCCTTAATACGCAGGTCAGATGGAGGAAATGTAAGTAATGGTGTCAATACTGAGTTTTTCTCATTCCGGATTGAAGAAAGAAAAGTTGTCTAAAGAATGAGTGTAGACATTTATCATGTCTTTTTTTTTTGAGGTCTGGTAAAGAGATCATATAGCTACTATCAACACTTTAAGGTTTAATCAGATGTTCATGCCTTGGTTGCATGTATTGAAGTCCATGTATACATTTATTTGTGTCTCTTAGAGCTGTTACATCATGCTACATGCAGAAAGGCATGGTGGGTTCAGGGTACATCTGTGCCAGTAATTACTTATATGTGAGTTACATAGTTATGTTTTGTCCCATACATTTGTCCCATTTTCATTTTTTTGAGAAAGTTTTGCTCAGATTCAGCAATTATAGTGCTGCTCTGAGATAAGTCTAGCCAGAGCTGCTGAAATCTGAGGTATTTTTTTATTTCTGTTGGTATTTTTTCTGTTCTGCAGGCTGACTGAAGAGATGCATCTTCACCTGCTCTCAAGCATTTACATGTGACCTGAAGAATGATTTTCTTTTACATTTTCCACTTCAAAATTCCACTATTTTGCTTATTCAGCACATGTTGCAAGGCTCAGGCTGACTTTTCACTCTCTGTGGGAAGTCATCTGTGTGCAGGAGGTGAAAAGTTGCATTCACTTCTACTTGACTTACCTGAATCATGTAAACGAACTCCTCCTTGGGCAGGGGCTATGTGTGACCTCCTGCAGTGCCCTCTCCCAGGCTGACCAGAGGCTGAAGGGAGAAGAGAACTGATGGACTACATCAGCGTAGGGGAGGAGGGTGGCTGCACCATGCTGACAAAGAGTCTGGCAGGAGATCCATGACCTGGCACCAACCCAAGCCTGAGAGGCCATGAATCCCTTACGCTCACAGTGGAAAACATTGCTACCACAGCAGAAACCAGCTATTATATCTGTGTGCACAGGAGGGTAGCACAGACAAAGATCAAAGCCAATTTAGTGGTGCAAAGTCAGATTGCATCATTAGCAATGAATAAAAGCGTGTTTTGTTTTGTTGCAGATCATTCTTTTGTGTCTATGACTTTCCATTTATACTATTTCTGCTCTCAACTTCATAAATACTTGTACTTTTAATTCTGTTTATTGGTCTGTGAAATCTGTGTGCGTGTGTGACTCTTTTATGGTGTAGTTTTGATACATCATGCTGCATGTGCCAAAAATATGCTGGTGGAAGGCTTTGAACGTGAAACACATTTGAAGGGCCTGAGTTTGCATGGTGTGAGAAAATCAGATCCCTGTAAAGTCTCACACTTTAGATGTCTAAAGATGAGGACACAGAATCAGTGACCACTTAGAAAAATGTATTTCTCCTTAGCTGATCTCCTCCATTAAGAGCAAACGCTGTAAAAGATGAGATAACTTGTTTAAGCTATTTTTCTTTATTAGGGAAATGCTGCTTGGAGTATTCAGGAAGTGTTGTTTCTAATGATGCTTATCACTATTGGTACTCTAATGTAAATAACCAGTGTCTGCCACAGTTAGATTTTTTTTTCTGGGTGTTGTTCTGTCTGACACTACACAGTTTTTCAAAAGAAAACTTTTAAAACAGTGAAGTCTGATGGCTTTGACATTTTAACAGTGTCAAATATTTCTTTGCAATTGGGCACAGTAAAATGAAAACTGAACAGGCACCTCTACCCACACAAGCAAATTTCTTTTGCATTTTCAAGTGATTCTGATGCTGGTTGCTATTGAATGTTTGAAAAACACTTCTAATGCTAGAAATGTGACACAAGGAGGGACTGTTTAATTTCTCAAAATTATTAAAGGCAATAAAACGGAACCATTTTTCATATGATCAATTTTACGGTGTCAGTGTGAAACAGAAAGAGGAAAAAACCTGAGCAAGACTCTCTAAGTATCTTGATTTTGATAGGTTTGATAGGTTTCACAAATTGTTTCATGAAAGATTCAGATTTTCAATAATAATTTCTCTTTTAAATCCAAGTCTTAATTTTCAGATAGTTCTGGGAATAAAGTGGGCTTGATATTTTTTGGAAAAAAGAATTCCTTCTAGATATAAAGTGAAATGTCTTTTGCTATCTAAAGAATTTTAAATTTGGAGAGTTAAATTAGAAACCACTAATAATAGGATAATTGATTGTATGTCTTTGATTCCAGTAATCTCCCATCCTTGAAATATGAGACAATCTTAGCTAAAGTTGTTTGTTAGTAATAACTACCTTGTGCCTGTTCCTGTAAGCCAAGACTGTCATATGCAGACAGGAATAAAGACTATTAATGTTATACTTGCTGAATTTCAAGGAAATTTCTTGCAATGTGTGAAAGTAATCATGTACAAACGTGTCTGCAGATTGGGATGTCTTTCTTACCCAAATATATAATGCATTTTCCAGGTTGTATGTCTATTTTTGCTTTAACACAATGAATACTCAGCAGCAGAGTAATACTGCTCACTGCCTTTTCCTTCTAATATTGTTCATGGCAGAAATCCAATTTATACAGTGCAAATAATCATTATTTCCAATAGGCCGATGATCTTTCCTGGTGAGAGCATAACCAATGTCTTCTACTACTACTGGTGTCATTAATGATATTTCAGTGATGTGAGCTGGCGTGTTAAATCCATTACCCATAGAAGGATTGTGGAAGGGGGGAAAAAAGGGAAAAGAAAACAGGGAGCATGCCTACTGCTTGGAGGAACAGGGAATTAAAAGCAAATAACAAAGCAGGTAGAAAAATCTGTCAAGAAAGGTTAATACACTGAAGAAGTACCATAAGCTTGTGGTCCTGGGAAAAGCACTGCCATCGATATCTTGGTGCTATCATGCCATCCCTGCACATGGTTGCTGGGGAGTTGTTAAAGAGTACATTTAAGATGGGTTTGCCACAGTCTCCAAGTCCTTTCCCAGATCACTTCTAATGCATGAAGAAAGGATTTGAGCTGTGATTCCTTTCTCACCTGGAAGGCTGTAGGGAAGCAGTGCCAAGTGCAGCTTTTCAGCTGTCTTTTGAAAAGATGCTCCAGCAGGATGCTAAAGCAAGAGCTTGTTTTCATCACTGACTTTGCAAATGGGAGTGACTCATGTGCCATCTGTTTTGTCCCTCCACTCGATCATATGCGCTTCCTGTTTGTGCTGGAGAATGTATTTGCCATCTATTAAAGGGAGAGGAAACTTTGGAGCAGTCAAAACAAACATGCCCGACAAAGGCTGAAATTTTGAAAGGGGCTGGTTAGAAAGCTGCTGCCATTGACACTTTTCATTGAAACCTGTGGTTCTGGGGCAAGGACATGCCAGATTACAGCCCACTGAAATCTTCTGACAACAGGTCAGGGTTTTCTGATTGTGTGTCTCATGTATTATGTAAAACAGTGACTACATGAGCTTCAGAGCGTACTAAATGCACCACATTGTGAGCAGGCTGGCAAATCCCGCTCCTCTGTGCCTGTTGTCACAGCTCAGTGGTGTGGAGAGCTAGCTGTACTTCTTAGGAGCCTGAGGGGAACACTTCAGCCTGGAAGTGAAAGGTCGGAGTGGGAGTCATGATGCAGTGTGGATTTGTGAACTCCATGGAGAAGGTGAGGAGTGGCTGCCCAGGAAAGACCATTCCCCCAATGCAAAAAAAGGGGGGTAATAAAAGAAAAGTGGTAGTTGGCAGGTTTAGGAAAGCCCAGGAGCTATTCCTCTGTCCAACACCAGATGAGCGGTGGAACTTGCTGCAAGGCACAGAAATCTAATCTGGGGTTTAAAAAGTCCTTGAATAAATGAATGGAAATAAGTTCCATCAAGAGCACTGCAATACAGCGACAGCATCTCTGGCTCATTCTGCGCCTTAAACTCTGCATGACACTGGGACTAAAACCTGAACTCCAAAATCACTAAGCCTTGTAACAGACACAAAATACTAATGGCAGAACAAACTGAGAAACTGAATTACTGCTACCTCTGCCACTCATTATTGGTATCTCTGCCCTGTTCAATGTCTTTATCAATTACCTGGATGAGAGCATCAAATGCACCCTAAGTAAGTTTGCTGATGAAACTAAGCTGGGAGGAAGTGTTTATCTGCTGGAGGGCAGGGAGGCTCTGCAAAGGGATCTGAACAGGCTGGACCGCTGGGCTGAGACCAATGGGATGGGATTTAACAAGGTCAGATGCCGGGTCCTGCACTTGGGGCACAATAACCCTGTGCAGTGCTACAGACTGGGAGAAGTCTGGCTGGAAAGCTGTCTGGAGGAGAAGGACCTGGGGGTGTTGGTTGACAGCAACTGAACATGAGCCAGTAGTGTGCCCAGGTGGCCAAGAAGGCCAATGGCATCTTGGCTTGTATCAGAGATGGCGTGACCAGCAGGTCTATGGAGGTTATTCTCCCTCTGTACACAGCACTAGTGAGACCACACCTCGAATATTGGGCCCCTCACTACAAGAAGTATGTTGAGGTTCTGGAGTGAGTCCAGAGAAGAGCAACAAAGCTGGTGAAGGAGATGGAGAACAAGTCTTAGGAGGAGTGACTGAGAGAGCTGGGGTTGTTCAGCCTGGAGAAGAGGAAGCCCCGGGTGGAGACCTTATTGCTCTCTACCACTACCTGAAAGGAGGTTGTAGAGAGGAGGGAGCTGGGCTCTTCTCCCAAGGGGAGAAGGACAGGACAAGAGGAAATGGCCTCAAGATCCACCAGGGGAGGTTCAGGTTAGACATCAGGAGGAAGTTTTTCACAGAAAGGGTCATTGGGCATTGGAAGAGGCTGCCCAGGGAGGTGGTTAAGTCACCTTCCCTGGAGGTATGTAAAAGGCGGGTGGATGAGATACTCGGGGACATGGTTTAGTGTTTGATAGGAATGGTTGGACTCAATGTTTCCGCATGTCTTTTCCAACCTAGTGATTGTGTGATTCATAGGGTGTTGTTTTACTAGATTTCTTGCTTCTGACATCTTAGCGGCCAACTAAGAGTCCACCACAACAAGAAGTGCTATACTGGGAAGTAGTCAAAGCACAGCAGACAGCCCATTTCCTACACAGTGCCTAGAAGGATCTTAATATGATGGTGATGGAGCTAACAGGACATTAATAGAAGGTATCATTGGAGGAAACTCAACAATAACTTGGGCTTTTCTTAAGCATTACATCATGATAGCAGGCAAAAAATCAAAAACAGGGCCAAGGAATGACTTATGAGAGCACAGCCTGTCCAAGGAGCAACCTTCCATCAACAAGTTCCAACTTTCATGGCTGTTCTGTGCTTGTAAATCATCCCTCACAGGTTTTGAGAATTTTATACATAAATATGTTGTAAAAGAAGTGCAAGACATGCTGTATAAACATGTGAAAAGTGCATTTTGAATTGACTGTAGTTTTTGGTGCACCTCAGTGGGCAACCTGACTGTCACATAAAGCACTCCAGAAAGGGCTCAGAGGTCTGGTGACAGAGTTTCAGCCTCCCAGCTAAAACCTAGGCATGAGCCAGGATGTGTCAGAGCCTCGCTCTAACTGGTTTATGTTTCTCCTTAATTAGTGAAAATGTTACCTATCTAAATGAGAAAGAGGGACAAACTGTACCTATCACCAGAAAATCTCCCTCGGAAACAGTTTCCAAACATATGCATTAGGTAATGAGCCTGTTTCCCTGACTATGTGTCACAGCACTCAGTGCTATTCTGGTTGTATTTCACAAGCTGGCATTGCTTTTTAATACACTCACTCCTGGTCTGCTCTGAATCAGTTGTTCTGCATATTCTCAGGCTTTTGTGGGAAACCATAGTTAGGCTGGGCAGCTTCTGGTCAGCCCCACACCATGCGTCTTGATGAAGCATGATTTTCAGCTCTGTCTAGTTCTTCATTTTCACCTTTCCTGCCTCTAGCTATGTCTTTTTGCAGTGTGGTGTGAAACCCTTTGCAATGGGGAAAGATGCAGAAGCCACCTCAGTGGCCCTTGCAGTGATTCCTCGCAAGTGACGAAAACCACAAATATGCAATGTTGTATTTCAGTACAAGTACGAAAGCTTTCAGAAAAAGCGTGCAAGGTGTTATTCAGGAAGCTCAGCCTTTTGCTCCTGAAATCTCTGACAGCTTCTTGTGCATTACATCAGTGTTCTCAACAGATTAAAAGTCTCCCCCTCCTCCGTCCCCCCGGAAACATTCGTCACAGTGGATTAGTTTAACAGTGCTGCTATATGTAAAATGTAGAACGTTAGTACTTTATTTGGCTAAACATGCATAATTTGGTAAGACAGGTGAAGTGGTGGGTTAATCATCAGACTTCTAACTTTAAGTCTTGTTTGTTTGAAATTACAGCGTGGGTATGATGTCTAAGTGGAAGCTTTTTACATACATAAACTAAAGCTCCTTTTGCCACTGGTAATAAGCTAGGGATCTTATGTAAAATCTGTCATTTTTTCTAATACCTGGATGTTCAGACAGATTTATCACAAATAACGTAGTGGTAAAGGTATTGCCACCACATAGGTTATAACATTTTCCTTCTGCTTTCTATAAATATCTCTTAGCTTTGACTTAAAGGACCTCTGTCACTTGTTGTGGAAAGGTAATTATAGAGCATGCACATCTCACCTTTGGCATCTATTAGAATGTTTAACTCTGGCAGTGTTTGTGGTAGCAGATTTGTGCTGCGGCTTTCTGTTGATCATGAGTTCAAGCAAGTGCTCCATCATCCCTAAGGCAGCCTGGTAGAAGCAATAACTAGCCTCTCTCAGCCCATGGATGAGCTTAGGGAAGGCACCTATCAACACATTTTCTCCAGCCTTCCAGCCCACTTGACGTTTAGATATTGAACACATGAAACTGCACCTTTGGGCTGAGAAAAAAGATGTAGGTTCCCGGCCTTGCCCTTTTTTGTCACCTTCTAAGTCTGATCTGCAGACCTACCCTCCCAGACTGGGCTACACAGGACCTGTCCAAGAAAAATTCCTGCTTCCCTCCTGAGGGAGGTTTGCTAGTTCCTATTCTGGAAAATTACAGACATCTGGATACATGGTTATGAGTCCTTGGCATAGAAATAAATGGAGTCCTATTTTTTTGCACTCATTGAGTGGGGAAATTGCCCTTTATACAGCTCACAGCTATCCCAAGTCACCCTCCTCAGTACCTATTCATAGATTTTATGCTCAAGACATCTCAACATTAAAAGAAATTCTTCTTAGGTAAGAATGCAGCATTGTCTGGGAGGACAGGGGTACTCCTGCATTGAATTTGTGCTGCAGAAGAAAGGGGGGTGAGTATTGGTTTTGTCAGAATGGCAATTGAACTAAAAGAATGGAAAAACATTTGCCTAATACTGAGCCAAAAAGGATAATTTTAAGGATTCTTTTGTGAAACCCAGATGCTTTACTTAGACTAAAAGGAGCTTTCTTCAACTTGGCTTTAGGATTGTTTGATGATTTTAACCTTTTTTTGCTTTAAATTTTGTTTAGATAAGTAATGTCATTTCAGAGGAATTGTTTGCTTTGATGTCAGACACAACATGTAGGTATTTCTGAAATTAAACATTTATTAAGTAGCATCCAAACGCCATGTTTTGAGATAATATTCCCTGTACTTTTCAAGCTCTATTTCACAATAGATCTTTTAGTTCCCAAGGATATTTTGCCCAGTTAAGGTAGAGACTGGCTTTGGTCAGGCAAAGACAATAAGCAGAAAGTCCTTCGTAAGACAATTACAGACAAAAGAGTATTCTGAATAGGAAATCCTCCTTTCTTGTCCACTGCTGCAAGAAAGGGTTGATTAAATTGTCTTTAGTGATGCTGGATGATGCTCTTCTATATTCTACTCTTGGGAAGTAGTACTTCTTATCTTTCAGATCTGTGGAGAGGTACAAACCCCCATACTGTTAATTGATATAGGAAGCTGGCACACAGGTATTTGTTGCCAGAGATATGCACTTTTCATTTAAGGGTTATAACATTTCAATTCTGTTTGTGGCTGCCCTGTTTAGAGGTGAAAGCCATGATGTCTCTGTTCAAGCCTAGCCTGTTTGCAGCACTGAAGATACACCTTGCCTGCCAGAGTATAACCATCCTTAGGAAATATAATTACCCTGAACAAGAAAAGAAATTTAAGTGTGAAGAAATCATGGTTGGCCTCCCTGCAGCTTGGAGGCATGGTACTGAAGCAGCCTTGCCACCCCTAGCAGTTGGTAGCTTGGCTTTGCTCATCCACTTTAGTTTATGTCCACTTCAACATGTCTTTGACCGGAGAAACTCTGGAAAACATCATCAAACAGGAGGATACGAAGACTTGCCAGCATTTGTCATCTGACAGTAAGTAAACAGGTTGACAACAACATCTAGGATTATCTCCTCTGCTTGGGACCGTGTTATATTTCAGTTGAGTTCATGACAGAAGAGAAAATCTCATGTTTACCTTTTGTCTTCATTTTCACGTTACTGGTTGTTTGTGACCCGAGACACTGCAGTGCTTGTAGCTGGATTAGGCTGGAAGGCATTGGGAGGCTAACAAAGGACTTGTGGGACATTGCTGTGAGGCCACATGCAGACTATGCCACAGCATAAGAGCATCACGTCTAAGGCGGTTCAGATGCATTCTTTTTCAGAGGTTTGACCCTGCCACCAATTGTCTTCCTTGGAAAAAAAAGTTATTCTAAAATGCCTTTTATCTGCTTTTCTCTTCCTAAATCGCTGTGGCAATTGTTCAGAGTTAGCTGTGTTTATTTGTATTTATACAGCTTTCCTGCACTGAATAATCACCATTTTATATTAATTATTAGAAGACAATAAGGAAAAGAGCAGAGGAGAAAAGGAATCAGCTGTGAAATTATCTATTCATACCATCAGCTTCCTGTATTTACCAACAAGTTTTTCACTTGCTTGGATAAAGGCATTTTATCCTACTCATTTGTTTTCTTGCGTTGGAATCTTGTTTTCCTTCCTTCCTTCAACTCTTCTATTTATGTAATGTTCCTATTGTAATTAACTGCATTGGAGGAGAAACTGTCCAAGCTCAATTTTGCCCTAGCCCAATGCTCTGTACTTTTTGGAGGACGGGATTTGTTGGGTAAGTGGATTAGTGTTTCTCTTTTTGCTGTCCAGGGCTGCATCAAATTGCATAAAATCATAGAAGATAACATCTTTGGCAGTTAGAACTACATATTTGCGGGGCTGCTGCCTTTTGCATAATGCATTTTGGAACTCTAGGTGTTATCTGGAGTTTCAGAATTTTGTTGGATTTATTTTCAGCTTTTTTTTTTTATTATTAATAGACTCCATTTAGGAAGCAAGTTTATTGTCAGCTGGCAATAGCCTGTTTGTCACTGTGCACAAGAGGATTTCAAATCTGCACTTTAGAAGATAAGAACGAATAGAAATTCTACTGATTGTGCTCCCTTTGGCTCCAGGACTGTTTCCAGACATCCAAACTGTAGAAACAGGGAGACAGAAGGAGATTGAGCACTTTGTTTTATCAACCACTCATTGTACGGTATTTCGAGTAAAATCCTAGCTTCCCACTATGTTACTCCTGTTCCACGACTGCTTCCCAGCCTCACTTGCAGGCTGCTCTTAGCTTTGATACAGGAAACACCTAGCAGCAATGTAGATCACAAACACTGTTACAGACTCCTTTATTTAACCAAGAGCAATTGCAGAACGGGACTGTGTCTGCCAGGCAAACACATGGTCCAAAGCAGAAATACGTTAATTAAAAGAAGATAAGCAAAGCAGGAAGTCCTGAAATAGATAATAGTTGGCATGATCTTGACTTTGAAACTTACTTAATAGTTTTCCTTTTCAGATGGTCTATTTCTTTTCTAAATATTATTCTTTTGGGCAAGGAGGAGAGGAAATGTAATTAAATGAGATTAAGTGGCATTTAATTCCCACTTTTTCTCTTTTCAGCGGTATGCCTGCTACTCCTTGTATTGAAGTCCACGCTCTTGCATTTAGTGGGCAGAACCAGCTGAATAAATAATTTAATACAATCCAATGAAAAGTGCTCCACATGAAATTTCAGAATTGCAATGACACTTGATGCAGCAAACTCAAATTTTACGTGGGTAAGAGATAGTGTATGCTGAAGCACAAACCTGTGCGTTTGCTTAATTAAAGCTCCTAGAGCCAAGGCAATGGGGAGGGAGGAGGAAGGGTAACCTGTAGCAGCTTGGTGCATGTTGCCTAAGAATGGTAGGAGGCAGCGTTGAATCTCTCCCAGGTCTTGCAACACCGTTTTCGTGGGCAGGATCTGTTTGTAAACCTGTAACCAGACACTTACTTCTTGGCTTATGCAGGCAAAAACATACAAATACACAGTCTGGTTCACCTTACGTGCACACTTAAACTTGATCATTACAATAGTAACATGTCCTTTTTAGCTCTATTTCTGCATAGAGAGAATGCTTTACTACTTCTGCAACTGGAACATACCCTTTGGTGACACAGCTTGTTGCTTGGAGATGTGGACAGCCTATACAGGTGGCTCAAAAAAGTGTTAGAGAAAGCTAGTGTGGTAGTGAAAATAATTTCCAAAATGTATTTTCAGGGCGATGTAACACGTGACCTGCAGCTCCCTGTGATGCAGGAGGAATGCAAGCAGCAAAGCATGTGCTTCACCCTACATCAGGGTGTTCGGACACGGAAGAATGTCAATTTGCAGCCTTATCAGACATGACATAATCTTGTCAGGATATAGCTATCCTAACTGGGATGTCAATACTCTCTGAATTGTATAGGATTAGTTAGCCCCCTGAGACAACGAAGAGATGCTGACCGTCTTATTGTCAAGTCCAGCCCTACTTGGCTGAATACTTCAGACGTATAGGTTTGATTGGAAAGCTGTAACTCTGTCAGACACATACAGATGAAGAAAAGAATTTATTTTCTCTAAGAATCAGATCCTCAATGAGATGAGCTTCCCATGACTTCCTGGCAGTAAGAGGTATGTTTTTCGCTGAGTTGTATTCTTCATGTATTGACTATGCTTCCTACGAAACTGCAAATACATTTAACATGAAATCGGCCAGCTTTCACTACCAATTTTCTCATTTTCACCTTTAGAGAAGGATCTCACAATGCTCAGTGATTGGGCAATAGAATGACAGAAGAATTCAATGTCAATACATGCAAAGTGATGCATATGGGGGGGAAAAAAGCACCCCAGCCACATACAGAATAACAATTCCTAAATTAGCTTCTGATGTTCAGGAAAGAGATTTGAGTGTCATTGCTGATAAGTTCCTGTGCAAATCAGTTCATTGCTCAGTAGTGGTCAAAAAGATAATTAGGAATTATTAGGAAAAGAATAGAGAGCAAACAGAAAAATACTGGATTTGCTACCACACAAATTTATGATGCATCTGCATCCTGGATATTATGCAGTGAACTCATCAGCACAGCTCAGAATGGAAAGCCGAAAGTGTCCCAAAAAAAGGAAAAAAGCAGGCTTGGTGAATAGAGTGGATTTTGTACGAGGAAAGTCAGAATATACTGGGTGTTTCCAGCATAGGGAAGAGATGAAGCCTGATAACATCATGAATGGTAAAAGGTAGTTTTAGAAAGAGATAAATATTAATTCCTGACAATATAAGAATAAGGGCTGATGAAATAATCAGCTGGGCATTTAAAAAGGGAGTACTTCATCACTCAGCATGTGGTGAGGTTGTGTAACTCATAGCCATGGGGTATTATGGAGACCAAAATAATAAATGGGTTAAAAACCTAATAGGGCAAATTTGTAGCAGATAAGACCATCAGATTCTGTTCAAAATAACATTCAGGGTGAAACCCCCAGCTCAGAAATCACTATGTCACTGGTGACCAGAAGCTGGGAGGTTAATGGAGGGTCACTCAGTGTCTGTATCACTCTCATATGCAGCACTTGATTGTTTTCTTGATGATGACAGTGTGACTGTTCATCTGTTATGCTTTTCTGTCATTAACATGCATAACTGAAGTATTTATTAATTCATTTTTCTTTGTATGCCTTTCCACATCTTCCATCAGCATATCACATGTGACCTAAAATTATCACTGAATTTGTTCCTCGCAGTTCTTCAGAATGTCAGAGAGACAGCCTAATCTCTGTTTACAAGGGGGTCCTCACCCTGAGAAGAAACTGCCGGATTGGGAGAAGCCCTAAGGGACTGGCAGCTTCTTTCCTTGTCCTTGTGTGGTGCCCTGAAGAAATGGCCATTCAGTCCCTTGCCACACCAGTCCTCCCAGAACTGGCTGCCTCTGGGCTGCATCCAGCACTTACGTCTAAGGCACAGTGAGAGAGGAAAATAAAACCCCTCAGGGTGGCAAAGCCCTCATGTCCTTAGTCAACACTGAGTGAAGCCTGCGTGGTTTGGACAAAGAAGAGGTGGGAGGTGGATCCAATTATGCAACCCTTTTCTTGTAACCTGCAATTGCAGTTGTTAGTGCAAGACAACTAATATATCCTTCTTCAATCTTCTTTTCTCTCTTGGTGTAACGTTTTATTGTATCCAGTGTGCTTTAATTCTGTTTTTTTTTCCGTTATAGCAGTTAGTTTCTCAGTGTAGTCCCTGACCACAAATACTTCTGAGTGGAACATCTGGTTCTAATGTGTGCTCTAGAAATGTTACTTTCTTGCAATATTCCGCTTTTCTCCCAAGTGATGTTTTTCCTCCTCTCTTTGCCCAGAACAGCTTGTAAGCTGATCAATATCTGAAGCAACAAAGGATCCATTTAAGAACAAAGACTTCAAAAGCCACATAGGTGATTTCCCAGAATTTGGGGCAATTGCAGGAGAGGTGGTTGTCTGTCCGGCCATGCACACAGGAACACTTCAGGGCTGCCTTCCTCCTCTTTCTCCATACTGGCTTTCCCCACTGCTTCTCCCAGTTAGCATTACTGAAGAGCCAGTCTCAGCTTCTTTCCTTCCCGGTGATCCCACCTAACTATCTTCTCGTTTTTTCAATTCTCCTTCTCTTCTAGCCAAGCCCATTCAAAAGGAAGTACTGCTGCCTCATTCCTTCTGTTGTTTCTCACTACCATTACAGCCGCTTTTTCAGGATTACTGACTTAGGAGCCATCATGCATTGTGTGTGTAAACAAACTTTCACCTGCCTCTGAGGGTAATACTGCTCTGCATAAAGGGGCTGCATAGTCAGTAGAGTGGAGATAGCGGATGAAGCAGCAATGTTTAATCTGCTTTTGGGCATGGGAAACATGAAAAGCCAGATGAACTCTAGAGAAAACTGTAGTGTTCTTCTGGTACGTTTGCAATACAGATGAAATAAATAATGTATGACTCCTGGAAGGAGTGTAGGAATATATAAAGTTTTATGTAGGGGAGCACTGCATGCATGTGGGAGATTCAGACGCATCTACAAGTCATGGGCTGGATGCCAAACCGTGCAATGGTGCCCACTGTAAATGGGGATCAGGGACTGAATTACTTAAGTAATTAAAGTCAATTGTGACTCATATGCTGAAAGGGTAAATTATGCACTGCCACAATCCACCAAGTTATTTAAACTTGGAAAAACAAAGCTCCTCAGTGACAGAGGAGGAGGATTTATTATTACATTATTTTATCTTTACAAGCCAAGCTATAGGCAAATACGATCATGGTTTTTAAGAGCTTGCCTGAGGATTGTCTTAGTGGTCAACTACTTCATCATTATCATAAAGCATGGAGAAATAGAGCATGATTCAAATGTGTGAAAAAAAATGTACCTTAACCATTTAAAATCCTTTAGGGATTTCACTGCTGAGAGGTGAACAAATCTATGCATGCTCTGAAAAGCCTGATGTTGAGTTGTGTCTGTGCTTGGCAGCTGTGCTGCAGCTGTGAAATTTGGGGAGCTTCCTCTGGTGAGGTGCTCCCACCCATCCTGTGGTGGGTATAGGAGGAATGCTGGAAAACCCCAGGTTTCAGCCTTCAAGGAGCAAAAAGCAGAAGGCAGAAGAGAAGGTCCCAGCACAGACTTTGCCTCTGATTCCCAGTTCACCCTTTTCTTAGTGTTCCTCCCTCATCTCAATCCAGAGAACATGCCTAGTGCCTTTTCCAGTGTTAGGATTTGCAGCTATCCTTTTTTTCATCTGCTCATCCATCCATTTAATGCTTATCATGACCATGAATGTCTGCCATATGGGCCCATCTCTTGGTATTTTAATCTGTCCTGAGTTTTGGGTCAGTAATAAGCAACACGAACAATTATGAAAAAGTGTGTCACACTCAAAATGAAACAGAATTTTTTTTTTAAATTATTCCTCCAAGGCCATATTTCTGGTATAGCTTCTTGGACACCTGAGAGAATGCTTACATTGAATTTTTCTTCTGACTCTGTTGAAGTGACGGTAGGTCAGAGACTCCTTCTGTAATCATTTGCATGCTTTTGGTCTTGTTTAGCACATAGTGAATGGGAGGAAATAGAGGAAAATTATTTGTGTTTCTGGGGGTCAATAGAAATGTCAATAATTTAAAAACATTTGTATTGAAAACTAGTTGACTGGAATAGTCACACCAGATAGACCTTCGTCACCTTGCCTAGCAGCCAGCAACCTCCTTGAAACCTTCTCAAAAATATCTTTTAGCTTGAAGCCTGGTCTTTGGTGGTTGCTGTGTAGACACTGCATTCAGCCTCTGGATCAAAACTACTGCCCTATCACCTTCCCCTGGCAGATCCAGGGTTTTCATTAAGTGGAGGAAACCAAGGGAAGTGGCTGAGAGCTCTAAAGGGGCAATGATGCTGCGTTTTGTTTTTTTCTAAGACTATGTGACCTTCTTTTCAATGTAAATAATCTGGTAGGCAGGTTGGAAGCAGCCACTCATTTTGTCTGCTGTTTTCTCCAGTGATAGCAGAGACTACAGCACTTGGTTGCCCACTTAGTGCAGCTGAGTGGCACTGATGGGACCTGGCTCTGCGGTCAATGCACAGCAGGAGAACCCTTTGAGGGACCAGGAGCAGCTTCTCAGAAGTCAGAAGGCTCAGGTGAGAAACTCAAGCAATTTAATCACTGTCTTTTGTAAAAAAATTATGTGACAGATGATTTTTTCCCTCATTTATTACAACTGATCTGGAAAGAAAAATGTCATTTTATAGGAACAGTGTTTTCTGGGAAAGGTATTTTGAACTCATTTAGGCATAGCCGGCAAATCTTAATTATGGAGGAACACTTTAGCAATTTTCAGTCATATTTTACTCCTCTGAAAGTGTGGCAGGTCTGAGTCAGCAAGATGCACAGCTGACTCCAGGACAGGGAGGAGGCTGGGCAGAGCAGACACTGCAGCCTCCAGCTGTTGCGCACTATTTTCTTTTCGGTGGCCTTTTGCAACCCTCTCGGAGACTGGGTAATATACAGACTAAGGGCATTTTTTTAAAAAAGGAAAATTCTAGATTACAAAAATTACTAGGAACAGTAGAGTTTCTGCTGGCCTGACTCAACAGCATCTGCTTCACTTAAAGCACTGAGAGAGTATTAAAATAAGGCAGGTGTCTTAACTGAAGTAAGTGTAAGTGTTAATAAGGAGGAATGGCCGCAAGAGCAAAGTTGGTTGGTTTTTGGTTTTTTTAGGGAAATGGCACAAATCAAAGCAAACTGAGCAAAAAAGGAGGTAGTGTCATTTTGCTCAGCTTTGAACTGTCCTTTCTGAGCCGAGTAGAAGGTCGGTGTTTTGGACACGTACCTAAAAGACGGACACTTTGCTAGGAAAGGAAGTGAAAGGAAGAAACCTACACCAGGGTACAGAAATGGGAATTTGTTGTGCTGAGGTGGGTAGAATGCTGGTAGAATGGTGAAATGTTTGTTGTGGTGATGTTGTGCATTGGAAAGGTGGCAGGAAATTTATCTTTCGCCATACTTTCTTCAAAACACAACACATACATGCTATATCAAGATGTTATGAAAACACTAGAGGTGCATATATTTCAAACAAAAGTCCTGTTATTTTACCTGTTATTCTGATTTATGCTTTTTAGAAAGCATGGAGCTGCAATTGCAAGGAAAGAGAAAAGCCATATGGCAGACCAGTGCCAAACAAACAAACACACAGAGTATAGAGGCCAAACAGATTTTGTACAAATGAAAGGAGCAGAAAAACAACCTCATCCTGCTTTGATGCCTCTGCATGTTTTCATGAAAGAGTATTTATGTGGCTTTTCACCTCCCTTTAATTCTTTTGAAGAGACCTGACGTATTAGAACATGTGCTCAAGGTATTTCTAATAATTTCAGGTTTCAATAAGATCACAATTTACAGAGGTAAATATAGCTAACCCTGTGAGTAACTCTGGAGCTGGCATTAATTTTAAGTGTTATCACCATACATTACATAGCTGAAAAGCTGTCAGACAGAAAGTAGCTGGCTGGGCAGGGACTGTCGTGTCTTAGAAGTGACCCTGATAAAGGGTCCTTGTCAACTGGGACTAAACCCCATCTCTTGCTCATGCAGCTACTGCAGATCAACAGTGGCAACCTCTGGAGCAATCCTTGCTTAGGCAAGAGGACCTTGCTTCTTTTGGGTCTGCAAGGTGGTGGGTGTGAAGAGGCTTTTCAGGAACCTGCAATTACAGTAAGTGTTGCTTACTTAAGTAGATAACTGTCACAGCATTTTAAAAAGCCCTAAAGCAACACCACTGTACCTTATTGCAGGAATAAATTAGGTAAGAAAAAAATTCTTTCTCTCTTGCTTTTATTAAAGAGGGAAAATGCTTTTTGCCAGTTGTGGGAGTATTGAGTATAATGCAGGCTTCTGAACTGCCCACCAGATACAACTGTGAGCAGCTGGTGCACGTGTGTGCATGGACACCCTTGCACACATATGTGTACCCACACTGCTGGGCACTGCAGGCAACACTGGAGCAGCATGCTGGAATGGAACTGTGAGCTTCAGGGGGCCAAGTGGCTAAATGAAAAGACTAAGATAGCCACAGATAGGAGCAAAACCGGTGCTGAGAGCAGAGATTACAGCAAAACCAGGGGTTTGGTGGAACAGTCTAGGAGGAAGGGTGGAGCAGCTGCACAAAGCAATGGAGAAGAGCAAGGGGCTGTGGACCAACAGCAGCCAGGAAGGTGTCTGGGTGTAACTCTTGTTTTTGCTAAATTCCCCTGCTTCCATGTTCCCCTCCCTGCTTCCAGAGGAGGTGTGAGAATGCCTTGGCAGAGCATTTGTTTTAGTCCTCTCTAAAACAGAAAAAACTGAAGAAAACAATTTATTTTCCCTGTCAGCCACTCTCTAGAGGCAGAGATCTGGACCAAGGACTGTTCTGTGGCTCCTGGTGCTCAACATTCAGTGTTCGCTGATCCGATTCCCAGCACTGGAATTTACATACATTTAAAACAGGAGATTACATATTTCCTGCTCCTCATCCCCTCTTTTCTGCACAAAGATTTGTACAAACATGATTAAGCAGGATGCTCAGCATGCACAGATAGACCTCTCCAAGTCTGGAACTATGAGTACCTGAACTCAGCCGTTGGTCCTGTCACAGGGCAAATCATCCACCTTATCTGCCAGAACAATTGGCCACAGTCATGTCAGTGGGAAGGCCTGAATTTGGTTATATCCATTTTTACTTCTGTGTGTATTGTGGACATTGATTACAAAAAGGTACTGTGATGGGTTATCTGTATGTTTATCTATGATAAAATGAGTAACTTAATGAGGATTTACTATGGATGTGGTAGATGTTACTCCACAGAGGAGAACTTGCATTAATTGATTGTGTTAATCACATTCTCTGCTATTCATCTTAATCCCTACATTTAATTTTATTTGGGTTGCGTATTTCCCTTGAGGAGCTGCGCTTGATCAGAGTGCAGTCAGACTCAGTTAAGTTTCTTGACATGCCAAGGGGAATGGAAGAACGCTCTGAGGATACAACTCAATAGAAAGCAAAAAGGATAGAAAGGTGAAAAAGGAAAAGAAATCCTGATGCAAAAAGTCTTACCATTATAAAAGTACTAAATAACAATGCCTCTTTTAAGAAGTAAAACAGATGGGAGCAAGCTCTTTCTCACCGAGGGATGTGAAGTAGTACTACCTGCTCCTATATTGCTGCATTTTCTTTTCTCAGGGAATAAGTGTCCTTGCCCACTTAGCTGAACAAGGGCAACTACGGACACTGCATGGCAGAGTGAACCTAAACCAGACCAGGGAGTGTGCTAATATGTAAATGCCATGGACAGTCCTGGGTGGTGTTTGAGGCTGGTCCACGGCCCTACTTGGTTTGATAGTACTGACATAGCTCACGGGTCTCCAGTCTGTAGGTAGTACACTTCTACTCTGTAAAATCTCAGTGCTTACAGGATGCAGTAAGAAGAGGTTGCTAGATGGGAATTGTGATAAAATTTGCTTTAGCCTCAATTTATGGTTGAAGGATATTAGCCCAGTAAAATCCTAGAGGAAAGGAAGAAAACAACTATTTTTCTTCATAATTCTTTTGTAAGTGAGGTAATGAGCAGGGATTTAGAGTAGGCAATTTTACCCTTTACAATAAATTGTCTATCATTTGTGATGAGCCAAATAGACATTCAAGCTGGGCAGAGAATGGCTGAAGTAGAACCTCAAGAGATTATAAAAGAAACCTGCTGATTCTCAACTTTCTGGTGTCAGCATTAAGTGACACTATTCCGTTTAAATAAACCTTTTTCTGTGTGGAATAAAGCTTTGTTTCTGAGCGTCTTTTTTGTACCTGGTGTGCAAGACATGAGAATTTGTGTAGATAGATACAAAGCCATGTGCCTGATCCATATGCTTGAATATTAACCAGCCACCAGTCCCCCAAGTGTAGCTGATTGCAGCAATTGATTTATAATGCAATTGTAAAAGTGTAAAAGCATAAAGCACAGGGACACTGTTGTCCAGTATAAAGAAGGGGTAAAAAAAGCAAGATCCTAATGAAGCTTTAGGTACAACCATATTCCTGGGATCTGGAATCCTAACATGTGTGGTCACAGGTGTTAACAGTGCATGCTCTGTAGTATGTTCACAAGAATCTAAGAAATGTCTTGAAGGGGCTGCATTAGTTCTCAGACAACAAAGCAGGAATACTTTAGACTATATAACGTAAATAATTTCTTAAGCCATAGAGATGTTGATGTCAACACAAATCTGGTGGAAATACCTTTGCAGGATGTTCACTGAGCAGCCCCAATTTGGATCCTTGACACCAAACCCCAGAAACATCCCAGAGGAAAGATGCTGCACAGCATTTTGGGCTCTCTGTTGCCCTGGTTGGGCAGAGGTTCCCTCTCTGCTACCTTCAAGCAGAGAGAAGATGCTCCAGCCCAGCTGCCTGTGGGGTCAAGAGCAGAATATGCTTCCTGCAGGTGGCCAGTGCTTTCATTCCACAGCAGAATTTTACTTTGGAAGTCACCATGAAGCTACACTTCCTCTGTTCAGAGATATACAATACTGAGAGACAACGTACTCAACATGCTTTGTGACAGACTTCAGAAACTCAACAATTTTTAACATTAGCAAGGTTGGCTTTATGATGATGCATTTACTCTTGTTGTTTTTGGGCGAGTCCATTAATCAATACACTGATAACACTTAATCCTCGACCTATTTGTAGATAGATAAGCAGATTGGTACCAACTCTAGTATCCTTTGCACAGTAGCATAAATTATAACACAGTATAAGGTAATCCTAAAGATTTGAGCAGTTCACAAAATCCCAGGAGAATTAATAAACACACTTCAAGATATTTCTTGTGTTGTACCAGATTAAATAATTTTTATTAATGTATCACGTCTTTGAATGTTGCAGTCACATCCTAGATCCAGGAAAAAGCTGAGATCTCACCTTCAAAGCTCTTAAAATATTGTGTTAGTCACAAGCTGTTACTGAGATTAAACAACTAACAGAGTAAGTGGGACAATGTGGGTGAGATTAAGAGGAAGGTTACAACTATGAGGCTCTGTTTTTCCAGGGGAATCATTGTTGCATCATGAGATTTAGGATCAGTTTTTTTCTCATGCTGGCATTAGATTAGAAGACACGTGTTGACATGCAATGTGTGAACTTCAAAGGGAAAGCGTTTTGGGTAAGGAAAGAGTGAAAGTTTTCCAAGAGAAGAGCCCATGAGCACCCTAGGATCAGTTTTGAAGTAGCTGTCTATGTGTTCCTGCTATTTTAGGCAACACTGGAGGACTTGCTAGTTTCTCCAGGACATGAATTGTCATTAGAGACAGACAGCGGAATTCCTCAGCCTGGCACCTTCCCATCCCCTGCTCCTACAGGTGCTGTGAGGCAGCTCTCCTTCCTGCCTTCCTACCCTGAGGCTGTGCTCATGATCAGCCCTTGCACTGGGAGAAAGCAGGTGACAGTCTTTCACCCAAAGGTGCTCAGAGCATCTGTCATAGTGATGCAATTTCTTATGCTGGACTGGACCTGTCTCCACTGCACAAAACTGTAGATGAGGAACTATATGACATTTTAAACGCTTCATGTGTTTCCTCAGGTTTCCTCTGTGTCTCACTTTTGTGCTGTGAATTCTGGTTACAGCTCAGTGCTGACCCTTCAAACATATATTGTGAGGAGGGCCACAGATGGTCAAAGCTCTGCATTCACCACCTTTATAAAAATTCAAACTGCTGCTTTGACAAAATGGCTTTGAAAATAATGAGGTTGTTTTGGGGATGGGTGGGAAAGGGAGGCTGGCTATTACTAAAAGTCTAATTGGCGAAGTGAAAAGAGAATATTTTTGGAAACTGTGATGGTTTGAGTCAAAACTCTCCCCCAAACCCCCACAGTGTGCAGTCCCTCTCCC
>WAAB01025217.1:35919-60133 GCA_013389865.1 Piaya cayana
CACAACCTGTCTATTCTTAAAGGGGCCAAAATCAAACCATGACAGAAACTCAGGAGAAAATAGTTATTAAAACAGATACATTTTTCTGGATCTCCTCACTGAGGTTTTGGTTTTTGAAAGGGTGTCTGTTAATGACATGAAAATATGCCAGAATAGGAGGAAGTTCTTACTGATCCTGAATTAGCTCCTAAAAGCTGAATGCAGATATGTCATCCTTCTGTAATATAAAACCTTGTCTCCTTCCGTTCCTGCCTCTTTCCCTCCATCCTGAGTACTGATGCAACCATAGTTCTAGCAAATGTGCAAATTCTTGTCCAGCCACAATTTGAAACTAGACCAAACCAGACAATGACCCAGTATTGTTAAAACAATGGCCTTTGCATTTTGGCAGAGCTGATTAAAAGAAAATAAAATTAAAAGTACTTTAAAAGCATTAGGGGATTTAACCTAGCCAACAATACAACAAAGAGCATTTTTATTTAGTTAGTTCCTCTCTTTATTTTTAATGACTTTTCACTGAAATGGTTGCTAATTTAAAGCAGGAAATTCACCAGCTATGTCAGTATAATTTGCACCAATTAGTCACCCAGAAGTTGGTGCAATTCTATTTTGATTGCGCAAAAAAAGGAATAGCCTAAGGGTCTCTCTAAAGTGAGACTAATGTGAAGCCATAATACGTTGTTAAAAATACCTCATAGGTGAGCATATCTGCATAGGCCACAGAGAACTGCTCCCTGACTAGAAAGGTAAAGAAAATATCTTAATTAGTAGATTTGTATGGCTTTTGTTTTGAAAACGTTTCATTGGTTATTTTAGTAGCAACATAAGAGGCATTTAAATAAGAGGATATTCTTGTCTAATATATATAAGTGTGAAGGGCATAGAGAAAATATATACCAATCAAGTATAAGCAATTACAATTATCGTTTGTTTCTGCTAGCATTTCCCCAGTTACAGCTGAAAACATTATTCTGATAGAGCTACAGTAGATTCCTTTCAAAGAAAATGTCAGGACTGTGAGAAGTAACAGTTTTTGCCATCCTGGCTGCCTTGTTTCTATACACTGGTGATCAAGTTCCATAGACAAGTCAGTCCTGCAAATGTTTGTCCCTCCCCTGTGCTAGTTTGGTCAAAGCGAGAACTGATGATTTAGACTATTTCTATACATTGCTAAAAAATCCCCTGAACAACAGCCGCTGAACCACAAGAAGTGATGAATCTTAGGGATTACAGAGTTCACTCACTGTTATTTTAACTCTTTAGTGTTTACGTGCTTCTCACAAATATCATACAGTCAAAGTCACGGCTACAGAGTGGTACTTGCAAGGGCAGTGGTGAAGAACAGAGATGCCATTCTGGGAATGCGATTTGTTACCAGCTGTTACGAAGATTTAGCACGCTAGTACATGGCAGTATTAAATCCATGATTATGTACTTTTAAACTCTTACCATGTCCATGTAGATGCAGAGATGTTGATAGTGGAGTGTGTCACTACTGCCTGTGACAAAACCATTGGTCTCTAAGGGTGCCAGGGTGCAGTACTGCCAACAGAAATGCTTTTCCTTTTCCATGATGGAGACATGCTTGTAACTTGTGGGGAGAAATAAAGCAGTGTGCTGCTTCTTCTTCTCTGGGAACATTTCACCCTCCTCTTTGTTATTTGTCACATGAAGAACTAACAATTTTTTTTGGTGCTGATATCGTAGTGATTTTTGTTTTGATTTGTATTACCTGGAAATCAAACCAGAGCCTCCAAAGGGCAGGAGGGCCTACATGGCAGCTCTTTGGAGTCTCAGTGGCTACAGTATGTCTGCCTATATGGAAAATATTTTTAAAAACATGCTTGCTATGAGGACTAAATGGCAACATGGGCTGTCTGCCAATAACCTCAAATCTGTAGTGAGAAGTAATTCAGTCTGCTTGCAAGCTAAGGTCTAGCCTTCCTCTCCTGTATAGACTGTCAATTTTTCTGTGATTTGCTAAGAGTAGGTACAAAGCATATTTTATTAAGGCAACATCTTCCACTCCAATCACAATCCTTAAAGTAAAATAGCAACATTTTACTCACTGGCTCCCTAGCACTTTTCAGACCTACTTTAAACTTGATATACTGTGATGAGTACAGGTCTTCATCAGTGATGGTAGCTCTAAGCATAAGTCAGTATTAGATTTGGCTGCTGCTCTCCATCTATCATCAAGCAGCTTGAAAAAAATTCATTACCAGAAGGCTGATGTGTTTGTTCGTTGCATTTTTCCGGTTTATCTAAATTGTTGAAGTATTCCAGCAAGGAGTACTTGAAAGTGGAAATCCCAAATTGTCAAGCAGAGTTTCAGCTGGCTGGTAAGTGAAGTTGCAAGTGATATTTACCTTTTGCGTCTTATCAAATCCTGTAACAGAGATGACAGAATATCTCCTAGAGAAAGCCCTTGCTGTTCTCACCAAAAGCAAATGTGAACCTGCTGAAGTCAGGCAGAGGACACAATGTTTTAAGAACTATTGCAACAACTGCCAGGTGTGAGTTTACAAACCTTAAGTCTGAAAAGCACTTGAGTCTTGCTCCTAACTGTGTTTGGAGCAGGGCCTTGGAGGATGTAGTCCTGGTGTGGCTTTAGGACAAGCTCTTTTGAATGGTGACATGACGTCACCTAACTGCAGGCTGTTGCTGTAAGGAGTGACCCTACTCTCCTTCCCTTTGTCTGTAGAGCAAGGAAAATGTTGTTCTGGCTGCTTCCTTTAAACCAGCACTGTTGCATGTCCAGCTCCACAAAGTGGTGGTTCAGTGAGTTCAGCAAGCCAAAACATATACTGAAGAGCTGTTTGGCATGAATTGGCTGCTTATCTGGTTGTATCAATGCTGGCCACAGGGAAAAGTGTGGGGAAGTATTGCTGGGAAGAGGGAGGGTAGACATACCCATTTTGGCAGCAGTGATATATCATCACAGCAGATTTAGGATTAAATGTCTCCCTGCTAGAGTGCAGAGAGCATCTCATCCATAGTAAGTACATGGGCTGCTCATAGGGGAAATAAGGACTAACCTGTTTGTTATTCTCTATGTTCAGGTCCAGGAAAGTCCAGTGGCCTCACAACTGGTGGGTTGTAACAAGCTGTGTCTGTCCTATGCCCAGGGGATGTCCTCATTTCTAAAGACAGGTTGAGAGAGAACAATCCTACATGTTGCATGATAGAAATACATCTCTTGATTAGAGTTTATCGGCTGCAGGTAACACTCCATGTGGTGTCTGCATCTAAGCAACCTGCAAAGAGAAAAGGGTCTGTCAAAGAGGAGCATCTGCAGGGAGGCTTCGTGAGTTTTTCTTTGCCTAAGGGGCTGAAAATCAATGAAGGTGTTTGAGTTCAACAGAACTGCTCAGGCTTTTCAGGCTGTTAAAGCTGTGACTATGGCTCCTGGAGCTGGGACAGGCCCTGATGGCATTTCAGCTGGATGAAATAATGAAAGCAGCAACTGGAGTTAAGCCAGGATGCAGTTAGGAAAGAGTGAGTGATAGCTTCCTTTTCATTTTTATAAATTTGTTCCAAGACTGTTTTATTAAGCTTATTCTTTCTTTGCAGACCTCTGATCTAGTTTTCAGAAGGATTTCAAGCTGACTGGTAAACCATTCCACCCACAAGGAAATGTGGATCCCAAATGCTTGCCCGCTCCAATGGAGTCAGCAGCAAGTCTGAGGCTGGGGTGCTAAGGAGATGAAGGGGATCTGGGTTTTTTTTGAGATTTATGAGAAATGGCTTCCCTCTTGGAGACAAGCCTTAGCCAGCATACTCTGTGATTTGGTGGGGCTCTGGATGGCCCCTCTTCATGGTCTCCTCAAATATGTAGCAGGTAGGAACATAGAAAGACATGTAGTTAAAGCCAGGCAGACTTAGAGTTTAAGAACTGTAACTCTACAGAGTTGCCATAATTGTGTTCCTTGAAATTCAAATATAAGGAGGCTTCCTAGAAACCCTGTTATGAAACTAACCTTTTTTTCAGTGCTCTTATGTCTGGTATGGGCTGCAGAAACACCTCCTTGGCAGGTGAGAGGCACACCTGAATAATGGGTATCCCCAGGAAATTTGGGGCCATCTGTCATCACAGGCAGGAAGAAACTGGGGAGCTGGAGCACACCTGCAGCCCCACGATGGCCAGACTGAGAAAGGAGAAAGGAGGATCCTGGTGGAACAGCAGCAGCTGTTGCTGGAGTGTGCTGCACAGAAAATAATTTGCTGTGATGAGAAAATTAGAGGTCAGAGGGTGCTAGGTAATGCTGATCTAAAACAGATGAAAAGGAAGAGTTTGAAGAAAAATGTCAGAGGACCAAGTAGAGTGGTATAGGAAGGAGGATTAACAAGACATTCCTGCATGCTGAAACTCAGCATGTAAGTTAAGGCTTGATTTTAGGCACAGAGCAAGGGAAAAATATAACTATAGGGAAGGAGGTGTAGGTACACACTAGAAATATGAACCAGCCAAGTTTCATCTCTCTAAGTCTGGGAGAAGTACTGGGTGGCATGGGACCATGGTGTTGCTGATGGAAGTGTGGGTCTCTCAGTATCCATCATAATCAGGGCTTTGGGTACTGATCCTGTGAGCTGCCCAGTGCTCCCACCAATACCAGACATCAGAGCCACAGGATCAGAGAGAAATGTGTAGGAGAAGTACAAGATTAGGTGCAATCAAAGCAAAGGCAAAGGTTTCTGGGACATTTTCTGCAAAGCATATATATCTTAGTTAGCAGGAGTTTTTTTAAAATTTTTTAATTGAGATCATGGGCAAAATACCAGGGTTTAGGATCTGGATTATGGCAAAAGTGAGGGAGACCTAGGTAAATTATATTGATGCAACTTGAATCAATTTGTATTTGATTTGGTCAACAAGCCTGGAAATCTGGACAGACATTTGTATTTCAGAGGGTTAATGGATTATATCAGGCTAGGTCAAATGAGAAAGAAATCGACTCCAGTGAAGATCAGATAGGTTCTCAAGTTTGAGCTGGACTTGCTTGTGAAGCTGCTGCCCCTTTGTGCTTACAGGACTAAGTGAGGACAGCTGAGTTAATTCCTGCATTGCTACTGATAGACTGTAGCCTCTAGCTGAGGATAAAATTTGTAAACAGGTGTGCTAGCTGCCTCTTAAGCTATATCAGTGTGAACCACTCTTTATACAATCTAAACATCTTCTTGGAGATAAGTTTTGAAAAACATCTTGTATTTTGCTGTTGCTTGATTGCTTAAAATTCACATTTCAATCAAATTGGTGGAAATATGACTAGTCTAGTCTTTAAGCAATACAGTTCTCAAAAATTAATCTGGCCTCAATCTGGAGACGAATGAACAGGGAAGGCAAAAGCTTTATCCCTGATCTTCGTCTAGTTTAACCTAATACAGTGCCATTGATATCAAAGCAGATATTCTCCCTTTACATAGAAATAAATATGGTCAGTGGTTAGACTGTTAATTTGGTTTTATTCAACTAGATGGAAGGTTTTTATGACATTACCAGTTTATTAATAGTTGAAAAATTAAAATATACATTACTGTCAGGGGTGTGAGGGAGAAGCAGAATGAAGAATGGAAAAAGATGATAGAATTTGCCCAGGGCAGACAATTAAAGAACAATCTACTTTCACAGTGGTACCTAAATATGATTTCTCATGCCTACCATTCCCACAGTTTTCCACACCTCAGGAGCAGAGTTGTCATTCTTAGCAGAGCTTCTAAATATTTTCTTGTTTCTATAAGGTGTTCTTATTAGTATTTTATTTACTTATATATCTATTTATGTATTTATTTTCTTTTTCTGGAAAGCGACAAGTAAAGCCACCTCCTGACTCTGCAGAAAAACAAAATGAAGTCAGCTCCATTGCGAGCAGCAGATATTTGAATGTTGTTGCATAGCCACTGGCTTTATGCTCTCAAGCAGCAGAGTGGATGTGTTGCTTTGGCAAGATGATGACACTTAGATTTTTTATGAATGCTAATTTATGGTATAGGTTTTCCTAAAGATACTATAAACTTTTCTTTCCCTTTTATTTATTAAGCAAACTTTCCTGCATCTGAGAGAAAAAGAACCTTTAATTTTTAGGCATCTGTATTCTTTAAGTTAGCATCTGTCAAAATGTCCAAGAAGTCTACACTTCTCACAGTCTTTTGTACAAACACTTCCTATAAAAATGTCTCTGAAATGACATATACTTTTGGGATAAAGTCTGCGCACCTTCTTCTGTCTCTTGGTGTTGCTCACTGGTTTCCGAAATCGAAACATGGTTGTATTATCCTGCCAGCCTGCTAAATTTCATAGCATGGCAAGATCCCTCCATGTTAGGAATGTTATGCTACAGAATGAGTGATGATATTACATGTATATTTGGGGGTGGCTGTTTCTCATGCAGTCATTCAAGGAATGTGTTTTTTTGTTTTGTTCCACTGTTGCTTTAATGAGGATGCCAATTCTTGGTTGGGTCTCTTCTTTTTTGGAGGCTGATCACAGAGTTCCCACTGACCTCTATGAGAAGCTGAAGCGAGGAAATGTTTTTGGAAGAACATCCCAGTTAAGAGCAGTTATTTAGAGAAACACACTGCTACCACAGCACCACACAGGGCTAAGTATGGAAGGGTGGGATTTATCCAAGAGTGGAGTTTGAAGAAGGTCATTAATCTATCACATTTACATGTTTTTAAAATTTTCTGGTTTGGTTGGCCTTTATTTCTGTTATCTCATAAATTACAGAATCTGTGATGGAGAATATTTGAAATAGTAATCCTTATAGCTGGGGATAAAAATTTAAATGCAACAATTTACTTAAGGATTGAGTTTCTCTAAGAGCACACTTGCTTCATGTACTTAATATTTTTATGGCCTCAGCTTGTGACAAATGCCTGTCTATAACCGGATATAGGAAAGAGTTTCAGATATGCTGTACCTGTAAAACATCACCTCTGCCTCATTTAAAACATACAGAGAGATTAGCTTCATGAACATTTTTAAGAAATGTGGCCTTAAAGCTGTTGGATTTCATTCTGAACCATTGTTTTACATTTCATAGCCAGTGAAGAGTAACAAGCTTTTCACTTCTGCTGGTAGTTGTGAATAGGATAAATGATATCCTAAAGATGCATTTTGACAGCTGCCTATTTTTAGCTTCTGTTTCTTTTGTCTGCCTGCCTGGAAATTTTTTAAGATTGTCCATTGCCTCGGTATCTAAAAACTTTATTCGTTTAACTGTCCTCTTTACCCTCTGATATTAGCTTTCGGGTTAGAGTTACTTCTGAGCATTAATACAAAGCTAGTTTACACAAGTAGTATGTACCAATCCATGCCTCCTCGTTCCAAGGCTTAGACAAAGGTGTCAGCTGTATGGGAGGAAACCATCTGGCTATTATTAATGTTTATTTGACTATTCCTTGCCTTTTTTATTGCACAAAATTTAATTATGTAACATAACATTTATTTGTGTTACAGGAGTCTACTTTTAAGAATATCTTTAATACTACTCTTAGATCTACTCTACGAAATTTAGACCTGAACTGTAAGGCTAAACATTTATAATGTAAGATCTATATAAGAAATTCTGAGTTAATACTAAGAACACTTTTCATTTCACTTCATTGTTACAAGCATATCCTTTTCTGGCATGATGTTACAGATCAAGCTAAATGATCAAAAACGAATTCACAAAGCTAAAGTGCCGTTATCAGCTTACATTTCAGTGACAATATGTTTCAAACAAGCCTTACAGCTTTGGTAATGGAAAACAGTCTTTCTCTTCTTAAGTCTGCCTTAAGGCCTTAATGTCAGCCCAGGCTTTTGCGACCAAAAGTCGTCACCCATTTGACTGCTCTGTGATCAGCTACAAAACTAAGAGCTGTAAAGTTCAATTTTTTGACTGTCTTTTATATTGGTATCTGTGTTGAAAGTCTTAACAACAACTTCAAAGAGGGAGCTAGAGGTACTGAATACAAAAGCTCTGGCAGCCCTAGAGTCATCACTCTTGCTCGTATAGCTGTCTGTAGGTGTCTATAATGTACATCAGATTTTTTTTTTACCTCGATTATATGACATATAGCTGCCTATCTGGCATTAGGCAGGAGCATTACTCACTACTAACCCCTGAAGAAGCACAGGCTGGTGACCTGAGGGTTTGAGATGGGCCCCTGTGGAGACCACGTCTCCCAAGAGGTTGCAACTGGAGGTAAAGCAGGTCATACGTCTGCAAGGATACGCAAACAAGCAGCACGTGATAAACAGATTGGGAGAGATAAAATTCATGTGGCTCACCCGAAATAGTACAATAAATAGCCAAATTGTTCTTGCAAGACTCTGAATGTGATTTCTTAGGAAATCTCAGGGGAAAACCTAGTCAGCCTCATTTTACTGATCTTTTTTTCTAATGGAGCATGCAATAAATTCAAATACTTCAATGACTTCCATTACATTAGAAAACAAGAAGAGCTTCTGATGAGTTACTCTTTGCTTTCTCTGTTTTCAGTATCATTGATCAAAATGTTGACAATCAAAACGTTGACAATCAATATGTTGACAGAACAGGCAGGAGCAGATTTTGAACTTGACTATTGGGAATCCTTTTCTTGAAAGTGTCTCTTACAGAAAGAAGAAAATTATCAAGTGTTATAAAAGTTTTAAAAATCTGACAGATGTACAAGTTAGAAGAGGAATTGTATTTTAAAAAATCTTTTCATGCTCTGTAGACCAGGGATTCATCTTTGACAAAAGAAGAAATAATACTTACATATGTTCTTCAGGTTGTTTCACTGCTAGAATATATAAAAGTAATACTTGAGGTGTTTAATTAGCTTTCATCCTGGTGCTCTTCTTTAGGTATAGGAGGTCTGAACTGAATTTCTTGTGTTACAATATTCCTGGTATTGATATATGCAGCCTGCTGAGTAAAAAGCCCCTTCTGACATGTACAGAACTTCTGAAGATCCTTTTACATACAGTTTGGGGATGTTTAGACCTTTTCCTCTGAACATACTGAACAAATAAGTAACTTTGTTGGTGATGGGAGGCGACAATACTTTAAATTAATTATGTGCAGCTACCATGGTTATTTCTTAGCCAAGTGTGTGAGCAGTTGTCTCTCTGAGCCAGTATTCACCAAGGAAGAGAAAAATAGCAACGTTTTTAATGTTTGATGATATCATTTAAAAAATGAGACTTGCTTTTTTTTCCATGGGCTTTGAATCCCTTTCCTACCCTCATTGTTAATTATCACAGCTCATATTGTCCTTGTGGAAAAAAAGAAAAATCTGTCCAAGGAAGGAAACGGATCCTTTCCCAAAATATTTCAGGCCATTTTAACACATTTGAGAGCTGGAGAAGAACCAAACTGTTTCACTGGGTTGATGGACTGGGATATAACAGCTGCTAGCTGGAAACAGTTGGCTTACTTTCCAGCTGTCTAATTATCATCAACTCAAAAATATGATTGGCTGTGGTTGTTTTGATGAACCTCCACGTAGGTTGCCCAGAAGAGCTGATACCCAGAGCCATAAGGCAGGACAACTTTGCCTCTGTTTTCCCAGGTAGGATGTCTCAGCTCAGTCATAAAATCTTGCCTAGTTAAACAAAAAAATATCAGTTCAACAAAAAATCCTCAGCTTTGATTCTAACGCAAAATCTGTACCCAAGTTGTTAGAGGAACAAGTCCTTGTCCTGTCACTGTTTTGATTCCCCTGCGCTCTCTGACATTATTTCCTGGCTTGTGCCAACCTCTGCGTGGCTAAGTTGTTGACAATTCCTGTTTTCTAAAGACAGATCAGAGACTCTGCAACTTTCTACTGTCTCAATTTGGTATTTTAAGGGCAGGAATGGGCTAACCCCTGCTTCTGTATTAGGTCAGGTGACGAAAGATGCTAGCATTTTCTCAGTTTCCCTTGGAGCAGAAAAAGCTCTTGTTGTGTCAGAAGCAAAAAAAGATCTAGCAATTTCACTGGCTGCCTTCTGCTCTTCTGCCTGCAGGAATGCCTTTAATGGTTTATCTGGCAGCTATAGCATACCCTTCTTCACAGTACATACTTCCATCCAGTGAAAATTTGCTGCTCAGCCCTATGCGTATGCATGGTCCTTGAAAGAAATGAAATTTTACTTTCTTCAGTTTGCTGAGAGTTTTCCAGCAAAAAACCCCACCAAACCTGGTGAAGTTTCTGCCCGTTTAAATATGAAGTCTGATTTCTCATAACAGAAATGGTTGAATCAATGAGTTGTTTTTAACAGGGAGAAGTGGAGGGAATAAGACTTGTTTTGCTTTTGGGACTGAAGTTTTTATTTTCCCTAATGGCGTAATGAACACATAGGTTCTCTTCTGCTGACTGGGGTATTCTCCACCCCAGACTAGTAAAACATTTGTGACTAAGATGGGACAGCTCATGCTGTCTGCTTCTGAGAACACGTAGGGCTTACCTTCTCTTCAAAATGTGTATAGATCGTGAGAGAGAGGAGTCCATGGGCTACATCTGAAGCTCACACTGCTTTTTTACTGTTCTTATGATGGTGTTAAGAAAAGTCTCAAATGATAGTTTGCTAAGCTCTGAAGCAGAAGCAATGGAGTAAGTGTTTCTGCATTTAATAAAGGTCAGAAGTCAATCACAGCACCACCCAGGAGCAAAGGTATTTGGGGCAGGAGATTCAGTGGCCAACTCTCCCCTTTGTTCAGTACAGTTATATATTCAGTTGTACATACAGTTATATACTCAATACTCAGAAAGTAGGCCATGCTCTAGAAGAAATCCATCTAGAGCTTGTGGCTTAAAAGCAAACTTACATTTGAATAATTCAAATACAAAAGTCCTCCTAATTTTTGTTGGGGATGTATTTTTATTTCTTTCCATGGTTGTATAACACAAACAAATGTGAGCAAGCTCTTTGTTCTCTCTGTTGAGGGTGTTGTACATCTGTGCAGTGCAGAACTGCCTTGGCTCCTTGTATTGATGTTAAGAAAACCAGACTTTGTCTGCAGACTGACTATGAGGAGTGCCTTCAGCCAAGAGCCATGAGATTTAACTTGCGAGGGCAGAGAAGTAAAACTTTAAGTTAGGTTTGTTTTTCTGCCTGAGTTAGTTATAATACACACTGGCAAAAAAAAAAAAAAAAAAAAAAAAAAAAAAAAAAAAAAAAAAAACAAGCAGCACAGGATATATCCCAGGCTCCTACGGGCTCCTAATAATTGATACTGCAAAGTGATGAAACAAGTTCTGAAGCTGAGATCTAGAAGCATTCAGGTCTTTCAGCTCTGCTCCTTACAGGAGGTTGCTGATTTCTTCACTTTGTTAAAATCTATTATGTCCTTATGTATGTCGTTTTGAAATTTATGAAACCTTATTATTATCTTTATTACTATGTCAGGTACTGTAAAAAAACCCAGAAGAAATAGATGCCCACTTTCCCAAGATGTGCTCAGTACCAGAATGAGAGGCAGCTGTCAGAGGCACTGAGGAGACAGAGTGAAAGACTATTTATCAGAGATAGAAATGTTGGTCTTAGCATACCAGGGATTTTTGAACCATTAACTTTCATAGCTGGTGATGAAAAAGATCATTTTCCACTACTAAGTGAGAAAATACCATTGACTTCAAAAGAAAATAACTTGTGCCTACAAGCACAAATGCAGAGAAATAACCTGGTGCAATACTACTGCAGAGGGGTCCCTAAAGCCTTCTTAAGCTGTGACTCACTTTTTTTTCTGCTTGTTTATTTATGCGATGACAAATGACAGTTTTAGAACTCTCAAACATGGTCACATATCACCTGAAAGGAGGTTGTGGAGAGGAGGGTGCTGGCCTCTTCTCCCAAGTGATGGGGACAGGACAAGAGGGAATGGCCTCAAGCTCCACCAGGGGAGGTTTAGGCTGGACATTAGGAAAAAAAAATTCACAGAAAGGGTCATTGGGCACTGGAACAGGCTGCCCAGGGAGGTGGTTGAGTCAAACTTCCCTGGAGGTGTTTAAGGCACGGGTGGGCGAGGTACTGAGGGGCATGGTTTAGTGTTTGATAGGAACGGTTGGTCTTGATGATCCAGTGGGTCTTTTCCAACCTGGTTATTCTATGATTCTATGGCAGAATGAAGAGCCATCTGAGTTTCCTGTGATGTCTTTTGGCATGAACAAAAATGTATATTTAGTTTATCAGTTCTGCCTCCCAGTTATAAGCTGCAATTTACTGAGCTTGAGAAGACACTGGAAGAAATCATGTCACATCCAGCGGGCATGATTCAGCTGCCCACTTGGATCCCAGACAGGACTATTCTTATTTCCAGGCAGTGTCAGTGATGTATGAAGGGGCATCATTTGAGGTAGGAGAAGAACTACCTCCTCCAGCCTGGCAGGCTAGGGCCATTTTGCTTTGTACTGCCTTCAGCTGGTGAGCTGAGATGTGCTGAAGAAGTGGCCCATGTCTGTGTTTGCTGACAGTGATGCAGCCACAGAGAAGCAGAAGGGAGAAGACTGTGCTCTGCCCCAGCCTTGAGGAGGATGCCTGCATCGCCCAAGGGCAGGGAATTGCCCTTTAGCAAGGTGATGTGAAAGTTTACATCCCAGAGGAAAAATAGTAGTTTAAATACATCCTTAATGGGACCTTCAATGAGCCTGGGGTGGAAGGAAATGCCAGACTTACCCTTTATCTTTTTTGTGGTGTTTTTTTTTTACCACAAAATAATGCAAATGTGCCCTCCTTATGATGAGGCCTCATAGGCCAGCTGGTCCCTTGCCCCCCACTACCGGTAATCCTACTTCCCAAGGAAGGTGCAGCAGCACAACTGACTTCTCTTTCGCTGTGTGCATAGAGATGCCTAGAGGTGGTGGACGAAAGGAAGCTAGAGCAGGGATAAATAAATCCAGACAGTTCTTAGTAATATGGTGAAGAAGGGCATGAGGAGGCTCTGCACGTCACCTTTGCCCTCCTTTCCTGCAGCCCTGTCTCCTTGAAGCTGCAGGAGGCTTGGCTGGTTCGTATGCTGCTCTATTGCTCTTTGCTGAAGGGTAGGAACCTCCTCTGATGAGCAATCAGTCAATGGTAAATGATAAGGGAAGGCTGCTGAGGCTTCACTAACTGCATTCATTACAAACGTAATTGTAAAGATTTGCTATAATTCAGTTAGCTGCCCTAAAACTCTTGGCAAGCCCCATCATTGAAATGATTATTGTTACAAGATTGTTGTAAATTGGAGTCAATCATCCAAACGTGAAATTGTCTTTTTTATATCTGTGTTGTAGACAGCAGTCTTCCTCCCTTTATTTCTTTAAATTAAAATATCCTGGCTATTATACTCAGAGTTATGTGTTGGACAATAGGATCCCTCTCAATAAAGGCAATTAAAACTTCTCATCTCCTCAAAAGAGGAGCATGGAGTCCTCCTGATCTGAGAGCTCACACTGCTACTCTCAGCAATTTTTTTGGTGCTGTAGAAAAGCACTTGGCAGGGGTTGCATAGGTGTAGCCTACTCCATTTTGCAGTGCAGCTGGACTGAAACAGAGCTTCTTCACCTGTGCCTTGTGGGAATAACTGCAGTGCAAGTAAACTGGCCAAGGAAAAACATACATAGATGTTTCCAAACACGTACCAAATGAACACATCACAGAAAAGTAACTCATAAATGTTCAAAGTTTCAGCAGCTCTTTACTGGTCATACATGATGAGCTGCTGTGACAGCCCTGATAAGATGGCCTGATAAGTATTTTCAGAAGAGGATCCCTGGATTTGAGGTGTTGAAGGCTTGGACCAGCTCATCTCTTGGGGCTGTGCAGATCTTTACTCCTGCCTGGTGTTCAGGCTTGGTGCTTATTAAAGTCTAAGAAAATACTTGATCCTCCCTGGCGCTGCTTGCTCTGTTGCATCCCTCTGATATTTTATCTGTCACATGGGGGATCCTGTGCGTATTTAGGATGTGTCACCTCTCATGGGCATTTGCAAAGGGACAGCTGGAGATTATCCTGGCCATTACAAGTGCCAGTTCAAGGCTGGGCATTGCTGTGCCTCCTAATAGGATAACATTTTGTGTGCTGCATAAAATGACTAATAGATACCCCAATTAGAACTTTCTCTGAGGACTAGGTCAATAACTGTGTCAGGATTGGTATGAATACTCAATAGGAGGTGTTCCTTTTACTTGATCAGAGGTCCAGATAGACAAGTGTCAGGTAAAATATAGTTCAACACAGTTGTTAGCAGTAGTTCTTTAGGTATTTATGTGCCTTCCCTGAGATGGGCTGCCAGCCCCATCAAAAAGAAAAACTGTCTCTATGCTCTGGCTGAACTGTGAGCTTCATAGGAACAGAGGAGTGGGAAGGAAAGAGAACTTTGTACCAGTGGGTTGCTCTTTAGATTGTGTGGACAGTTTCCTGTCTAAATCAAGGTAGTCATCTTTAATCCCGGGTTTGTAGCATTGGAACAAAAAAGATTGGTCCTGAGGCCTCTCGTGGCTTCTCCTTGTGGCTCTCATTATCAAGTGACAGCATCTGGTGCTGCTGGAAGTATAGCTTGATCCTGGTAGCTGTGAAGAAAAAGGTGGGAAAAGGGGCAGAACATGTCTTTCTTCTGCTCTTAGCAGCAGAAGGATATTCTTGTTGCTTGCTGTCCCTTGTGGGAGCAAAGTTATTCCAGAACCTGGTGCAGAGAAACCATGTGGGACACCAAAATCTAGAGTGGGAGGAGGAGAAAAACCCAGAGTGCATGGGCATCTGCTAGCACAGCAAGATGTCCTGGTTAAGAACACCTTACTGCTCTTCCCAAGTAGAAGGCCTTCCCCCTCTAGATAGAGTGGTACTGATGAGAGATGCTTATCCCATTTCTCTCCCCTGTAGAGCAAATAGAACATATTTTGGGAGACAGTTTTCCACCTCTTTTGTTCCTGGCTGACAAAAAGCACAGATTGCCCCTGTAACATGTCTCTACACACACTGCCAGGCGGAGCGTGAGTAGCTGCGATAGTCAACCTAATAATACATTTTGGACATTTTTGCTTTTTTTAAAAATTTCCCTTTATTGTCCCTGGATGCTTGCTGTCACCTTGCAGTGTGCAATGCTGCATTAGCAGAATGCAACATGCCTGACAAGGGAGAGTTTCGACCTTAGCTGTTCGGCTGTGTTTCTTCCCTGCTCTCAGGGTCAGTCAGAAAAGCTTGTAGGTGCGTGACTCTCAGGGGTCCTTCAAACTGCTACAGCTTTCATGAGCATCACTCAATTACTGCCTACCATAGTCCTTCTGTCTTACACAGAAAAAGTATGTGACTTCACTGTAGGGGAAATTATATATATTCAGAATAAATTCACTGGAAAATAAATTATTTTCTTCTGAAACAGAAAAGCTGTCGGAACTTCAGGGAGGAAATAGTAGATCAGGTCTATGGATGCTATTCCTCCCTAAAGCCCAGGAGTTAGTTGTGGAGTTTTAATCCTAGGAGCCCATGCAATAATAAGTGTATTTTTCTTTTTAATTCAAATTAAAATTGGGTGAAGCTACAAGTGAATAATTGTTAATTTCAAAGTGGACAGTGAGAGTGCTGGTCAAATTGAGAGCCTGATACATTACTGAGCTGAATATAAAGTTCTTTTATTTGGCTTTTTTATTCTTCTGAGTCAAAAGGTTTCAAAGGCATTTAAATAAAACCAAAGTGATGTAATTAGTACAAGCCCATAAGAAGTGATTGAATTAATAAGTATGGCCAGTGCTATGGCTACATAAAGGAAGGCTTCAGTTTTTATTAATTACATATTTGAAAATCTGGATTAAACAGCCAAGCTAATAAGTCAAAACACTAGTGTAAGATACAAAGGACAACAGCATTGTCACTTTGTATACCAAGGCACCAATTCAGTGCTTAATTAATACAAGAGCTGTAATAACATGAAACGTGTTTAATTAATAAGACTCCTAGTGGTCATGAAACTTTTAAGACCTCTTGGTACTGAGTAATTGTCGCAGTTCACATCCAGTGTGCTACAAAGCATCAGATCTCTGCAAGCTGTTTGTGATGTTGGTTAGTAGCTGTATGCAGGAAAAGACACTTCACTGTGCCACCTTACCGTGAGGGGGGAGGCTGAGTTTTGTCTCCTGGGGAGGTGAACTTTCACATCTTGCAGATAAAGGCTTGTGCCTGATGGACCTTGTTCATGGAGGAAGATGATGTGCAATGGGAACTGATTATGTGAGACGGAGCAACTGAGTTGGCCTCAAAAAAAGGTGAAGAAATACTTGTGTTAAAACTGAGGTGTGAGAAACTTCTCCTAAGATCAATTAGGAAGCAATTCTGAATTTTGCCTGCTGGTTCGTGCCTCACTGCAATGTGATTGTTGCCCTGGGCCCAAGGGAGGCTACTTGATTGGTAGAGAGGAATGGGGTTTTCCAGACATGCCACTGTAAAGGGGAAGATTACTGGCTGGAGGAGAACTGGACTGCATATAACCAGCACATCTTTACCAGTGTACCACAAAATCAAACCTCATATTTGAAGGAGTTCCGCCATTCATCTGGTTAAAAGGACTGGAATTCATCTTGGGTTTTGCTTTCCCATAAGAGGAGTAGGGCAACATATGGGAAGTCTGGGCAGTCAAGGTGAAGCAGATGAAACGTGTGGTGATGTGGCCTCTTGGGTTTGATGTGGGCTTCTGCTCTTCCTCTTTACTTCTGACTCCAACAAGTGCTCACAGACTGAGTGAAAGGGCTTGCTTGGTATTTTATAGACTTTCCAGACAGAAGATTTCTATATTAAAGGAAAAGTGTTCACTTTAATGCTTCAGCCATGTGCTTGAATTTATCATCCTTCCCATTTAAAGCAGTTCATCTGAATTTGATCCCAGACTTGTGCAATAAAAAAATGTAATTAAAGTTGAATGTAAAAATTATTGAACAAATATAATAAAAGGGCAATTAAAATGATCAGTGTGAGAGGTTATAAAAATGCAAGAAACTAATGCTAGCCGTAGCCTCTTGAACTATTCCTTCAGTAAGCATATTTAATTATGCAGATACCATTCAATTTTTTTACCTCTTGCACAGACCTACATGAAATACTGTTAAGTCACGGATACATTTTGGGTATTTTTTCTCTAATACCTCACAAGATTTGTAAGAAAGATAACTTGCTATTAGCATAGTCTTTTGTTATTTTTCTTGAAATTGGCATGCTCAGGGTAGCAGTGCATTTGATTAAGGGAACAGCTCATTTAACACTTCTTCATGGTCCGCCCCCTGAATATAAGCAATTCCTTTGCAAAGCTCATGTAAGCTTTAGGTACCCTCAATGTCCCATAAAACAAAGGGCTCTGAACTTTAATTTTGTGAAGTGCCAGCTCTGCTTTTCTGCACAAACCTGCTACCTGCAAATTTTACTTACTGTCCTCTCTGATGTTAAAAGACGATGTGGCAATTGTCCTCTTTTTCCTTTCTCCTCCTGTCTATTTACAGAAAAATGTTGTTTGCAGAAGAGCAGTCAAGTCAAATTGAGTATTCTGCAGGAAATCATTCTTCATTATAAAATTAACGGGAAAAATGTTCTAGGGAAAATGTCTGGCTACCTGTGATGCCAGCACTGGAGAGATGCTATAGCCAGAGACTGTGTTATATGGTGACCAGGAGACTTTGGAGGAGGTGGAGCTGTATATTAATACAATTGAAACCATACTTATTAGAAAGTAGTTTAACAATCAAAAATGACAAAAATATTTGGGTTTAAGATCTCATGAACCTGAAAATACCAGATGCAATGTATTGTAAAACTTGAGAGTGTCACTTAATCTGAGATACCTTTTTTTTCCCACCAGATTGTTAATCTGAAATGTAATATCCTTAGAAGGTGTGTTGTAGTGAATCTTCTGAGTCTTGTGGCTTTGATCAAAGGTGGAGCAGGCTGTGAATAGTAATTAATGAAGATGACAACTATTTTTTTCAGTGAACCAAAGCTGAGAATTTGTTTTTATTCCCTTATAAAGACAAAACCAAGCAGAAGCTAAGCCAAACAACAAACGAGCAGGCACTTTGTTGTGTGCATGAGATGCAGCAAACAGGATAAAAGTTATTCGTGGATTTAGTGGTATTTATTGTTTAACACCTACACATTCTCTAATGGCACTTGCTGCTGCTCAGTTAACACATGTGACTGGTTTGGTTCATTGGCTTGCAGCTTTGCTTTGCAGAAACATTCGAAAGCTTGCTGATGAAAGGAGTGCATCAGGGTGAAGTTGAAGATAGGCTGAAAGTTTTGAAGCTAACTCAAAGTCTCCTAGTTATAGGAGGATGGCTAAAGTATCTGTTGGAAAATCACGGTTGCTTTCTGGCTTGCTGTGTGGTTACTCAACAATTAAAACCCCTTGGAGTGGTTTGTGTCGTTCAGTGATTATGTCCAAGACAATAGGCACTGATGTGAAGCAAAGGTCTGTTCCTTTATGGTAAGGTCCATCAAGAAGATGCTGATTAGCTGCAGTAGTTCCGGAACCTATTGATTTTCCTTCCTCCTGTGACAGCCACAGCCAGAGAGTTAGAGCTGCCATGCTAGCATGGGGCAGAGGTGGTGTGTGGTGTTGGTTGGAGGCTGCCAAGGTGGGAGAGAACTGCAATACTGTGCTGACACCAGCCTTTGATATAGCTTTTGGTGGCCCCACCAGCAGCCTATTCTGCTGACTCAGCATTTCTGAGCTGTATTTCAGTCACCTCTGGGGTCAGAGACCTCCCTTGATAACAACCTGGGACAAACAGGAATTTCTTTCCTATAGTAGCATTTCTCTCCTGTCTCACCTGTCACCTTGGCATAGCAATTTTTTGCTTGAGATGGGAACACTACTGAAAGAGCNCATACTTATTAGAAAGTAGTTTAACAATCAAAAATGAAAAAAATATTTGGGTTTAAGATCTCATGAACCTGAAAATACCAGATGCAATGTGTTGTACAACTTGAGAGTGTCACTTAATCTGAGATACCTTTTTTTTTCCCACCAGATTGTTAATCTGAAATGTAATATCCTTAGAAGGTGTGTTGTAGTGAATCTTCTGAGTCTTGTGGCTTTGATCAAAGGTGGAGCAGGCTGTGAATAGTAATTAATGAAGATGACAACTATTCTTTTCAGTGAACCAAAGCTGAGAATTTGTTTTTATTCCCTTATAAAGACAAAACCAAGCAGAAGCTAAGCCAAACAACAAACGAGCAGGCACTTTGTTGTGTGCATGAGATGCAGCAAACAGGATAAAAGTTATTCGTGGATTTAGTGGTATTTATTGTTTAACACCTACACATTCTCTAATGGCACTTGCTGCTGCTCAGTTAACACATGTGACTGGTTTGGTTCATTGGCTTGCAGCTTTGCTTTGCAGAAACATTCGAAAGCTTGCTGATGAAAGGAGTGCATCAGGGTGAAGTTGAAGATAGGCTGAAAGTTTTGAAGCTAACTCAGAGTCTCCTAGTTATAGGAGGATGGCTAAAGTATCTGTTGGAAAATCACAGTTACTTTCTGGCTTGCTGTGTGGTTACTCAACAATTAAAACCCCTTGGAGTGGTTTGTGTCGTTCAGTGATTATGTCCAAGACAATAGGCACTGATGTGAAGCAAAGGTCTGTTCCTTTATGGTAAGGTCCATCAAGAAGATGCTGATTAGCTGCAGTAGTTCCGGAACCTATTGATTTTCCTTCCTCCTGTGACAGCCACAGCCAGAGAGTTAGAGCTGCCATGCTAGCATGGGGCAGAGGTGGTGTGTGGTGTTGGTTGGAGGCTGCCAAGGTGGGAGAGAACTGCAATACTGTGCTGACACCAGCCTTTGATATAGCTTTTGGTGGCCCCACCAGCAGCCTATTCTGCTGACTCAGCATTTCTGAGCTGTATTTCAGTCACCTCTGGGGTCAGAGACCTCCCTTGATAACAACCTGGGATAAACAGGAATTTCTTTCCTATAGTAGCATTTCTCTCCTGTCTCACCTGTCACCTTGGCATAGCAATTTTTTGCTTGAGATGGGAACACTACTGAAAGAGCAGCATCTCCCTCCTTTTGATTCTCCTCTGTAACATTTATGTTAGAGCCGTGACATGACTGCTGGTTTTGGAGGAAAGCTCCAGCTAAAATCCTAGCTCCACTGAAGGCAATGGCAGCACTCCCATAGACTGTAAAGGGTCTAGAGTCTTGTCTTTTATCCTCTTGTTCCCAGCCTCTTCTTCCCAAAGAGGGTGTTTGCTAAAAGCAACACATATGGTGTATGTATGATCCTAATGGGAAAGAAAAGCAGTGTTACAAAAGATTTCTGTGGCCTGGGAGTGCCTAGAGTAGTGAGGGATGGGGGCTTCTCTCAGGAGCAGGACCAGCTGGCTTCCAGACATAAGCTATTGGGGAAGCTTACCTAATAGTATGGTGATAAATGTAAAGAAATAGCAAAGAGAAATGTCCCAGAGGCTGGGGGTATTTGAAAATGCTGTAATAAACTCAACTTGTGTCTGCCAGAAACCAAACTGTCACGATTTAGGAGGAAGAATGCTGGCTTTCCCCTCCACCCCTCTTTCCATTTTTATCCTCTTTGATTTTCCAGCTGGCTCATCTAGCTAAAATTTGAACCAAGTCTGACTTGAAGTTCCTTTCAGGATTTTGTGCAATATTATACATAGTAATCTGCCTGCCTGACATTGCAAGAGTGTGAGATCTCCAAACCGTGGTTTGTCCTTCCTACCACAACGAAAACACAAATGATAACTGTGCCCCATTACCCCTTTAGTAGGTACAGCACAACTCCCACTTGTGGTCTCTATGACTTGAAACAGAATTATATGTTCTGGCTGAATTTTTTAGCAGATAAAGTTTGAGAGTTAATAGCAGAACAAGTTTGAGAATTTGGGGGGAGGGGAACATAGTATAAAACCAAACATGACTAACATCCAAAAAATGTACTGTGCTAACAAACATTAATAAATGCTTACTAGAGATGGATTTGAATTAAAATTTCTACTCTACCACACCATGGTCCATGGTCCATGAAAGGCTCATATCAGCCATCATATCAACCCTGCTCTCTGTAAAGGGTTGAACTAAACCCACAAAGCTCAAGGCCTGTCAGTTAAAAGACTTATCAGACACAGATACCAAAATAATGCAACCTGCATGAAAAATGACTCCTTTGTTATAAACTGAGTAAAGACAAAGACAATCAAGGAAATGTATTGCAGAGCTTTTTTATTGCCTTTTCAGGTAATTTCTGTGGAGTGTATTTTATGAGCATTGGTCACATTTTTACATTACTGGTGAATAAAGCTCTCATTGTTCAAAGGGAGTCATCTGGTGACTCATGAATTTCTTCAAATGCTGCTTAAAAATACCCCTCATGTGATATTGAGAATGCTACTCTATATATAGCTATAGGCCTACAGAAAAATGAGCCACCTCTGAGCTCAATCATTTACTGAACTGGAGAGTCTCAGAGAATTCAAGATTCATAGACATAGGGAAGAAGTGAGACTACAGCATCATCTCTGCTCCTCATGGTAAATAAATCTCCTTGATTTTGTGTCACAAATGCTGATTCTGTATATCCAACTCAGGACTTTGCTCTAGAAGTACAAGTTGAATTTAAAGGGAATCTAAGTTATTTTTTAATGAGTGTCTGCTTTCTCCCTCCTTGAGTGAATCCAAGTGCAGACATGGCTTGCACAGATCTAGCTGATAACAGGGAAGTTGAAAGGATGGTTTAGCTGGGCAAACAACTGCTTTACATGATTTACCTAATTTTCTAGGTCAATCTGGATGAAGAGAACCTTTCAAACCAATCTTGTCTAGTAGCTTCGCAGTTGTGTGCCCAGGAGGGCTGTATGCCTGCAGCCCAAGCAGCATGTTGCATTTCACAGAAAACGCCTTTTCCATCTGGGTGAGGGACTAAAGTCCAGAGCTACAACTGGAGTAAGTTTCAAAAAGTTGATCCTAGTGCAGAAGCACACCAAACCACCAAAGGCAGCTGTGGCTAAACTTCTGTTCTTTAAACATTTCCATTGTATTGTTGAAATTAGATATTAGCAAAAACATTAAAAACCCCTGAACACTCTCACACCTCTCCTGAGGAGTGCCTAGTCATTTTTCAGATCAGCTTTTACCGTGTCTGACCAAACCTGTACCTAGTGTGCATGTGGCAGAATTACGGGGATGTCAGCTATTGTTTTCAAGTCAAGAGGTTTTCAACCTTTATGCTCAGTATTGACAACTAGGAAATGCACCTTGCCTGAGGAAGCAAAGAATGGACCCATTTGCAGAAATCTGAACCCATGTTTATATATGAAGGTGTAATACTGGTATTTCATTCTTATGGTAATATGGGGAGACAAATTACCTTGGCTACCATGGCAGAGTGTGCCAAGAGAGAAGACCTTTTAATGTGTTTCCTCCACTATATACCTGTGGAACATCAAATTCTCCAGATGCTGCCTTGTTGACCATGGTAGAGTTTGAACCAGGGCTCTTGGAAGCTGAGAGATGTGTGAGAACTGAGGGCTGTACTCGCTATACCTTCTCTGAGACACTAATCCATTTTGCATAACAGGACAGAGGAGAACAAGTAAGAGGTACTCACAACTATGTTGTATGCCACAGCCTACAATGAGGCTTGGATAAAGCAGAACCTATAAGGCCATGTCAGGGTACTTCAGAGCTACATTCCCCTTGCAAGGAGCTTTGACGTTACCACACATCCCACAGGATCCTTTCTCTGGGAGGTTTTACTGCATTTCGTATTTGCATTCTACACTTTCTGTGACTGTAGGGTGGCATTCAGGCAGATGGTTACTGCACGCCTGGAAGAACAAGTGAGGAACCAGAGAGGCAAGCTCATCTTATACCAGAGAAAAAAATGCATCTTCATTGGCAGCAAGGTCTTCAGCAAAACTTGGCATTGAAGATACTTTCCCTTTTCTGCAAGACACTAAAATATTAGGCAGAAAGGAAGAGACCAGACAATCTCATTATAATCCTTCTTTGCCATGGAAATAGGGAGACATCTGTAGATGGTTCCTCTGGGAGCTGGGCAAGGTGGTGTGTGCACTGACCATGAAGGCCTAAATAGCTGATTAAAATGTGGTTATGGACATTCAGGGACTTGATGTTCAGAGGTGCTAAGAACTTGTAAATGCTTTTGAGGCCAATGGGATTTGTGAGACCATGGTACCTTTGGAAGTTAAGCGTTATAAAACTGATACAGATTAAAAAATACGTAAAAAAGATCACCTTATAAGTTCAATTTCTGAGCAATTTTAAAAGCAGCATACGAAGAAAAGCTGAAAGTAGTGCACAATAACTTAACTTACAGTATTTAGTGAAATATTGATATTTTTGTCCTAAGCACTGCACATCTACTAAGGATGCAAAACTATGAGCAATTTACATTCAAATCAATGTGTTGACTGGACAGTGAATTTCTAAAATACTCAACAACTCAAAGGTAATGTATGTCTCCACATAACCTTTCACAATATTAGCAGCAAACAGAGTCCTAGCTGCTCACGTGAATGTGGCAACTGACCCGCCAATAGTAAAATATTCCTATAGAGCTACCCATGCTTTGTTAGGTAATGCCTGATCAAATACATTTAATGACCATATGTAAGCTTTTCTCCATCCCTGCATCCCATCTATAGTCCTGTGTCCTCTAAACCAAGGTGCTGGGAGCACCGCCATACACTGTTCTTGTGGCTCCCCTGGATCCAAACCAACATCTTCTCACTGCCAGTTCTGAAAAGGAACATGGTCCTTCTCCTTGGAGTGCCTTCCCACTCCACAGCTGGGAAAGCAGGGGCACAAGCAAGCAGAGAGTGTGCTGTATGTTTGCTGGATGGATGTTCAGAGGATCCCAAGGTTGTCTGCATGCAGAACACACCTATCATTCATTTCCATTGTGTTACTGGCAAGTCCTATTTTAATTTTCTCAGTAACCACCTGTTTTATGCCCACATTGTGCCCCTAGTGCTGCACAGGGCCATTTCTTCTGTCTTCAGAGATCTCATGAATAGGAGCCAGGAGCTCTGCCATTGACTTTAATAAACAAAGAGCACATACTCTGTCCTTTGTCTTCTTGGAAAGCAGCAAGGATGCACTAAGAAGGTGGTCCTCTGAGCTGTACTATCAGTCAGTCAAGTGGCTGAGTTGTAAATTATCTAATAAAGTAACTCTATGTTGTGTGTTTACTTCTTCCACAGTTGCCATTGAATATGGCAGCCAGTGCCCTTCTGACTGATTTTTGGTACAGAACAGGC
>WAAB01025218.1:0-40928 GCA_013389865.1 Piaya cayana
TGGCTGCAAGAAGGTGGTTGTCCCCTCAGGCAAGGAAGGGAAGAATTAGAATTTTTTCTGGGAAGAGAAGACACTGCTCCTGGGAACCCCTTGAGCTCCCTGATACAAACAAGGCTCTCTTGTGCCATCTTCTACCAGCAAGGCAAGCTCTGGGGGCACACGGACCAGTGGCAGAGAAGGGAGAAGGACCTCCCTGTAGCACCTGCTCTGTCCTGATGCCTTCTATTTGGGACAGTATAGGGTGATGGACTCAGACAACATTATGCTCCCAACTCCTGCCAGAAGAGCTTCAGCACAAAGATCTTAAGATCTTTGGCAATTTCCTGCTTGTAACTCACCCAGATGTGGGTGGCATTTAGGTGACGTGCAGGAGGTTATTTTCTGTTTCCAGACTCCAGTTTCCTGGTTCAGCTTCCAGAGGGGACAGAAACTGTCAGCTCTTCTCCTTCTTCAATTTTGAAGTGTTTGAGCTGATTTTGCTCAGATTTTAGCAATTCTACAAAAACTTAACCTTGACATTTGATTTCCAGCTAGCCTCATAACAAAGATTGCTAAAAAAGTCTTATCTTATTTGAAACACCGAATCTGCATTATTAGCAGATGTTTTCTTTCTGCTTCTGTTTTTTACTTTCATAAAAATATGCAGAAAATCTTGCTGGGGGTTTTGAGGGGTTTTTTTTTTTGCATTTTGGCCAGTGATACTATTGTTCCGGTACTCAATGCTTGTAAGCAAGGACTCTCACGGAAGGCACAGGGCAACACTAATTAGGGGTTCACGCTCTTTCTCTGCCCAGAGCAGTCATGTTTAATCTTTCCTTATATGTCAGGTTTTCCAATGTCTCAACCTTTCCTACAGTCCCACGCTCTTTAGTCTTTCCCTCATTGCATTGCAACAACACTCAGAACTAGTAGTCCTTCACCACACCTGTTGTGGTGGAAATGCAATAGTTCTGTACCAAACCCTTGCCCAATTTCTCTCTTTCCCAGTCTTCTGTTACTCACCTAACCTATGTGTCTAAAGTCTACAGTCTCCAGCATTAGGATCCATCTTTAGCTGGTGACTTTAAGTCCTAGCAGGCAGCAGATGTTCTCGAATTTATTCTTTCCAAGGGATGGAAGAGCACACTGCACATCAGACAATCCCAGGCTTCCTGGAGTGAAAGCCTGGCTGGACCAGTCCACACAGCTGTGATGGTGGGAGATGATGGTAACACCTTGCTCTCACAGAAACTGCACCAGCTACAGGACCCAAAAGCATCTCATTATGCTTGTAGGCAATCAGTGAACACTCCCACCCTGATGCTTTGGGTTGGAGGTGGTACTGAGACAAGGCAGGATGGTCAGGAGTCCTGAGAATTAGGTTCACATCTGCCTCAGATCTAAGGAAGCTGCATGGAAAAGGTGGTCATCTGCACCACTCCTCACACCAGGCTGCCTTCACAGAACCATAGAATCACAGAATCATAGAATGGTTTGGGTTGGAAGGGACTTGAAAACACATCCATTTCCAACCCCTCTGCCATGGGCAGGGACACCTCCCACTGGATCAGGCTGCCCAAGGCCCCATCCAACCTGGCCTTGAACACCTCCAGGGATGGGGCAGCCACAGCTTCCCTGGGCAACATGTTCCAATGCCTCCCCGCCTCATTGTGGAGAATTTCTTCCTAATGTTTATTCTAAATCTTCCCCCTTCCAATTTAAAGCCATTCCCATTGGTCCTATCACTCCATATCCTTGAAAAAAAAGCCTATCCCTAGCTTTCCTGTAGCTCCTTCAAGTACTGGAAGCTGCAATAAGATTTCCCCAGAGCCTTCTCCAGGCTCAACAACCCCAACTGTCTCACCATGTCCTCAGAGGAGAGGTGCTCCAGCCCTCTGCTTATCTTCATTGCCTCCTCTAGACCTGTTCCAACAGTTCCATATCCTTCTCACATTAGGGATTCCAGAACCCGACACAGGACTCCAGTGGAGTAAAGGGGGAGGATCACCTCCATCAACCTGCTGGCCACAGCCTTCTGGCTCAGTGCACGGCCAGGTGAAAAAACCCTCCACAACCTCCTGTTAGCAGCAGTTGCAGCCATGGGAAGCACATTCTTGTGAACAACAGAATTTGTTCCCAAAGATCTGTATCTGCTCTGCTGCAGCATGCAGAGTGCTGACACACACTCTTCTTCCTGCATAAAAGTTCACCTAGGATCTCATCAATTCATAACCTCAGCTCAAGGTAAGGCTGCTGTCATCTCTGTGTCCTGACCCATTCGTGTTATTCAACAGAAAGGGGACTAGACTAAACTATCCTACTCATAAAGATAGTGCAACACACAGTGTGTGTGCGCAGCCACCGTGCCAGCACTCCATGGGCAGGTTTGCTCTGCTAAGTGTTGCCTGACAGGATATGAGAGTTGGGTTGTATTTACACTACCCGGGTAGTTATATACTTACAGGCTAGAAGACAGGGAAAAGGGATAGTGGGGGGTAGGGAGAGGAAAAACAAACCTGGAAGACCTGCCGGCTCAGGTTCTGGGAGTCTTTTACAACTTCCAGCCCTCTGCAATCAGACAGGGTGAGCAGAGCAGCACCCAGGCAATAGGACAAGAGGAAACGACCTCAAGATATACCAGGAGAGTTTTAGGTTGGATATTAGGAGGAATTTCTTTACTGAAAGGGTTGTCAAGCATTGGATTAGGCTGCCTGGGGAGGTGGTTGAGTCATCATCCCTGGAGGTGTTTAAAAGACAAATAGATGTCATACCTGGGGACATGGTGGAATTAGCAGGGCTGGATCCATGGTTGGACTTGATGATCTTAAAGGTCTTTTCCAACCGAAACCATTCTGTGATTCTGTAAGTTGGCGTGGGACCATCATGTGAGAGGCAGGTGGAGGGGAGCTTATCCATCACTGTGGTCCCTCCCACACCTCAAACACCCACTATGTGCTGCAGGGTTTTCCTTGGAGAAGGATCTCTGCTTTCTTCAGATACCACACAAGGTTGCCCATTTGCAGTTTCCTCCTGGTTTAAAAGGTTGCTGGGCCAATGAAGCCCAAGCAAGGTGAAAGAAAGCAAACGCTCTGGTCAGCACAGAGGGAAAGTTAACAACAGATGAAAAGACAGGGCAGAAGAATTCAATGCTTTCTCTGCTTCAGTTGTTGCTAGTGTGATTAACTTCAATGAAGTGATTAATGCAATTAACTAGCTACAAAGGGGGAGAAATGTGGAGTGAATAAAAAAAGAAAAGTTTGAGAGTGCTTAAATAAGTGAAATCCACTTACTTTCACCTCAGCTGGGCCTGCTGAAATCCTGCTGAATTTCTCTAGAACTTTTAGAGAACTGGAGACATCACACAACTCCTTGACACCTCCCCCTGAGAACAGGGTGGAGACAAGGGCACATCTGTTCTCTGGCAGGGACTAAAAAAGGATCCAAATATAAGGGACAATCCACATAACACCAATTATACTGCAAAACACTGAAACAAATAATCAAACTTGCCTTTTGCAGACATCTAGACTAGGACACAATGAGGTGTAGCAGCCAGCTGACATGAACTTATTGAGGAAAATATGTTGAGATACCCCCTTTCTGTTGTGCTCATGTATGTATTACCTGCACAGAGAAAAAATAGCTGTCAAAGAACTTAATGCTGCAAAGATTTTGCATGCTGACAAGTGACATCCCTGGGTACAGGCAGACAGTAGGTGGTCTGGGTGGAATTGCTAACAGCTGACTACAAAATGAGGGAGCAAGTGTGCTCAGTGGTCATCATCATTCAGTGTCTGTCCAAAAGGCTGTGGTTGAACTCGATGATCCAGTGGGTCTCTTCCAACCTGGTGATTCTGTGATTGGGACAACCGAGGTCTGTTCCTGGTGGGATACTTCTGAATAGTTCCATGAGTTAGCAGGGCAATGGAGAATCATAAAATCATTAAGGCTGAAAAAGACTTCAAATATTGCCCAATCCAGCCATTAGCCTAATACCTGTGCCTACTAAATCCTGTCCCAAAATACTGCATCTACACATTTTTTGAACATATCCAGGGATGAAGACTCTACCACTTCCCTGAGTAGCCTCTATCCAGTACTTCACCACTCCTTCGCTAAAGGACCCTCTTTCCCTTCTTTTCTGTTTCCCACCTGTATTTAAACCTTCTGGAGCTAAAGTGGACACAAGTGTTTCCATGCTGACAATCATAGGCACTGAACTCAGGATAATCATTGGTTAATTGCTTTCCTCTGTGTGCTGGCTCACATTGTGATGGGAATTTCAGGCACTTTCATTTAAGTGGGACAGCCTCAAACAGCATCTTCTCTTCTCTTTCCCTGTATACTTCTCCGTCTCTGTTAAGCTAAGCCTGATTTTTGCAAACAGGTAAGAGAATAATACCAACGCGTTTGATGGGAGAAAAAAGGCTTATTTGTGAAAAAACAAAGATGTCGTGCTTGGCTTTGTCAGGGGTGGCATTTTCTGTGGAGAGGAATGCTGATGCTGTTGTGGCAGGTTCCAAAGTGATATGAGGGAGGCTAACGTAATTTATGTTTCTCGCTTCAAAAGCAGCTGAACTTGGGTTGAACTGGGGGCAGAAACTAGTTCATAGGATAAGCAGGCATCTGGATGCATCTGTGTGCATGTGTAGTGTGTTGTGGGAGAATCATAGGATCATAGAATCACCAGGTTAGAAAAGACCTATTAGATCATTGAATCCNGGTGCAGTTTGAGGCCATTCCCTCTCATCCTGTGCCCTGTCACTTGGGAGAAGAGACCAGCACCCTCCTCTCCACAACCTCCTTTCAGGCAGTTGTAGAGAGCAATGAGGTCTCCCCTCAGCCTCCTCTTCTCTAGGATAAACCCCAGTTCCCTCTGCTGTTCCTTGTAAGACTTGTTCTCCAGCCCCTTCACCAGCCTCGTTGCTCTTCTCTGGACTTGCTCCAGACCCTCAACAACTCATCCATCGAGGAAAGAAATGTCTACCTGGGTCAGGGTCTTGTGTGGGGAGAGGAACTGAGAGAGATAGGAGCTGGGAGTAGGTACCTCTCTCATCCAGCCCATGAGAGGATTTTCTTGTGTCTTCATTCCTTGCCTCCAGTGAGAACCTAAGAATCCTTCTGGAAGAGAGGATCCAGACTCCCTGCTTCCACTGCCAGCTCAGAGGATGGTAACATGCTATAAGTGTGTTGCTACTTCAGGTTGTGCTTTACTTGGCCTCAGGTGCTTCTTCCATTGGGTGCAAATAACTGGGCAAATACCACTGATGAGCAGGTGCTTCTGGATGTTTCAGAGCAGCCAGAAAGCTGGAGAAGGGGTCGTGACCTCCTATCTTCTCACAAAGTGGCACAGCCCCCTGTGTTTCAGCAGGATTTGGTGGTTTCTGAGCCTTTTCATATCTGCCCAGGCATCCTGACGTCTCTTGTTCCTCCCGAGGCTACAAGCAGGGAGGCAGAGGCTTTTGCTTCTGGTCCACAGGATGCTGTAAATCTTGGGGAGCTGCTGCTGTGAAGCCCTTCACAGCACCAAGCCTGCTGTCTATTGAGAAAAGCCAATACCCTTCTGTCTGTCAGATGGCACTTAACCACTGCTGTTATTCTAGATGAGTGAACACTTGTGTTATATTTTCCAATAGCAAAAACTGGGGTCAGCAGGGTGTCTGCTGTTTTAGCCAAATCCAGATGGGGTTTTCCTATAAACAAGTGCACACAGAATATTTATACAGGCGATGGCACCTGACGCCTTAACACTTAGGCCATCCTATTGAGTAGCCACTCATACTATAAGTCACTTCAGTGCATTAAGTAAATATTTTAATATAGCCATGTCACTGTTTATTATATAATGGCGGGGGCCCAAATCTTGCCTAATGCTTGGTTAAAAAGTCAGTTTACACCATCCTTTACAGTGAATCAAAGAATGCATAAACGGGGCTCTTTTGTTACTCAGAGCTCTGTTTACTTTACTTTTCTGTAAACCTTTCGAAACACTTGCTTATAAGAGCTGATAGAACCCAGATTTTCCCTCGGGTCTGAGGTGTTCATGATGTTGGGAAGGTATCTCACCAAGTAATCAATGGAGTTTCCACCCAGCAGCTCCATGCTCATCCCTCACTCTGTCCCCAGCTCCGGTTTGAAACCAGCTCAAGGTGGTATGAAGGCTGATTGTGCAGGAGAGAAAAGCCCAGTGGTTCCTCTTCCGGCACCTTGTGGACACAGACCTGGCACTAGGACCACATGGCAGCAGTACAGGGGAGCATCTTTGGAAGCAGAGGTGCAATCTGCATCAGGAAATGCTGTCTTCAGCTTCTTGTCCAACTGAAGGACTGTATGATCTGGTGAGCAGAGGGATGCACTCACCTCTTTTCTTCATAGCTGCCTTTCTTCACCTGACTTCCCTTTCTTAATGCAGCACTAGCGTTGTTGCCTCTTCCAGTGCACAGGCTCTCTCTGCTTCGTTCTGCAGCGTGCTGCTGAGATACTTGTGGTCAAGAGGCATGTGCAAATCTTGCCTAAGATCAGTGATCAGATTAGAAAAATCCATGATACACAGATTAGTGACTGGAGACTTCAAAGGTCCATTGCAGGTTCTGGCTCAGAAGTACTTGGCACATTGTTGAGGAACACGTGGCGCTTTCAACTCTGCACGTGGGCATCAGAGTCACCCCTGTGTATCCCACACTTTAGTTCTGTGTTCAACCCTTGTTACCCTCTTGGTAGGGGAGAAAATTGCCCTGAGCGTGATTCTTCAGAAGTACTAACAGGATTGGTATTGAATCATGTAAGAGAGATCCCCAAGGCAATGTCCATACATCCCAGCTTGCCCTCGGCTCTTCCTTGTATTCCTCCCAAGAGTGTGGGCCTCAGTGCAGCAGCCAAAGCCTCTGCAGATGGGAGGTGGGGTGAGGCTAGGACGCAGGAAACATCTCTAACCAGTCTGGCTTTGCCACTTGGTGGTGACATGCAGATTGTCCCAGGGAAAGGAAAGGTCAGATGGAAAGGTGCCAGGGACATTCAGAAAAGGATTGTGCCTCCTTGTGCGCAGCTGCCCATATCCTTGGAAGAGCTCATGGGTGCTCTGAGCTAGTGTACAGCTGGCACAGAGCAGGTCGGGATGGTGGATTCTCCCATAGAGGTTTTCAGCTTGTTAAAGAGTTTAAGCTATAGAGGGAATGGGGTGAGCCATGTGTACCTGGAGCTGGTTTGCAGGGTTCCCCCTTGCAAACAGACAGAGTACAGTTTGCAAAATATTCATGTGCCCATCCTGCATGTTGTACAGTGCTGGGGCTCTGCTCACCTGAAAAGCAGAGCTGAAATGGCCTGGGGGAGAAAGTGGGTGTCCTGGAGCTAAGCAGTGCTGAGTATATCCTGGTGGCCTCTCTGTCCCCTTCTGAGCATGTCATCTGCCCAGGAATTCATGGGAGAACCAACCCCACCTGAACAGGGGGGATAGGAGTGCAGAGCATCAAGGAGGCTGCAAGATGTACTTAGTCACTGGGACAAACAGACCCTAAAAGGGCCAGTCTGCAGGAGACAGGGCCAGTCTGCAGGAGGCAGCAAGGCTGGCAATGGCCCCGGGCTGGCTGGCTCTGAGCATGGCAGGATGCTTTAAGTAGTAAGAAAGTCCCTCTTGGGCCAGTAGTTTCTGTGTGCTGGGCTACGCGTATCCAGGGGGGAGTCCTCGCTGGCTGCTCTGTCCAGCATCTGCTTTCAGTTACTCTACCAAAACAACAAGCCTGTGTGTAACTTTAAAGCATTGGTTCTGGATCTGGTGTGAATCAGAAAATTACCCCTCCGTGGGTTTTTGAGGTAATCAGCGTCCCTATCATCCTTTCTGCTGTAGTATTAATAGTTACAGCACTTAGCACTTTGGCTCCCTGGAAGGCTAGATCAGGGGTTTGGGGCTTACCAGAACCAGAGGTTGAGACTAGGAAGCAGTGTTTGAAACAGAGCACTGAGTGTCAAGGAAGGGCTGCAGGGTATGGTCACTGGTACAGTTTCCCTGGCCACACAGTTGGAAGCAGCAGATGTCACCACAGCTGGTAATCTGCTTTCTCACAGTCCATGTGCTGTCCAGCACTATCTCCAGGCCTTGGGTACTTGTGCTGAGTTGTGTTGTGTGTGCAATGCTGCCAGCATTTGCCACAGCCCCAGGCAGCGTGCTCCACTCTCTCTGTGCCCCAGGACAGAGGCCACACCACGCTTGTAGCTCAGCTGTAGAGGACAGTGGTGTTAGTCCTGGCACTTGGCAGCCAACCTACAGCCCTTAGTCCACTCCCAGATTTCTTCTCAGGAGAGGGTACAAAATCCTAAAAGCTCCAGGGAGATCTTAGAGCAGCTTCCGGTTCANGGAATGGAAGGAGCATTGGAAGTGGATGGGCTTTAAGGTCCCTTCCAGTCCAAGCAATTCTATGATCCTTGATAGAAGTCTCCCTCACTGACCCATTCTTTGGTGTCCAATTGCTTGTGTCCTACTGGGAGAACAGTCCCACCTGTAGCCCCAGAGGTGGTTTACAATGGGCTCTCAGCGTGTGGCATCCTTCTTCTGCCATGTCTGGATCACAGCAGAACTGAAGTGTAAATCCTTAATCTCTTGGGTCTCTGGCCCCTGTAATATATTGTTCTCCATTCCCCCCCAGGCAGCTTTGTTCCATTGGGTAATTGGAAAGTATTTATCTGTGTCATATTACAAGCCATTTGGGATAATTGTGAAATTGGCACCCTCATCCCCCTTTTGTTTAGACCAGAGTATAATTTGGTTAATTTTAATGTTTTTTTTAACTTTGCCACAAAAAGGCGGAAATTTAGATTCCATTATTTAGCAAGTAGCTGTGAGGAACATCGTTTGGCAGTTGGAGGGATGTGGTGGGGCCATGGAGCTCCTCACAGTCTTGGAGCAATTGCTGTGCTGGGCACATTGAGTCTCAGCCAGGCCTCGAGAGCCCTTGCCACAAATCTCCATCCTCTTCTAATCCATATGTATTTCTCCTCCCTGCTTTCACTCCATCATGCCACAAATCAGATCTGATAGGCAGTCACTGCATGACATTCATCTGTGGAAGACATGGAGCATAAGAATGGCTTTATTGGGGTTCAGAAGACAGGTCAGCCTAGTTGAGTGTCTGCTCCCCAACCATGGCTAGAAGACAGCACTGAAGCTCTGGGACCCTTCTTTGCTGGGCATCTGTTTTCTAACCATTTGTGCCTCAGACTCCTTGAACCAGGCCTAGCATCTCTGTTTAGTATCTTGTCATGGGTTTCTCTTTCCCAAAAGTACCTGAGTGCCTTTTGAACACACCCAACCCTTCGGCATGTGCAGCATCCTGCAGCAAAGAATTCCACAATTTAACTATTAAGTAGGCAAGAAAATCCCTCCTTCCGTCTTTTTTTAAAAACCTTATGCTTGAGCACTTCACTGATTCTCCTTAGTTCCTGCAGTGAACAACTCGTTTCCTGAGGATGCTATACGGGCCACTCCTCACTGGGAAGTCCTCCAGGCTGAGGTCTCCTGCCTCATTCTTCCTCAAGCTAAGAGTTCCATCTCATTTTCACCTCTCTTTCGGTCATCATTGTTGTTCTTCTGTGGATGTTTTTTCCACGTGGACTTTATTTTGCATTTGCCTTTGTGTCACTCAGCCATACAATGTCAGGATGTTCTTCTGTATATCTCCATATCAAGTTTCTTTTCCAGGGCACTGAGTTACTGGGCGTTAAAAAGGGAAGTTCTCAATCTCTTCATCTAGATCTTCATCTAGATCACTGTGTGATCACTGGCACAAGCTCTAGCAGAGATTCCTGTCATTTGCCATCATTAGAACAAACCTATCCTTTGCTCATTATCCCTGAACACTCTCACTCTACAACAAACAGCTTCTGGGGAGAACGGACGTTACAAATGTTGTGAAAAACCAAGATCACTCAAGTAACCTTTATCCAGATGCCTTCGAACAACTCTAGTAGATGTAAAATATGAAACACTGTGCAAGCCATTTGAAAGTGCCTCTTGTGAACCATGTACTGTCTAGCTCTTCACTATTCTTTCATCAGCACGTCCAAGTGCAGGGTTTGAGCTTTGAGCCACTCGAACTGGCACTCCTCTACATTGCTGAACATGGCTGTACCTCTTTGATGTTGAGATCCTATTTGTTTGCAGTTAAAGGAGGCTTAAATCTGTTGGTGTGAGCTGTGGCTTTGGGATGGGGATCTGTTGATACAATACCATTGCCTCAGAAGGAGCCATTGTTGATCTTTCTGGGGTATTGGATAAGACTGGGGAGTTCTCCTCCTTCACCCTTAGACACTGCTTTCCAAAAGACAATACTGGCAAGGATACAGGCAAAACTATCACTGGAGACACTTCACTGCATCTAGGCTCGTGTGTATCCTTTCCAAGCCCCGCTCAGATCCTCCAGAAGGGATATTCCAATAGGAATAGGGATTCTGCAAGGAAACACTGGGTATCTGTCTTTGTACAGCTGTGGGATATTAATTATTTTCTTTTTCTGGAATCAGTTATCTGTAATGAAAGAAGTCTGTAATTCCTGTGCAGTTTTACTGTGTCTCCTGATCCTTTCCCACACAGCCAGGGAAATGATTTCTCAGGTGTTTCAGGGAGTTGTGGGTCATGGACACTGAAATAAGAGGGACCAGTGGTGAGATTAGCAACTGGACCTCAAGCTCGAGTTAATGCCAAGTTTTGCCTCTTGCAATAACTCCACCTGTACTTACCTAAACATGCCCCTTTTTGGTCACAGGCCTGGTGCTTTGAGTCTGGATGATTTTGCAGATAAATTTAGTCTGGAGGATAGATTAAAATTTCTAGCCAGTAGAAGAATGACGTTCTTGAAAAGCCTTCCAAACTGGAAAGCAGGGGCAAGGAGCCTATGTTGTTTCTAGATGAGGCTTGATAAGTTAATGGAAGGGATTTTATGACATGGCAGGAATGATCCTAAAGTGAAAAATTAAATCATGGAATAATGGGCCTTGAATGTTTCAGTTGCTGGTATTTCTGGAAGACAGCTAAAAAGAGCATGGTTCTTCATTCCTTGGTATTCTTTATTGTCCTGTGTTTTACCACCCTCATGCTACAGAGCTTTAGTTGTCTAAAGAAACCACAAGTTTTCTACCCCTCTGATATGATTGGCTTTTGAGATGGAGACAGCAGCTTGCTTTCTGTCATAGCATTATGACTAGAGATGAGATCTGGATGAGATACGCTGCTTCTCTAGTGTCAGATCACTCTTGTGTGCCTGGGAGAGAGATCTTGTTTCCAGGAATATATTCATTAGATTTGGAAACACAGTGTTTTGCCCTTACCTAGGCTGTCAGGTCCTTCTGTAATTTTTTTCCTTCCTTCATGGGATGAAGTGTGTGCTCACCTGAATTCACCTAAGGTAGTTCGGTTTTAAGACCTGTGGGTGCAGGAAAAGAATATAAATGTTTAGCTACTTTGGTCATTGAGATCGTTGTAGGGAATCAGACCCAAAGATTGATGCTGATTGCCTAGTCCTGCATTCCTCTGCAGAGAAATGAGTCATGAATATCCTCCAGTAGATACTTGGTCTCCTGCAGGTCTCATTGTGTCTCCTTTCTTCAGCCCATAAACAGTTCAGTTGCTCACTCTAACAGGCACATCTGCCATGAGATGCTGAGTGAGTGACCCACCTCAGGGTGCTCTCAAGCTTAGGACCATCACACAATCATGCTTCTTTTGAAGTAGGGATCCATCTCCTGGACCATGCTGCAAAACCATGGGACTTGGTTTTAACCACAAGATGGTTCCCGTTCTTTAAAACTATTTACTGATACTGAGGGCGAACCCTTCCTTGTTCATCATGTGCTGGTTATGACCACATGGCCTGATCTCTTGGTCCAAACAGCCCTCAGCAAATCCAACTGGAGACTGAATTACATCTCAGGCTTTGCTACACTAGATCTTGTGAGGAAGGAGGTGAAGGGTGCTTGAAACCTGCTGAGAAAGGAATCCCCTGCTAGAACAGTCTTAGAGACACTGGCCACTAGTCCACTGTCCAGCCTGTGCTCTGGGGTCAAAATCCTGTTCCCAGTAGTGCTGAGCATTGTGCACATCCAAACACCCAATATCAGTGACACTGACCAAACCATGAATACAAAGGATGTCCATTTGCTGGCACAGGACCAGCCATGGTGTTTGAGACTTCTCACTAGTGCAGTGGAGAACATGATGTCTCTGAAGCGAAGGGCTGTGGAGCAGGTCTAAAGAATGAACAGCACTTTGTGTCTGCACGTGGGATCTACTTTCTGTTCCTTCTCATTCCATTTGGACCTGGATTGCAGTTGTAGACACTCTGCTGACTTCTCTGTACTAAAGTGTATTTTGAGGTCATTGATGAACAGAGGAAGAGAGGCAATGTACTGGGTTGGGTGTTTACTATTGAAAGCTCTGCCTGGGCAGCTCTGATTTATGCAGTGACTGTGGCTCGTGCAGGAAGCACACCAAATCCCAAGTGCTCAAGTGGGAGAGATCAGGGCATAGTCCCTCTCTCAGCAGAAGAAACACTTCTGCTGCAGCTGCTGCCTGTGCAACAGTCAAGGGAAAGAGAGACAGAGGTCTAGACAAACATACCCACTTAGTTTTGCTAGACTTCAAGCAAGGAGATGCTGGGGTCTGCAGAGATCAGTAGCTGCCCTGCCTTGCCTGGCTTCTTGCTTTTGGGGTAGCAGAAGGCAGCTTGGCAATCTGGAACTTCTCTGGAATGTGAAGTTGGACGTGACCCCTGTCATCAGAGGTGATCTTACTCAGTGTTTGGACCCACGGGGCTAAAGAGGCACCACACAGGGCCTGATGTACCCAATGTGTAGGTCCACACTGCAGTCTGGCTCAGGTTAGTCCCCAGTGCAGCGGAAACACTCCCCCCGGGCACGAGTCCTTTGCCAACAGTCTGGGACCTTTCCCAAAGCCCTGCTAGGTCGATCTGTGCCCTTTCCCACCCACTGAATGCTCACTGAGCCAACTCAAGCTGGCGAGGCCCCTGTGCTGGGCAGAGGGACCGTCCAAGGCCAAGCGAGCTGGCTCTGCCTCCAGCCGCACTCCTGCTTGAGAACTGCCTTCATCACTTTATTAATAGTGTTTGTCACTGTAGGGTTTGTTCCTTCCCTTCCTTCTGGCATCTAATAAAAAGGCATGGGTCCAGTTTGCGCTCATTTTCCATTTCAAATCTCTGCCATGTTTTCTTTCTTTTAGAAAGATTTTGTTTATTACATTTCTAAAATGTAACAAAGTAGGAAAGACAAAGATCAGACATAACCGCAAATGCTGCAGAATTAGGACATGGTTAAACAATGCAGCAATAACTGAAGACATTTGAATGATCTTCTCCAAGAGAAGCCAATGCAGAAATGTGGGGAGGCAACTGCTGATAGGGGTGCAATTGTCACAGGGAGAGCCTTTTGGTGCTGGATGATCACAACTAGACCTGCTTGGTGTCCACAGTGCCACAATCCACATGCAGGAAGAACCTGAATTGGGAGCTGGACTCCACAGGCTTTTAGCTGATGTGCTAGGGAGGGAATGACCCTGGGATGTTGGCACATTGCCCTTTGCACTGGGTTTGTACATCCACACTGTGTAATGCCATGTGAGGAGGGCAAGAAGACCTAGATCTGTCCAAGAAGCTGACCTGACCAGAGCTGTGGAATTCTGCGGGCTGAAGGACCTTGGCTAGTGTCTTGTTTTGGCACCGCAGGGACCGTCATCGGCAATGGGTATAAACTGGAGTGGACAGATTTAGACTAGACATGAGGAAGAATTTCTTCACCATGAGAGCGATGAGACACTGGAACAGGTTGCCCAGGGACGCTGTGACTGCCCCATCCCTGGAGGTGTTCAAGGCCAGGCTGGATGGGGCTTGTGCAGCCTGATCCAGTGGGAGGTGCCCCTGCCCATGGCAAGGAGCTTGGAACTGGATGAGCTTTAAGGTTTCTTCCAACCCAAACTATGCTATGATTTTTATGATGTTTGCAGGAAGGCCAGAGGACCCAGCCCAGGTCTGCCATCCGTACCATCAGTGTTCTTGCCACGACTAGACCTGAATAAGCTCTGTACATGGACAGAAGCCGAGACAGTGGAGTGTTCAGTCTCCTGGCACTTCAACATGAAGACATGTCATCTGTCCACCCAGAAGAGAAATTTTACTCCTACACCTCCTGCAGTCTTGCTGTCCAGACAGACTCTGCCCCTTTATCTTTTTTTCTGAAGCTTTTATTCTTACGTGCTATGTGGATGACTCTGTCTTTCCTGCTGGAGCATTTGCTGTGTGTTGTGTGTCTGGAACACAGCGCAATGTCCCAGTGTTATCACCATCCATCCCTTACACTTCCATCCATCCCTTACACCACCATCCATCTCTCGCACCCCTCTTGTGGATGGATGCTGTTAGCAGCGTGCTGGCTTGCAGGGACATCGTTCCCTGGATGGTGCCAGGAACTGGGGCTGCCACTGTGCCAACAGAGAGCTTGGACAGACGAGCAGTGGGGCCTTATAGAGAAACGCATCAAAACTTGAGGACCATGAGCTTAAAAGAGGTATCCTGTCTGCCCTGTCTCAGCACTGAGCTTATCCACGCTGGCGGGCTCTCCAAAGTGCCTGTCTATTCTGACTGCCAAGATAGGGAATGCTGGTGGAATTATATGTTTAGGTATGTTGCGGATCAGTCATAGAGCTAATACTCCACTCACACACATTTTCCAAAATTTCCATCTCTTTTGGGCAATGGGATGTACAATGATCAGCCTTTCAATCCTGGTCATGTATATCAGGCTGCAACAAAAGCAGCATGGTCAGAAGTGCAAGGGACGTGATTCTGCTCCTCTATTGCTCTCTTGTGAGACCTCGTCTGGAATATTGTGTCCAGTTCTGGAATCATCAACATAAGAAAGAGATGGTACTGTTGGAATGGATCCAGAGGAGTCTACAAGGATGCTCCAAGGACTGGAGTACCTTCCCTACCAAAACAGTGTGAGAGAGTTGGGGTTGTTCAGCCTGGAGAAGAAAAGGCTTCAAGGAGACCTTATAGTGACCTTCCAGTACCTGAAGGGGCTGCAAGAAAGCTGGGAGGGACTGTTCACAAAGGCTTGTGGTGATAGGACAAGGGGCAATGGGTATTAATCAGAGAGGGGCAGACTTAGACTAGACATAAGGAAGATTTTCTTCATCATGAGAGTGATGAGGCCTTGGCCCAGGTTTCCCAAGAAAGTTATGGCTGCCCCATCCCTGGAGGTGTCAAGGCCAGGTTGGATGGGGCTTGGGCAGCCTGATCCAGTGGGATGTTCCAGCCCATGGCAGGGGATTGGAACTGGATGATCTTTAGGGTCCTTCCCAACCCAAGCTATTCTATGATTCTATGTCAGTGACAACTATGTGCCCCAACTATTGTGGTTTGATGTGATTAGGGGAGGGTTGGCTGTAGAGTGACCAGAGCTGTAATAAATGCCATTTGGAGCAACAATTATTATTATTTTTTTAATGCTGCTGTGAATTAAGAGACTCAAACCAAAGCTTGGACTGGGGGTTGGAGTAATCACTGGAGGTGATATGAAATGGGAGTTGTCCTGGCTGATGTAACCTCTCTCCCATCACAGAGGGTCTTTTTATAGCTAGTGGTGAGAAATGGGTGCATTAGGGAACAGATGGTCTCACCTGCTTTCCAGCTCACAGGCATGATGGCCATGCCCTATAGAAATTCCTGTTTCACTCTACTGAATACAGAGGAAACCAAGAGTGTCTTACTTTAGTACCTGCATTTGCAGTGTGACTTTTGGTCAGGTGAATGAGTGATCTCTGAGAGCTGCACTAGGCTGTCAACACGATTAATACTCTTCACAAGGTCTTGGGTGTTTACTGGAGACCGTTGGTGTTCTGGGTCCAGTCAGAGAGCCGGCAGTGGGCACAACCCTGGATTTTAGACAGATGTCAGCTAACAGATTTTGTATAGCACAAGCCTCCTCCCAGTTCCCTTGAGAAAGTCTGTTGTTTAGCAAAGATTTCAAGCTGTGACCTTTTGGAAGGTTAACAGTGACCCAGTATTTCTCAAAAAAAAAAAAAACCGCATAAGTTCTTGCAGAAGACTCAGGCAGATGTGGAGTAGAAGTGCTTTGCTATTGTCTTTTCCATACAGTTTATCACTCAGGAATGTCCCTATGGGTTCACCGCAGATCCCATCTGCGCTGCAGGCTCTACCACACATGCCCACGTGTGCCATGTTCATCGCACTTTGTGAGGGAACGAGATGAATGTAGCTTCATTTTTTCAATGCTGAAAATTAGGAGGACAAAGAGGCCTGATAGCACTTTGGGATGTCCTGCTGATAGTCAAAGCTCATCAGGTGGGTGCCCTCATCAGACTCCAGCTACACCACTGTGCCAACCCATCTCCCTGGCAGCCTCACACTCCTGTGATGGTTGCCACAAGCTGTTGCATCAAATCATACCCATTCAGCTTCATTTTTAAGTTTCTTCACATTTCTGACATTTTCTGTGTTTGTCTTCCCTTGCTACCACACCATGACAACACCTGCAATGTTGTACATGAAATGTCCACTCTAGAGTAACCAATTAGCTTCTGTGTTCTCTCCAGAGTAATAAAATAGCTTCTAGGTGCTATAATGATACAATAAATTACATTACAGAGGTCACACCAGCCTGTCTGTGTTCACAGGGCAGCACGAGGGAGTCCTTGTCCTGGGAAGGGCCCTTTTCCATCGATAAACAAGCAGAGAAAATCCAATCGCTATGAGTTCATGTTATCTTTGAAATCAATGAATCAATGATTTCAGAAGCATACAATTTGTCAGGCTGGTGTTGTCCCAGATATTCTCAGTCTATTTAGGGGGCAGAAGGAGTGATGGATCTTGAAGGGATCTGGGGTAACAACCTGTTTCTGGATTGCCACTTGCACTACTGTTTTTCACCACTTAAAACTTCATGCTATGAAAAATGGAGGAGAAATAATTCCTTTTCAAGATAGGTTGAGAGGATGGAGCTAAGGCCAGAGCTGAGATGCTCTCCTGAGTATAGCCCCTGTCTCTCACCATCCTGCCCAGGCTGAAGGTCAGGAGCTGTCCTGGATGAAAGCAGCTGCCACTTTCCATCGCTGGGCTCTTGATGACGTCTCGGGCCACATGGCCTAGCTATCAACACTGGGAAACTGGAGAATGAGAAGGAGATGCTATTGCAAAACCCCTCAGAGTGGGAATGGTTGGCAAACCTCACTGGGTGTGGGGATCACAATGTGACCAAATACTGGGTGTGAGTTTGCCTTGAGTCAAGATTTCACAGCATCATGTTTGCACGGCTCTGTTTGTTGCACCTTGGCACTGGCCTCACACAGGGTTTTCACAAGAAGCTACATGGAATAACATGTCTGTGGAGGATGTTATCCAGGCTTATGTCAGGTTTCCTTGATTTCTTTTCTGTTCACTGGCTTAGTCCCCCAGCTGCCTTTCCAAGCCCTTCTCCTGAGCTGCAACTCCTTGTGTGGAGGTTGAAGTGGTGAGCAGGTCGCTGTTCCAGGGCATGGGAGAAATGTGTAGATCTGTGGGAAAGAGCCTGTAGGCTCAATGCTGTGCTGCTGCCCTCAGCACCATCACGGTATGGGGGGGTTTCATCCCTGTGGAGGCATGAGGGAGTTCAATGAGGGGAATCATCCAACAGGGACATAGTCTTCAAGGAAAACAGTGAGATAATGGCAGTGGTGCATTCCCTGGCAGCCCCAGGGTAGTGCCAGAGAAGCAAAGGTCTCCTCTTCTTCTGGGCAAGTGGTCAGAGTTGTTTTCTGCCTTGCAAACATGATGTGGCTCTCTGGAGGACCAGGCAGAATTCCTTGTGGAGTTTGTATGTAGCAGGGTTTGATTAGCATCTGCAAGAAGGCAGTGCTAACATTCACAGCACACGTGCTCACGGGAATCCAGAGCTGCTCTTACTGTCTAAACATCAGCTAAAACACACAAAGTCCGTGTTTAGTGAGATGGTTTTATCAGCAGCATTCCTGTGAGCAGAAGTCCAGGAATACAAACACAGCACAACAAACACGTGAAGAATTTGATAAGGCTGAACGGGATCTCTGAACATCTCTCTCCTGGTTTCTCTCTGGATATTTAAAGTTTTATGGTAGGTCACGATTGCTTAAGAGGCATTGCACATGCATTAGAGCTAAATGTATTGACTTCCACTTCAGTCTCTGATAGAGCAAACGAAAGCGGGGAAGGATTTAGATTAATCTAGTATCTGAGGAAGTATAAGCTCCTTCCCTTCTCAGCGCATGCAGGAAGTGGCACAGGGCAAAATGTGAGAAGGTGGAAAGTGAAGATTAGGTGTGTGGGTCCATGTTGGGCAGGGAATAACTGTGCAGACCATCAAAACTGTATCACAGCATCTGAAGTGGGAACCAGACTTGTGGAAGCCACTAAGTGCATTTTGGGTTGCTGTGCCTAAGGCTCTGCCAGCTGAGACAGTGCTGGGGGCCTCTAGTGGGACATAAGAATCGACCCTGGAGCCCTGCATGCTTAATGTGACAGAAGGGCTATCCATCTCTTTTCTGCTTTTCTTTTTGGATTATTAAGGTGTATTTGCAGGACTGTGGTGGCACTGAGCAGAGGAAAAAGTGGCTGTGCCTCTGTTTGGTCCCAGAGCAGGGCACAAGAAGGGTTTTGTTTTGTTCCTGTGAGCAGCTGATCCTATTTCTGGTGTGCATCTTGGCACAAAGCTCACTCCTGGAGAGCTAGAAAGAGGCTTGACCCAGGCATCTGCTTGACACGTGAGACCTGAGGTGTGGAAAGGGATTACTGAGACCTGGACAGGGAGTTTTTCAGTTCAGAATTTTTCATCCTTTTTCACTTTTTCATGAAAAGTGATACATGTGATGAAGCATCTGGCCCTTGTGGATCTGCACTGACTAGGATAAGATCTGACTGGGTAGATTTTTTTGAGATGCCCCTTCCCAGACCAGATTGACAGAGACCGCTCTCAGAAGACCCTGGATGCATATGTGAGCCAAAGTCCTTGGGAAAGAGACATATCCAAGCCCTACTGGGCTTTTATGGGTGGGCAAGTGGATCTAGAGGAAAATGAAGCTGATCCTCCTCCATGCTAAGGTTGCACTCTCACCGTAAAGCAGGGAGGCTTGTAAACCAGGAATCTGCTCCAGAGGACCTCCAGTGTCTTAGTGCCTTACCCATGAGCTGCATGGCAGTCCAGCTTTATGAATTTAATATTTATAGGCAGAGAGAGATGGGACATGGCCTGCACTGTGTACAGCCTTGCAATTTATGTGTTGGCAGCAGTGGTTGATGGGAGATGTGCTCTGAGGCTCAAAAGTGTGCTTAAGCTTTGTAAATACAATCAGTTGAGACTGAAGTGAGTGAGCGATGTGGAATGTTTTGAGGCCAAATTTGACATCAGAAAAAAAAAACCACCATTGAGCCATTGAGTGCGTTGTGAAAGCGAACGTCTCTGGGGCTGCAGCGTGACCTCCTGGCTCAGACAGCAAGGACCCCAGTACTCTCAGTGCAAATTAAAATGTTGCATATGCTCTGAGCGCAAAAAGATTGTACAGAGTGCCTACAAGAAGCCTTCCTGAAAGCCTCTTGTCTCTGCTGGTGGTCTTGCAGCTTCAGCACTGGATGTTTGGCTCGTGCTCTCTATTTTTCAAAAACATTAATAATCATAATCCATATAAAACTGTCATATTGGTTCAACATGGACGTCACAAAAGCCTTGACTAATTTATCAAAGATTTAGCATTCAGTTGAACAAAGTCTCATTTTTGTAAGCAGATGCAGTTTGCTGGATTGTCCTATCATCACCCACTCTTTCCACTTGAAAGATGCAGTGTACAAGTAACCTCTAAAAGTTAAAAGATGTGCGTTTTAAAATGACAACATAAACACTTATTGCATGTTCTACACTAGCTTATGAATTAAATAGAAAGCTTAAGGCTCAGTGCTGCTTGTGGCAAGGTGGGTCTGCAGCCCTAGAGCCACCAGTGGATGGATGTCCAGCAGACTGGTGGCCCGTCGCAGTGGCGAAGGTGCATTGTACAGCAGTTGCACCACTAGGAATAAGACTGCGAGCCACCCAAGTGAGATAAAAATGCTTAAGCAAAGGTGGAAACTGAGGCTGTCAGTTCAAAGATGTGGTGAACAACACTGCCCTAACCTATCTGTATGCTGCAGGACTCTTTCTATGCGTAGTGGCAGCAGGTTAGTCGTACTAGGAATAGTTGAGTGCAGGACGCGGGTAAAGGGCTGCAAAAGCGAGTGGAGAAGGCAGTGGTGGGAAGCACACAGAAGAAAGGGAAGTCTGGTGGTGGTGCTTTGCTCTGGTAAGGTCCAAGCCTGGATGAAGTGTGGTTCTGCACTTTGTCTCAGAGCCCAGACAGCAGGGTTGGGTATGGACGCCGTCTGTCCCAGACAACGCATATGGTAACAATTTTATATCTCACCTGAAAAGTGATGAAGTGCCACAGGGATCTTTGGGACTGTGTCTGGCACCCAGGCCAGTGCACCCATCCCATGGGTGTCCTGCATGGAACATCCCAGCAGTGAAACACTGTGTGAAGCTGGACACAAGGATGCAGTTTCTAGCCTGCAGCCGGTGGGAATGGTTAGTGCAGGTGGGGGCAGACAGAGAGATGGATGGGGATGAGAAAGCAGATGGCAAAATCCCTGCTGGTGCAGGGCAGGAAGGGGGTGTGAGATGGTCCTGGCACATGTAGCCTGCAGGAGATGGTATCACATACAATGCACTTTTCTTACTTCCTTATACAGTAAATTGGTAACTTTTTTGTATTAAATCAGATTTTATCACCGAGTCAATCTTGCACTTTTCTATTCTTGTTCTCTACAAATGACCTTTTTTAGCTCTCCTCAGCTCTTTCCTAATGGGACTCATTAGGAGCTGGTGCTGATTCTTACAGGCGTTCGCTTTCAGTTAGCATCTGGAGATTTTTTTTGGACAACGCTTTGTTGGAACTGTCCTTGCAGCTTTCTCCTGTGCTTTGTACCAGCAGCAGCTCCTGGGCCACGTGCCTGCATCCCGCAAAGACATTTGGCAGAGGCTGGTTCCTTTCTTTCTCTTTCTGATGAGATATAAGTGTCATCAAGGAAAGCACTTCCTTGCCCAGATGTTTTGTAGAACCACAACCTGAATTTGCAGGATTTTCTGAGTCTTCATGCAAGTTCCTGATATATTCTAAACCATAAACCCCACAGAAACCTCAGAGTTGAACAATGTGGTAAACAACCAACCAACCCCTCTCATCCTTCAAAAGATCTTGAACGTTTTTACCTAAGCTGATTGAATTCTTTTTATAGGTTTCAGCTCCACTGTGTGTTCTAATCATAACTTTGATGTCAAAGACTAATTTTTGCTGGTGTATTTTACTTTGCAGGGTGTTTGTACACCTCCTGCTGTAAATCTTGCTGGTCTTTGCTGTTCATCATTATATGCTTCTCTTCTCTTCCAGAGGTTGCTTTGGTGTCTGCTTCTCTACCTGATCATCCAAAGTGGAGCACCCAGAATCTGGACCAGTCCCTTCAGGCACGGTGATGAATGGTGTGATCAAACAGGAGTGCTCAGACCAGAAAAGTGGACCAAGTGGAAATGAAGAAGAAAAGGCACCCAAAGAAAAGGCCTCCAGCGAAGTGAGAGATGGCAACAAGCTCCAGCCACCACCCTTTGCAGAGAGGAAAAATGGTGAGTTGCTTGCCCATCTATGTCAAGAGAGGGGAAGTCAGACTGGATAAATGATGATTTAGCGCATCTCACGTGTTCTAGGTTTGTGGTTTATGGTTGGTTTTGTATATGGTGCTTTTGAGAGTGTTTCTGATGGCAACATTTTAAGATTTAATGGAAGTTCCTCCTCAGCTCAGTGTTTCTGGGTCAGCTTTAATGCCATCGTCAGACTTGAGGCAGTTACCACCTGCTTTGTGATCCAGGTGTTTGGTATAATTTTGGTTGAAATTTGGCATTTCAGGGTGTTATGCTGGTGTTGTGAGATGTGCAGGGGAATAATGGTGATGGAAAGTTGACCAGTGGAGAAGAAATGGAGGAGCCATTCTGTTTGCAAAGGCACTGATCAACCTGTTCTGCTCTCACAGAGCACTGGATGCTTCAGATAACCTTGCCTGCAGCAAAATTGCTTCCAATCAATGTAACAAAGAGCAGAGTTTGGCCTCTGTAAGGGCCATTTGTGTTTCCTTGGTCATGGATCCACAAACAAGTCTGTCTGGCAGATGTTGATCTGAGTTTTGGTGGAGATTTGTTGGTAGAAAGCTGATGGACAGAAAACCTCAACACTTGGTCCGTGCAAAGCACACACAGACTGAGGAGTTGTTTGCCATTTCTTTCAGGCAACTGTATAATATATGAAATGAAGAAAATTCCTTTTGTGCACTCTAAGGCTTTCAACTTTAAGTCCTCAAAATATCGTGCAATGTGAAAGTGCAGCTTGAAAGCACTATTTTTGCTTTGTGTCTTTGATTGTTTGCATTATTGTACAGGACCCAATTTTTCTCAATCACTATAAATCAGAAATAATCCAAATGATGTCATCATGGCAATGTGCTGGTGTCAGGCTGGAGCAACACGGCAGAGATCTGCCAAGGGGCTGCCCAGAGTCAGACTAAGTCACCCCAGCGAGATTGTTCCTTTTCTGCAGTCCTGGATGTCAGGGTGTACCTGAAAGGATAAGATGATAATGGGAAAGGTGATGTAGCCTTGTGAAAGGGGCAGTTTTAAGACTGATGAGGCAGTTTTAAGACATTCACATTTCCTCTGTGATCCTCACATCCTTATTTATTTGCATCCATTTTCCCCACATGGTTTTTGCTGTAGGAAGGAGAAGAAAGAGACCTCTCTAGGTACCCATAGGCCAAAGCTGCCTCTGAGCATGACCAGCAGACACTGTGCTAAGCCCTGCAGCACCATCAGCATCTACCTTGCAGCTGACCCCATGGCAGGGGCTTGTGTCCCCTGGGGCTGCCAGCTTGGTGGCCCAGTGGGACACATCTCCACCCCTGCAGCCACTCTACACTGGACCGTCTGCAGAATCTCTAAGTGAGAAGAGCCCCCCACAGTCTGGGCATCTCTCCAGCCCTTTGCTCTCCGCCTTTAGCTGCTTTTTTCCTTTCTTTTGCACATTTAGACAGTGAAAGGGCTCAGCTCTTCCTGCCGTCCCCATTTGAGAACAGCCGTCTCCCTTCATCTCACATCATCTCAGGAGCTGGCAGACCCACCAAATGTCACACATCTCATGTGGCGCCCAGGCCTGCCTTTGATGTCACGTTCTCTGGTGTGACATATCCCGTGGGGCTGGTGGGGCAGTCTGATGAGCACCCGCAGAGCAAAGAGGGAGAGGAGCAAGTCAAAGCCCCATAAGCTGTCCTGCATAGCCCTACACAGCAGCTTTGCCTCTGCCTAGAGCAGAGCCTCCCTGTCCTCCTGTTTGGTGCCATTTGTTGAATTGTCACAGCATTCGCTGAATTGCCACTCCATAATGTGGAAGGTCAGTAGTTGGGATTGCTAGGGGGAAAAAGCAAGACATCTGCCATCAGTTGTCTTTAGGGATCTACCAGGACATATAAGACCTCTTGAGCACAACTGATGACATCCTAGGACTACTGCTGGAATTGTATTTCAAGGAGAAGCGAGCGCAAGGTGTTCGACTCCTGCCTCCTCCTGCCCCAGTGCTTCCCATCTCCTGCCCACCTCAACCACCCAAACTCTGGCCCCTACTCAACACTCTTTCCAGCAGAGCCCTCCAGCTGAAGGCTGGTGATCTGTGGTGGTTTGGTGGGTGTTGGACAGACCAGACACCCGCCTGTCAGGGACGTAGCTCCTGCCCAAGTCTGAACTTTCAAACTACAGCCTTTATTTGACTTAACTTTGATTTAATAAAAACAGTCTAGCTAGAATATTTTTAAATAGGAAAATAGTCTTTTTAACTCTAGTATTACTCAAAAATAGCTGAGGGGATTTCATTTAAATTTGTACAAATAAATCACCTTTGAGCAAGCAGAAAACCCATCCAGCAGGACCTGCTCAAACCCAGGGATGGATGCAAAGGCCCAGGAAAATGGAGACTGTGACTTCTACAGCCAGGAGGGATCCTGACATCAGCCTGCTCAGCTGTACCCCCAGTCTCTGACCCTTTTCTGCCACAGGACAGTCCCCTGTCAGGCTGCTTTTACCGTGATGGTGTCAGATCCCACAGCCTGTCATGTTTGTATGCCCGGCAATGACTTCTCCTAATTTCTGGTCCACACTTGCCTGAACTGTGCAGAACTGTGATCAGCTATGTTGCAAGAGCCTAAGGCAAACATAGTTGTAGAGTCTCCCTAAAGTCACTAGTGATACTAAGTTTAGATATGAGATCCCCCTCCAACTCCCACCCTCCCCATTGTGCACCTTGGCAGAGGACAGGGCCCATGGGCTCTTGCACTTCTGCCTTGCCAGAAAGAGGCACTTTTTTGCTCAACACGGTGACTTCCAGCTCTCAACCAATGCTCTGCCCAGCGCTTTTCACTTGTCCATGTAGTGAGATTGTTGAGTTGCAACAACCCTCTCAGACAGAGGATTCTACCCATGCATCTCTTCATTCCAGAGTAGATTTGGTTGCACATAAAGACAGGTACACAAAGCAATAACATAATTCATGATGTAGGGGGTACACAGATCCTTGCATGGTATGAAGTACCCAGCAGCCACCTCCCTAAGGTCCTGGAGCCTTCAGTCTAGGATGGAGGAGGGACGGTGTCTACACTTCACAATGTGAACCAGAACCCCATTGTGCAGGTATCAAAGGTCCATCTTGCCCTGATCCAGAGGTGCTTAGTATCTTCAGTTCTGGATTCCCTAGCCCAGGAAGGACTTAGAGCTGTTGGAGCAAGTTCAGGAGGTCACAAAGATTGTCTGAGGCCTTGGAGTACCTCCCATATGAGAACAGATAGAGTTGGAGTTGTTCAGCCTAGAGAAGTCAAGTCTCCAGGGAGACCTTAGAGCAGATACCATTACTGAAAAGGGCTCCAGAAAAGCTGGGGAGGAGCTCTTGATCAGGGAGTGTTGGGATAGGCTGAGGGGGAGATGGTTTTAAGCTGAAAGATGGGAGATTGAGATGAGAACTTAGGAAGAAATGTTTTCCTGTGAAGGTGGGGAGGGTCTGGACCAGGTTGCCCAAAGAAGCTGTGGCTGCTCCATCACTGGAGGTGTTCCAAGGCCAGGTTGGATGGAGCTTTAAACATTATGATCCAGTGGGAAGTGTCCTTGCCCATGGCAGGTGGGAGAAGTAGATGGGCTTTAAGGTCCCTTCTGTGATTCTATGCTACTGTCCAAAAATAGCAAAGTCCCTATCTCAGAGCTACCGCCCCTTGTTCCCTACTCTAGAACTCTAAGAGTGAGATGATCTGATAAGGTTTCTCTGCCTCAGAAACTCTGCCCAGGTTGGGCTCAGTTCCCTCTGGTGGGTCCCATTTCTCTTTAGTTACCTTCAGCCTTTAGATGACCAGCTGTGACCGTGACAACCCTTAGAGAAGAGAATAATTTTACCCATTTGCCTCCACAAATGCATCTCCTAGTTTAGGTGTCAGAGCTCCCATTTCAGGTGATGCAGTTACTCCTCAGGCACGTGGCCAGGGGCTCCTGACTGGCTCTCTCACTTAAGAGAGCCGAAGAGTTCCCCTTGTGCCTATTCCGGTTCAGCAGCATGTTTGCTAACTTCTCATAATGGTTCCACCTAGGTTTCCCAGTGCTGATTTTGGAAAATAACTTAGTTAAATTCTTCTGTTTATTTGTGTAGTGAAACAGACCTTCTGCCCACCAGCTCCTTTAGCCTCCTGAAACAAAGAGGAGGATTTTCAAGTGCCCATCTGGTTTGTGTTTAATATAATGTGCAGAAAGGTTGCACATTTTCAAGGCCCATGTTCATAAGTAGTAGGTTGTACAACAGTTTATTACATGAGGGGAGCTTTTTATTGCTTGGCTTTGTTGAGCTGCCAGTTGGGATAAAAAAAAAAGGTAACGTGCTTCATAGTCCCTATCAAGGAAAATTAGAAAGCATTAAATCCTACTCAAACTATCAGCCTTCGGTGAGCTGGTAATCAAAACCAGAAAGGCTGGTGGGAGGTCACATTTTTGCTCTTGATGTTTCTGAATCAATAACTACTATGAAAGACATGCAAGTGAAACAAAAAAAAGAGAGATCTGACCTAGAAGTCATCACAACATCACAGTGCACAGGTCTGTATAGGCAAGATAGCAACAAGTTTTGGGGAGAAAACCCCACATAGTCTCTGCTCGATTCTTGCAGTGAGCATGTGTTTTAGTTTAAATCTATATTGGAATGGTTATTAAATTACTATCTAGTCCCAAACAAAATCTAGCCCTTGTTCCACATAACCAGGTAAGAGGTGTATCTACAGGAAGATTTTCCAAATTACCTTTGGATCCAAATCAAATAAATATTGCAAACATAGTATTGAACCCAGGTGATGCCTAATCCGCAATGAAATATCAGCCTGCAGCCTTGAACTGTGCAGCCCAGCTTTAATGCCACTTAAATCAGAATGTAAGAACTAAAAGAATTCCAGGAATCCAATGATATAAACTGTATTTTTAGAGCTGTGAGTGACTTGTGAGAGTGAAGCACTGCAGTGACTAAAGATAGCACAAGCAAGGTTTTCCATGATTTATCGCATGAGCATTCACAGGGAGTTAAAGGCATCTAATGTTGTGATAGCAGCACCTACATGCTGGCATGTTTTCAAGACAAGTCATTCATAACATATTTGTCACAGAGCAAAATTTCCATAACACAGCTCCCAGTGGCATCTCACTTGCACAAGCACCACACACCGCTTTTAAGGAACGGTGAGGTTCGTTTCCTAGGATCTATTGTTTTGCAAACCCACTTGCCTGAATGTCTCGGACCTCTCGCAAGCTCTCAGTATGGTTGAGTGATTGAAGCTGGGGTGGGAGAGGATGAAAACCCTGCCTTGGACCCAGTCAGTCTTGGTCTTACTCTGTTCCCTGGTGGCCATCTGAACTCTAGTTATATCATTTTAATAGGAAGCTCATTGAGTGACCCATCATTCTTCCATTTTTCAACCTGTCCATCTTGCTTTGTGCACCAAGAAGTTGAGTAGGACCTTTCATTGCCATGCAAAATGCCTACAGGGGTTATTTTAGGGATAAAGTCATGGCAAACATTTCCTGACACCTCATGATCAGCATTGCTCTTGGCTCCTGGCCCTTGCTACCTGCAGTTTGCAGGGCAAAGGAATCAGCTTGTCGACAGTGGAACTGTTTTCTCTTGGCTTCTAACAAACTGGGATGCATTCAGAAGGAAAAGACCCACCCTGCAATGAACTCATCTCCCAGGCAGGTTTGCCTTTGCCTCCTGCAGCCACCTGCCTGGTAGCCCAAGAGTCACCTCGAGTCCTGTTTTCTCATGTATCAAGTCCCAAGTTCACCTTCCAGCACAGAAAGACACTGGAAGCGTGGGGACCCTGACCATGCTCCCAGGTGGGGTTCCCTTCTCTGCTGGACAGGGACATCATGTGCAGCATGAGGATAGTGGCTGTGACACTGGAACCAATTCCTCTCTCCCTCATCCCTTGACTAAACTGGGTCTCATTCCGATGGTGTCTCTGGTCTCTACTCAAAAACAAGGCTCTGCCCAGGTCTGTGCAATCACCTTCACCTCTTCTCGCAGTGGGACTATGTGTGAGTCACTCCCATTTCTTCTTCAGGTACGTTTTGAAAGGTTTCGAAGAATAATATTTATCTCATTATGACTCAAAGCTGCTGCTTTGTTTCCTCTTTCAGAAATCAAACTGAAATGAGGATAGCCACTTATTGTGATCCCTCTTGCTTTTCCATGTCCATGCGCTTTGAACCAGGTCCTAAGATACTTCCATGAGTGACTTCATGCTGCTCCTTGTCACAGCAAAACACAGCAGTGTGGAGGTGCTGTTACCTTCAATGGGTCTCAGTTCTTGGGGGGAAGCTGGGGGTCCCAGTGGTCAGGGTCACTGCCTTCAGGAGACAGAGTCTCCTCACTCCACTCTCAGAGCAGCCTTATCACTTGGTATTCAGGCTCTGCCTGTTGCCCTTCCCTTGTAACCATGCTTGTGATTAAATAAACAAAATGTGACAGTGTCTATAACCTTTCCTCCCCATGCTGCACTTGAGAAACAGTCTCCATGCACAATTTGCATTTGTGTTTCATCTGATTTAGATTTGTGATTATTTCCGTGTTGCTTTCATGACCTGCACTTCCTTGAGGACCTTGCTCTGAGTACCAGCAGACAGGTTGCACTTAACATTTCCCTAAAAATCTTGGGAGGGTTCTGGAATGGATTAGGTGTTTCTGGAGGTAATGGGAATATCCTCAACATCATAATGAATAAGCCAACATGTACCCAAGTGGAGAGTCTAACCTGGAATTGTAAGGAGAAACATCTAGTGCAGTAAGTCCCTGGATAAGCTGATACAATATAAAAATTAACTAAGAAATGAGGCTTAAGTAGTTCTTCAGGGGAATTTATCTATTAAGCTAGTTAATTGTAAACTGTACGATTTGTCTATTAAACCAATTTACCAAACGTCTTATTGCAATCTCCAGTACTTCAAGCCTTTCAGCTGGGACGCACTGGTTCCTTCCAAAAGCTCTGTTCTTATGTCACAGGAAATGACACGTTTATGCAGAAACATCTGGGAAAGTTTCTCTAGCCCTTGCTTCATACTTGCTTGCCTCAGTCCTCTCGGCTGATGAGCACCAAGCACCAAGGAGCCACAGAAGGCTGTCACAGGAGTGCAAAGCACTAAAGTCAAATACAAAGATAACCTTGCTCCCCATCAGCAAGGGGATGTCTCACTGCTGACACCGATAGCCTTCAAACCTATACTTTTTATACTCCTGGGCAGAGGTGATGATTTCTTACAGTTTTTAGCAGGTCACCAAGTTATAAAGATCAGGAACATGGAAGAAATGATCATAAATGGCACCTCCTGTCCTTGAACGAATGTATGAACGTACTGGAACAGAAGATGTTTCCACTTAATGGACCATCTGTGTTAGATTTGTCCATTCACAAAGAGGAAACACATTTTCACTCTGAATGACTTTTTAAATTAGAGACAACACGGAAAGCAAGTACGTACGTTGCATCTGCGTGTCTGTGTGCGCAAGTGTTTGTGAGCGTGGACGTGCACGTGCGCATGTGTAAATGCTGCAGGCACTTTGCTTGGAGCTGTCTGACCTCCACACAATTTACAGAGGAACGGCACAGAAACCACACAGCACCTCATGACATTCTCTACCGTGCCGTGCAAGCTCTTTTTTTAACTGACTTGATGGAAATTGTCATCAGTGGGGACAGGCCAGAATGAAAAGCCTGGGAACTGGCCTCTGCTGTTGGAAGGGTGGGTAAACTCATGTGTCCTTGTGTGGACCAGGGTCAAGTCCTGCACGTGGGGCTCCCTCAGACAGCAGGGGGAAAGCACTGTCACAGGGTGTCAGGTTCCTCAAGGAGTCAGGGCCACCTTCAGTGTTGAGGTGTTACCTGGAGTGAACTAGGACTGGCCTCCAGCTTCCTGCAAAGAGGATAGAGTAAGGCTTTATGAGCACTTGAACTGCAAACTCGCAAAGTCCAGAGGAGAGGTCTGAGAAGTCAGGGTAGGGGTGTTGGCTGCTCTGGGGATTGAAGGAGATAGTGCAAGCATCCATGTCTGGAAAACACAATCTACACCACTGCTTGGTCAAGGTGTGTGCACTGATGGTGCAGCGGGAGCCACAGAGCTCATGGAGAGCTGGGGAGAAGCAGAGACTCAATTATCCCATGGATAATTAGCAGTTAGGAAGACAACTGTGAGAAACCTGCTCAGAGCTGGTTATGGTGAGGCTGGCTAGGGCTAGTTCCTCCCTTCCTTGACATTCCTGTCACAATAGCTCTGTCTGCCCAGTTGCTCTGTCCGTGTGACAAGCTGTATCTCCCAAGGGGGACCAGCAGGATGCGATTTTAGCCTTTACACTCCATTCCCATGGTTGATATAGACTCTGTTTCCTCAGAGCTGGTTCTGGACGGACTTGAAAGGGTGGCACTTCCAGGAATCTGTATCCAGACCCAGTGCTTCATCATCTTCTGGTAACATCTGGCACAAAACGTTTGTGCAGATGCTTAGCGCTGCGGCTGGTTCCCAGTAGTTCACTGGGGTGGTGTTTGGAGATGAGCTCCATGGATGGGAAAAGCTGCTTCATACTGGGATTGTGTAAATCAGCTCATATATTTTAAAATGAGAAGAGAGGAAATTCACAGCTGTGTCTGTTATATATGCTTTTAGGGCCAAATCAGGCCTATTTCTGGCTTGGACATAGAGAACGCCGCAGGGAGAGGGCTGTTCCTTCTAAGGCTGCTGAGCAGCAGCAAAATCTCTCTACAGCTACTGCTGCAACCCTGGGTCTGTACACCCGTTGTTTCTCCTGCACTCCCAGAAGATACTGGAAGTCTCTGCTGCCTCAGCCTTCTACCCCAATCCCCCTAAATCCTGCTGCTCAGCGCAGGCAGTGCTGGAGCCTATGAAGTGGAGACAAAAGAGATCAATGTGGGCACCACTTCAACGGGCTTTTCTGCACCCACGGGACTGGGGTAGGACCTGTACTTTCCTTCCTCTATTGCTGATGTGTCTGCTGTACAAACCCTCCTGCCCAATGCAGTTTCCCACACTGTCTCACCAAGTTCTTCTGCAGGAGGGGAACATTTGCATTGTTGGGGTCTGGGAAACCTCTTTCCTCTCCCATGGGTTTCATTGTGTTTAGTTGTGTTGTGTTGCTGGTACTTTGTTTCCTAGCTTGACATTCTTGATTTTCACAGTAAGGTGACTGCAGTGAGCTCCCTTAGGCTTGGTAACCAGAGCACTGTCACACCCACCACAGATGGTCAGAAATAGATGGAGAGACTGGAGATTTTGCAAATAAATCGATATTAGTCCCTGAGCAGCTATTTAGCACTCACTGTCCTGTCTCCACAGTGTCAGCCCTTGCTAAGCTCCAGAGAGGGATGCATTATGACCACAGACCTCATAGCACTGCTGGCTTTCGTATCTCCTGGACTAGAGATTATGAAATCCTCTCCAGGCTGGGTAGGGCAGCAGCTGATTTCCTTGTCTGAGTGAGGGATAACGAGGTTCCCTTACAATGAGGAATAGCCTGTCCAGGCTGTTAGCTCCCAGGGAGGCGCTCAGTGCTTCTCTTGCTCATCAGGCTGGCTGGAGGGCTTCTGGGCTTTCCAGGTGGTGGCACGCATGGGAAGCTGTACTACAGAGACAAGGAAGGAGGAAGGCTAATAAAATTCACTATAACCAAAACTATTTCCCTCAAATGGGCTTACTGAAAACCAACAGACAGGAGTCTGGCTGAGCCTTTCATAGGCTGATGATTCCTGTCTTAGGGTAAAACTAGCCAGAACAGAAATCTCTTGGCTAATCAATCATCGTGACCATGGCTGAATTTTCACACTGACCAGATAACACAAGCACTTGTGGACACAAAGCCTAGCTTTCCTGTTATGGCTGAGTTCTCTGTCCCTTTATTCCTGATGCTGCAGAGTTGATTATGGCACTTCCAAAAACTTGTTAAACCTCCTGGAGCAGAGAAGAATCTACAGAGCTTCAAGGGCTGGAGTTGCAATTGCATTTGGATTTTAGGGGTCTCATAGAATCATGGAATGGTTTGGGTTAGAAGAGACCTTAAAACCCATCCAGTTTCAACCCCCCTGCTATGCGCAGGATCATACTGGATCAGGTTGTTCAAAACCTCCTCCAGCCTGATCTTGAACACCTCCAGGGACTGAGCATCCAATGTGTATAGTACACACTGACGCTTGCAGTGGACGGTCAAGACTAATGATCTTGGTGGTAATGAACTTTGTTTTTTAACTTTTGTGACTGTTCTCCCAAAATCACAGTCCAACAATGTTCATGCTGGTTGTGAAGACATCCTCTAGCCAGCCAGGAGCATGCAGGGCAATGGACATTGTCCCCCATGGTACACAGTTTAGCCAGGGATGGTTGAACTTGTAAGGATGCAGAAGACTGGAAATGTGAAAGCAAATGCTGAATAGTGTGCCCATAAACACCAAGCAGTCAGTCTCTATGTTTGCAAGTGGACTAGGAACAAGAAGTCCCGGAGGACCACAAAACAAGTTTGGAACAGGCTCCAGGCTTGGAGGAGCACTGCCCAAGCAGCAAAAGAACTGGACTGCCAGAGCTGCTGTTGCCTGCAGCTATGAGAAGCCATGGTTTGCTGCATAGTGACAGGCATGGAGACCAAGGTGGCTGTGGATTTGTTACAGTATTACTGTCCAAATCAGTTATGGGAGAGGCTAACACGAAGCCAGCAGAAGCACTGCACGTTCTGTACTCAGGACCACATTTGCAAATCACCAGAGCAGTGCTCAGAAGGAATGTGGTTACTGGAAAAGATGTTAGTAAAACAACAGGCATCGTAACATTAATGTAAACATGATAGATCCCTTCCTAATGGATGCATGTAGTCCATAAACATCATTGTCACATTGGAGATCTTGCCAGAAATTCCCAAAGGTGCTTTCAAGCATGTTGCAGGCTTGTCCTGTTGTTCTTGGGGTTTCAGAATTATGACCATCTGTTTGCAACTGAGGCCCATTTAGAAACAGAGAAGAAAAAACTCTTTTGGATGAAGAGTGCCTTCAGTCCTGCTGAGGAGTTCTCGCAGGCAGGTACAGCTCAGAAGGGTTCTGCATCATCCCAAGATGAGGTGCTCAAGCTCAGCTAAAAGACCTGTGATGGGTATGACACCAGGCTATGTGATATACGTGATGATGACTTGAGATTTCTCAGATTCAAGGCTCAGCACTGCCAAGCGTTTTCCATCTGAGGTACTGGCATAGCCACTGCTATCCAAATGCATCCCTNAATGCAGTTTCCCACACTGTCTCACCAAGTTCTTCTGCAGGAGGGGAACATTTGCATTGTTGGGGTCTGGGAAACCTCTTTCCTCTCCCATGGGTTTCATTGTGTTTAGTTGTGTTGTGTTGCTGGTACTTTGTTTCCTAGCTTGACATTCTTGATTTTCACAGTAAGGTGACTGCAGTGAGCTCTCTTAGGCTTGGTAACCAGAGTACTGTCACACCCATCACAGGTGGTCAGAAATAGATGGAGAGCCTGGAGATTTTGCAAATAAATCAATATTAGTCCCTGAGCAGCTATTTAGCACTCACTGTCCTGTCTCCACAGTGTCAGCCCTTGCTAAGCTCCAGAGAGGGATGCATTATGACCACAGACCTCATAGCACTGCTGGCTTTCGTATCTCCTGGACTAGAGATTATGAAATCCTCTCCAGGCTGGGTAGGGCAGCAGCTGATTTCCTTGTCTGAGTGAGGGATAACGAGGTTCCCTTACAATGAGGAATAGCCTGTCCAGGCTGTTAGCTCCCAGGGAGGCGCTCAGTGCTTCTCTTGCTCATCAGGCTGGCTGGAGGGCTTCTGGGCTTTCCAGGTGGTGGCACGCATGGGAAGCTGTACTACAGAGACAAGGAAGGAGGAAGGCTAATAAAATTCACTATAACCAAAACTATTTCCCCCAAATGGGCTTACTGAAAACCAACAGACAGGAGTCTGGCTGAGCCTTTCATAGGCTGATGATTCCTGTCTTAGGGTAAAACTAGCCAGAACAGAAATCTCTTGGCTAATCAATCATCGTGACCATGGCTGAATTTTCACACTGACCAGATAACACAAGCACTTGTGGACACAAAGCCTAGCTTTCCTGTTATGGCTGAGTTCTCTGTCCCTTTATTCCTGATGCTGCAGAGTTGATTATGGCACTTCCAAAAACTTGTTAAACCTCCTGGAGCAGAGAAGAATCTACAGAGCTTCAAGGGCTGGAGTTGCAATTGCATTTGGATTTTAGGGGTCTCATAGAATCATGGAATGGTTTGGGTTAGAAGAGACCTTAAAACCCATCCAGTTTCAACCCCCCTGCTATGCGCAGGATCATACTGGATCAGGTTGTTCAAAACCTCCTCCAGCCTGATCTTGAACACCTCCAGGGACTGAGCATCCAATGTGTATAGTACACACTGACGCTTGCAGTGGACGGTCAAGACTAATGATCTTGGTGGTAATGAACTTTGTTTTTTAACTTTTGTGACTGTTCTCCCAAAATCACAGTCCAACAATGTTCATGCTGGTTGTGAAGACATCCTCTAGCCAGCCAGGAGCATGCAGGGCAATGGACATTGTCCCCCATGGTACACAGTTTAGCCAGGGATGGTTGAACTTGTAAGGATGCAGAAGACTGGAAATGTGAAAGCAAATGCTGAATAGTGTGCCCATAAACACCAAGCAGTCAGTCTCTATGTTTGCAAGTGGACTAGGAACAAGAAGTCCCGGAGGACCACAAAACAAGTTTGGAACAGGCTCCAGGCTTGGAGGAGCACTGCCCAAGCAGCAAAAGAACTGGACTGCCAGAGCTGCTGTTGCCTGCAGCTATGAGAAGCCATGGTTTGCTGCATAGTGACAGGCATGGAGACCAAGGTGGCTGTGGATTTGTTACAGTATTACTGTCCAAATCAGTTATGGGAGAGGCTAACACGAAGCCAGCAGAAGCACTGCACGTTCTGTACTCAGGACCACATTTGCAAATCACCAGAGCAGTGCTCAGAAGGAATGTGGTTACTGGAAAAGATGTTAGTAAAACAACAGGCATCGTAACATTAATGTAAACATGATAGATCCCTTCCTAATGGATGCATGTAGTCCATAAACATCATTGTCACATTGGAGATCTTGCCAGAAATTCCCAAAGGTGCTTTCAAGCATGTTGCAGGCTTGTCCTGTTGTTCTTGGGGTTTCAGAATTATGACCATCTGTTTGCAACTGAGGCCCATTTAGAAACAGAGAAGAAAAAACTCTTTTGGATGAAGAGTGCCTTCAGTCCTGCTGAGGAGTTCTCGCAGGCAGGTACAGCTCAGAAGGGTTCTGCATCATCCCAAGATGAGGTGCTCAAGCTCAGCTAAAAGACCTGTGATGGGTATGACACCAGGCTATGTGATATATGCGATGATGACTTGAGATTTCTCAGATTCAAGGCTCAGCACTGCCAAGCGTTTTCTGTCTGAGGTACTGGCATAGCCACTGCTATCCAAATGCATCCCTGGTAGCTCTAAAACATCGCACTGAAAGGTGCCTGGTCCCCTTAGCTCTATGTAGCCTCCAACCTGTGATGGGGATGGTCAGCAGCTTTGCTGCACACCCACAGCTCCCCTGAAGGAGGGTAACTTAGCACTGAACCAGGGTTTGAAATGTGGGTTCAAATGTCAATCTACCTTTAAAGGCTCAGGCAGCCCCTGACATGCGAGTGTGTTGCGATTCTCTTCACTCAGCAGAGATTTGCTCCACTGCAAATGAGCCTGAAAGTTGATAAGAGCCTGTCATTAGGCTTGAAATAGTCCTTCGCAATGTCGGGCTGTCTGGAATGAGTATAATATGAAGAGGAACAGTCATAGCATGGCAGAAAGGAAAATGCGACTATGCCTGCACTTTGGTCCAGCCACAGGCAAGCAGGCTGCTCGGAGATGTTGCTTTGCTCATGTTGTACATCACCCAGGACAGCAAAGTTTTGGTGCTCCCTCTTCCTGAGATGCAATACCAAAGAAATATATAGCAAGAGTGGTGAGGTATTGCAGAGAGAAGAAATGAGGGTGAGAATTGCACTGGAAAATATTGAGTGAGTGCAGTCTGGAAGTTGAGTAAGGAGACAGGATCCCTGTCTCTCTGGCAGCTGAAGAAAAAAGGCAGAGGTTTTTCCTCAGTTACCTGTAGCTGGGTGATAAGAAAGTGCTGTAGCAGTGATTCGTTCCACTCCTTCAAAGAGGGAGGAGTGATTATCCTGTGTTTCCAGTCTCCTCCAGCAGCATGTGTGGGAAACACTGTGAGAAAAGGGTTTTCATTCTGTTAAGGTTTTTACTCTGTGCTAATGATAAAACTCCTCTCTCCTTGGTCACTTTGTAAGGATGGAAAACATGCCTGGGCATTCAAGCACACTTTAAAGTCAGTCAAAACAGTTTGAAAGTGTATTTCTTTGCTATAGAACATAAAAATATTATCCTTCTGGCATGCCTCCATAAGAATATTAAAAATAGCTTACTGAGTTAGTCTGAAATCACTAATATAATAAGACTTGTGTGTCTTATTTCATTAATGAAGGAACTCTAATGCTTCGTTTTAATGTGATACTGCTGTAAATCAGTTCAGAATATTTTTGGAAAAACTCAATCCTATTATTCAAAGATATTTTTGCAGGGTGAAGTTAGAAACGAACATCTACTGCCATGACTTTTCTCCAACTCAAGAAACTATTTGCATCTGAAAACTTTAGTGCTAGTTAAATAAAAGCACGCTTCTGCGCATGGGATGGCATTTGCTTTGCCGGTTCTTTTACTGCAGTTTGTCTGGTGCAGAGGAGAATCTGTTGGGCAGAGAAAGGCTTGGAGCTAAGTCCTGTCCTGACCCCTTGCAGCAGAAACCCATGGCTTACCTAGGGAACCCTGTTTACCTAGTCAGAGCGGGACAGGGTTTTCCTGAAGAGCATCCAGGAAACAGCAAGCCTGGGAAGAGGCCTGACACTGAGATGCAGGATTCTGCCCTATTTCCAGTCACAATTTTTTTGTTAATCAGCTCCTGGGTCTGTGGCCATCACTGATGAATGCACTGATAATCATAGAATCATAGAAGGGGTTGGATTGGAAGGGACCATGAAGACCATCCAGTCCAACCCCCTGCAGTGAGCAGGGACATCTTCAACTCCATCAGGTTACTCAGAGCCCCATCCAACCTGACCTTGAGTGTTTTCAGGGATTGGGCATCCAGCACCTCTCTGGGCGACCTGTGCTAGGGTTTCACTACCCTAAATTGCTTCCTAATATCCAGTCTAAACTCTTTTAGTTTAAAATCATCACCCCTTCTCCAATTGCTACAGGCCCTGCTAAATTTTTTGTCCCAATCTTTCTTATCAATCCCCTGTAAGTATTGAAAGGCTGCAATAAGGTCTTCTCTTCGCTAGGCTAAACAATCTCAACTTTCTCAGCCTCTCCATAGAGGAGAGTTCCCTGGTCTTTGATAATCTCTGTGGCCTCCTCTGGACCTGCTCCTGCAGCTCCGTGTCTTTCTTGTGCTGAGGCCTCCAGAGCTGGACACACTATTCCAGGAGCGGTCCTGTCTGCATCAGGGCAGAGGTTTCTCCAGCTCCTCCTCCCATCTATAGCATCAGTAGCCAAAAGACATGGGGAAACCCAGGGCTATCAGACAGCATCCATTCTCCCACCCAACAATTAGCAATGCAAGGCTTTCCTTAACCAGGAGAAAGACTTTAGATTTAGTGGCCTTGGTGGATATGTCTTCTGCAGATTTGTCTAATTGCCTTTTGAACCCATGTAAAAGAGGTGACTTGCTGCTTCCACTGTAGCCTACCAAGGGGTGTAAATCATGGCTCTGCTGCCACAACCAGAGACACAGGCAGCATTCCTCCCATGGCTGCTCCCCCAGCTTCTGCCCCACTGCCTCTGCACTCTGGAGAAACAGGGATAGCTCTCATTTTTTGTTCCTTATAAAGGTTCTCCTGATGTTCCGTGCTTTGAGTTTAGAAATAGGTTTCTTATAACGCCTGAACTCCTGAGGTTGGCTCTGCCAGGGGTTCACAGTTGCTTGTCTTTAAGCATTTCTGCAGGGTGAGGAATAGCTCCTGCAGCAGAAGCACAGAAGTGCTGAGGGAAAAGGGTTGTCTTAGAGAAAAAAACCAGTGCTTAACATTTAAAGCTGAGAGCATGCATCTAGGACCAAATGATATGAAACTCTACAGTGTTGTTATGAGCCTGGAACTAAGCATCACATGCACCCTCTAAATCCACACAACCATATGGGCATGATAGGTACATCTGGAGGAAACCTTTCTTCCCCAGAGCCAAGATCAGCTTTCCCTCAGTCATTCCTGAAGTTTGTCCATCCTGATCTGAAAAACCTTCTTTGATGGAGATTCCAACTCTTGCCCCAGCCATCTTCATTCCAGTTCCTTCCTGAAGTGCAAGGCCACTATTCCTACTCAACAGGGATGTGGAGAATAAAATATTCTGTTTCTTTCCATTGTAGCCTTCTCTAGAGTTAAAAACTTACTAGAGGAGTTCTCAGCCCAGTTTTCTCCAGATTGATCCTCCATCTTTGGGTCTTCCCTTGGAGGCCTGATTCTCTAGACCTCTGGTCTTTCTGTCCTTCGGGCTCTCTGCCATTGTCTTTCATCTTTCCTAACGTGATGCACAGTAGAACATAGTGCTCAAGCTGAGAGTGTTCCCAGTGCTGAACTGAGCAGGAGGTTAAAGTGATTTATTTTGCAGTCTATGTTGTACCAGCCCCATGTTCACCCTTCTCACTCTTGTGTAGCATCGCTCATGCACTTGACCTGGCTCATGATCCCGGTCTGTTGCCACAGAATGGCTGCAAAGCATTTTGCTCTGCACGTTATGTATGTGAAATAGGCCGTTTCTGATTAATTTTCATTGGATTTTTTCCTGTGAAAGTCTTCACTCATAATTTCTTCCTAAAAATCATCTCTGGCTGTAATCCTGCTCCACTGCATGCACATACCCCCTTCCAACTTAATCTCTTATTAAGTGAAATAATCTTCTACTCTGCTTTGTAGAAGGACACAAAGAAGACAAGGGGACTCTCTGGCATGTAGTGACCCACTGAGAGCTTCTTTCTGCCTGTGCCTTTTTAAACATTTTGCATCACCTTGAGCAGTTCCACACAGACCATGTTTTCCCAACAAGTTTTTGAAAATGTTGTATCAGACGATGTCAGCAGCCTTGTTAAAAGGAAGATGGATGATACATACTGCTTCTTCCCTAGCCACAAGTGTCACAGAAAGATTAGATTTGGCACATTCACATTGGCAGGTTTTTATTTCTTTCCCCTGATCTGTTTCAATATTAGTTTGTTGGCTCAATTTGTTGTCCCAGTACTATTCTGGATAGGGAAGTGAAACTAGCTCATCTCTAATTCCCCTTTTAGAAAACCAGATATTTTATTAAGCATTATTGAAAGCCACAAGGAGTGTTATATTCCAGCATTTTGTCTTTAAAACTCTGTTTAATTTGCCAGTACCTCTTAGCACATTACAATGGATGTATAATTCTAGTTCTTGCATAGAACATATAGATGCTAGAATTACATTCATTTGTACCTTGACCAATTACTTGGGTGGTTGGCCTAGTGGGCAGTGACAGATGCTTACAGATGCATCTTGCATGAGGAGTTACCAGCCTGAAGTGGACTGATCTGGGAAGAACTACAAGAAAACTGGAAATTCTGTAATTCCCTTTTGAGAAAATAGTAAGGTATTCCCACACAGGAGGTGTCATTGGAAGGGTTATGGAAGAGCCAGCACTTCCAGTGCAGGGCAGCTCATAGAGCATAGCCCTGCCCATTGCAAATCCTGCTGCTGCTGTGCACGGCACACATGCTGCTCTCAAGGAATACTGTAAAGATTTATCATACAATCATAGAATCGTTTAGATTGGAGAAGACCTTCAAGGTCAGAGTCCAACTCTTAACCTAACACGGCCAACTCCACCCCTAAACCATGTCCCTAAGCACAACATCTACACGGCATTTAAATCCCTCCAGGGATGGGGACTCCACCACTTCCCTGGGCAGCCTCTGCCGGTGCTGGATAACCCTTTCCATCAAGAAATTCTTCCCCTGGCTCAACTTGAGGCCATTTTGTTTCATCCTATCAGTTGTTATTTAGACAAAGAGACCAGCACCCACCTCACCACAGCCTAGTTTGTGGGAGGTGCAGAGAGTGAGGCCTCTCCTGATCGTCCTCTTCTCCAGACTAAACAGCCCCAGTTCTCCCAGAACCCCTGGGCTCCAAGTCTATCTTAAATGGGCTGTGAGCAAATGCACCTCACCAGGTGCCTCAAACCATGAAGACACTAATTAAAGGCAACAGCAGATACGCAAACAGGGGTGTCTTAAGCAGCAGGAAGGAAGGATGTGATTTCACATCCCCACATTCTGCAAGACCCCAGCACCCCCTCACAGGACACAAGGTGCTTCTGGGCAAAAAGCAAGGCTGGGTGACAGTATCAGGGGTGGAGAAGCAACAGGTACCCAAAGCATCTCTAAGAATATTATAATCAATGAATACCAAGCATCAAAATGCTCCTTTCAGACCCTGTCCTGGATATACTGCAGTCTTTGGGAAAGATCAAGGCAGAGGAAAATAGAGGGAACACTGTTCTTTCACGGCTGCCAAGGACCTCCCCAGCAATACCAGAATCAGCCTCCACCTGTGAGCTCAAGCTGTGAGCAGAAACACCGTGGGCATAAAGCACCCTTCCACTACATGTGATTTCCTTCTCTCTGAGCCTCAGGCAGTCGCCCATCAAAAGCCAGAAGATGACACATGCCGAATCAGATGGAAAGCTTACACCTGCAACATCCAGTGTGAGGTGTAATCCCACATTGACTTCATCAACAAACCAGCCCGTAAATAGCAGAGCATTGTGATGCAGATCAGTTTGTTAATCATATATAGCGTAACCCACCACAGCTGACCAGAAGCTTTTTGATAACTTTGAGCTTATTTCCATAAAAATAAGAGGAATCTAAAGTTTAACCTTTAATTCATTCAGAATAAAATACAAGCTTGCTTCTTTGTGCCTTTCCAGCAGTTTAGAGTTCATCATGTACAACACATGCAAAACAGATGGGAACACTACCTTGCTCAGACCAAATCTTCCTTCCTTCCTTCCTTCCTTCCTTCCTTCCTTCCTTCCTTCCTTCCTTCCTTCCTTCCTTTCTTCCCTTCTTTCTTCCTTTCTT